>OZ007589.1:301263527-301863527 GCA_963931845.1 Maratus michaelseni
AATTTTGTATACAATGCATGAACTTCGTCTCTTCAAAATGTTTGAATTCTGCGGTTTCTTTCCTTTTCTTTTCGTTTTATTTAAAAGTAATAAACCTCATATATACAAAATGCATCGTATTCGTTTCTTTGAAAAGTTTGAATTAATTCTGCGGTTTATTATTATTATATATATATTTTTTTTACAATGAAATTACATGTGAGTTTTTTGTTTCAAGTTATTTCAAGCGGATAACTAAATGCATTTGAATAAATCCTTTTTCAAAATCATGTCAGAGGACTTGATTGAACTAGAGAATCCAATGCGTAAAACAATCGGCACTTTCTGACACAAGTTCAAAAACTGGAAACTAATAGCATCATTTAAGGTGGTTCTCAAATTCACTGCACAACAATGCCTTTCTGTCACATTTTCTGACTTATTTCTACACGTAAATGCATAAAATTGGCAGACCTGACTATTGAAGCGATTTGAAATCGAATAGCATTTACCATTTTTTGATAATGAATTATTTATCGAGTTATAAGCGATTCTTGTCACGTGACGACGTTTCCCCCCTTTCTTGTGCTGCCGCGTCGGGAATTCGGCTCAAAACACCCATTTTCACAGTATAGTCTGAAAGATATTCCGCCTTTACCAAAAAATGGCAAACGCTATTCGATTACATAGTTTCTGAATAAGAACACCTTCCAATTTCATGCGTTTCCGAATAAAAATTAATTCAGAAATGTGTCAGAAAGTATCTCCTTTGTACTTGAGAATAGGCGCAAATAAATTTTCTCCAAAACATTTCATTTACTGGATTAACATAATCAACTTCCACTGTAAAAAACTATTGAATGATTTGTTCAAATTATATTTTAAAAATTATTTTCATCTCGTAGGTTATTCTTGTAATTCTAGGTTATTCAAAATTTCTACTGTTATTATATAAATCAAGCAAAAGTTCATGTAATAGCCATAAAACATCAAGTATTATTTTTATACCTAAAGAAATATAGGGGAACTGGGGAATGTTTGGGATATTCTCAATATTTCAGGCAATAAATTTTTTTTTTGTTGCTTCCTATGCTTATAGATGACACTATCATAGTGTGCTTCAGAACCAAAAGTAAGACCACATGGCTGTTTTCAATTTCCTTCAAAGTTGCATTTCCTGCAAACTTTGCTTAAAAGTAATTTTTTATATATTTGAAGTTGTTTACATATTTTATGCATTATAAACAATTAAGATATGTTATAGTTATTTATTTCAAGGCTCAATATTGGTAATTAAAATGAATGAATATAAACCATTGTGACAAAATAATTTCTGAGACAAAATGGCTGACAGTTGAATATATGCATCATGGGGATGATTGGGACATTTCAAATGGGGATGAATGGGACTGCTTCATTCATCCCTAGAGGATACTGAATTTATTTTTTATTAACTAAATAATATTATCTAAGTTGATAAATTGATAATTTATGTTAATTATTCTTTTAACATTTCCTCCGTATTGTAACCAACGTCGTCGTCTTCAGCCATTGGATGTTTCTATTTATGGGCCTTTAAAGACAAAGCTGAGAGCATTCCAAGATGATTGGCTGACAAATAATATTGGAGAGCATATTACAATTTATAATCTCTCAGCTTTTGCCAAGAAGGCATTTTTGTCAGCTTTTAGTACTAGCAACATAAACATAACCAGCGGGTTTAGGAAAACTGTCATACATTCACTGAAACTGATTTTATACCAGCTTATGCGACTGACAGACCACATTTAGAAAATTTTAGACAAACCATATTTATTGTGTTACTGATAGTTGCACATCCGTGCTTGTAATTCATTAAAATTTCAGTTAAAATATATAATATAAATTACAGATTTTTAATGCATAATTAACTGTGTTTTCACTTGTTAGATTACACTGATATATAACAGCTATATAAGATCATATATTACAAATATAATTACATATAAGTTTATAATTATAAATATTAATTTGGTATCATTGAATACGGAGAGGAAAATATTTGTTTCCTATCCAATCTTGCTGTGGGGATGATTGGGACAGAGAGGAACTTTTTTTAAATTTCCTAATATATTTCTGTATAATAATAATCTTGAATAAGTATTGTGCATAAGATGTAGACAAACGCCTAATGTATGAAATGCGGTACATTATATTAATAATAACTTAAATAAAATATTTAAAATAAATATTTTTGTGAAAATGTCCCTTTCATCCTATATCTCCCCTACCAGGTGCTGTGTTTTGTTTATTGCAGTACTTGTCACTGTATTGTATTTTTCAATGACCCTTATTTGTGATTTATGATATTTATGAATACATTGGATAGATTTTTTTGTTAAAAATTTAAATCCTGTACAATACGTTACCATGATTTTTTTAAACTTTTTTTTTTAAAAGTCTATCTATTAAATAACAAATTCAATACAAAAACGTAAACTCATATCTTGTTACTATTTCAAAATATCTTTCAAAAATTAGAACCTAATAACTTCTCAAAGAAAATAAAAGCTGCTGTGTTGGAAATTATTGTATAAATGCATAGAAAACAAACAACGACAGAAGTATTTGCTAATCTTATTTATTAGACATCGCTGCACCTAAAATATATTATAAAATATTCAGAATCAAAAATTTCAGCTTATTTTCTTTTAACATGTTAAAAGGAAGGATATGTATGGAAATGTATGCAATGGCTTATTCTCTTAGATATATTTTTTAGAGTAATATGTTCAGAAAATTTTTATTTCAAATAATTCTTTTTACCGATTTAGAAAATGAAGTAAGTTGTTATTTCGACTTGTTGTGCAAATGTGCTTTTTAAATTTTATTCCAGTTTTGATTCACGCGCGTGCACACACATACACATTAGAGATGAGTTCGGGCTCTCTTATACTAATATAACAAAGGAGTAAATATTGTTTGTTTGTTTGTTTGTTTGTTTGTAGGGGGTAATCTCTGGAACTACCGAACCGATTTCAAAAGTGATGGTGGCAAATTGATGGTGACAACCCCTGCTCCAACATAGGCTATACTTTATGTCGGTGCCACTAACCCCAGGAGGTGCAGGAGCGAAAAACGTTCTAAAATTTCGATTTTTAGCTCACAGGCTATCAAAGCCTGAGAGCTTATGTGCCCGCCGGTTCTGTATGTATGTATATGTACGTACGTAACGCGATAACTGTTCATAGAAATATCCGTTTTCCTTCAAATTTTGTTTATAGGTTCACTGTGTTAAGGCGCTTCCCTGATTAGTTTTCGGGATTGATTGATTAAGTATAAAGGGGGGGGGGACGGGGGGCTAATCCCCCCCCTTTATTTATATAAATGGGTTTTTCATGCAGAATTATTCCGTTTTCCTTCAAATTTTGTTTATAGGTTCATTGGGTTAAGACGCTTCCCTGATTTTTTTTCGGGATTGATTGGTTAAGTATAAAGGGGGGGAACGGGGGGGGGGGCTAATCCCCCCTTTAATTTTGATAAATGGGTTTTTCATGCAGAATTATCCCATTTCCTTCAAATTTTGTTTATAGGTTCACTGTGTTAAGGCGCTTCTCTGATTAGTTTTCGGGATTGATTGGTTAAGTATAAAGGGAGGGGGGAACGGGGGGGGCTAATCGCCCCCTTAATTTAGATAAATGGGTTTTTCATGCAGAATTATCCCATTTCCTTCAAATTTCGTTTATAGGTTCACTGTGTTAAGGCGCTTCCCTGATTAGTTTTCGGGATTGATTGTTTAAGTATAAAGGGGGGGGGGGGACGGGGGACTAATCCCCCTTATTTTATATAAATGGGGTTTTCATGCAGAATTATCCCATTTGCTTCAAAATTTGTTTATAGGTTCATTGGGTTAAGACGCTTCCCTGATTAGTTTTTGGGATTGATTGGTTAAGTATAAAGGGGGGAACGGGGAGGGGGCTAATCCCGCCTTAATTTATATAAATGGGTTTTTCATGCAGAATTATTCCGCTTTCCTTCAAATTTTGTTTATAGGTTCATTGGGTTAAGACGCTTCCCTGATTAGTTTTCGGGATTGATTGGTTAAGTATAAAAGGGGGGGGGCTAATCCCTCCCTTATTTAGATAAATGGGTTTTTCATGCAGAATTATCCTATTTTCTTCAAATTTTGTATATATATTCATTGTAATTAGAGACTTCCCAGATTAGTTTATGGGGTTCATTAGTTAACTATGAGGGGGGTAATGGGGGGATGAACCCCCCTTAATATATTGTAGATTTCTTTATTTTTCGAGGGGCTTATTTCAAATTCTTTGAAATAAGAGTATAATATACAATTAGTGTGAATAGCCTGTGAGCTCAATGACCTCAGTTTAACTGGGCAGTTTTCTTTTTATTTTGTATACTGAAGGAGCTAGAAATTTGAAATTTGGCATTGTAGTTACTTATAAAATGTAAATGCTCTCTACGATCAAAATAAAAAAGAAATCGAAATTTGAAAGTGTGAAATGAACGAAAAGCGTTCTAAAAACATTCTAAATTACAATATCTATGAAATCTCTGGAACTACCGAACCGATTTCAAAAGTGATTGTGGCAAATTGATCGTGACAACCCCTGCTCCAACAGATATTTTATGTCAGTGCCTCTAACGCCAGAGGGGTGCAGGAGCAAAAAACGTTTTAAAATTGCGATTTTGTTTATACTAAAAGAGCTAGAAATTCGAAATTCGAAATTTGGCATTGTAGTTACTTATAACATGTAAATGATCTCTTAGAACAAAAAGAAAAAAAAAATCGAAATTTAAAAGGGTGAAATGAGCGAAAAGCGTCTAAAAACATTCTAAATTACAATTTCTATGGAATCTCTGGAACTACAGAACCGATTTCAAAAGTGATGAAGGCAAATTGATGGTGACAATCCCTGCTCCAACATAGGCTATATTTTATATCAGTGTCACTAATCCCAGGGGGGTGCAGGAGTGAAAAACGTTCTAAAATTTCAATTCTTTTTATACTGAAGGAGCTAGAAATTTAAAAGTTGGTATTGTACTTACTTATAAGATGTAAATGCTCTCCAAGAACAATTTTTTTTAAAAAAATTCGAAATTTAAAAGGGTGAAATAAGCGAAAAGCGTTCTAAAAACAGTCTAAATTACAATTTCTATGAAATCTCTGGAACTACAGAACCGATTTCAAAAGTAATAGTGGCAAATTGATGGGGACAATCCCTACTCCAACATAGGCTATATTTTATGTCGGTGCCACTAACATCAATGAGGTGCAGGAGCGAAAAATGTTCGAAAATTGCGACTTTTTTATACTGAAGGGGCAAGAAATTTGAAATTTAGCATTGTAGTTACTTATAAGATGTAAATGCTCTCTAAGAATAAATTAAAAAAAAAATGAAATTTAAATGGGTGAAATGAGCGAAAAGCGTTCTAAAGTCATTCTAAATTACAATTTCTATGGAATCTCTGGAACCACGGAACCGATTTCAAAAGTGATGGTGGCAAATTGGTGGTGACAATCCCTGTTCCAACAGCCTCTTTAATAAAAAGCTATGCGTTGCCGACGACTGGGTTTTTCGCTAATTGTTGCAACAGATTAATCTCGGAAAATGAAACATTTGATGTTACTGAAAAAAATAATAGCTCGAAAAGAATTTGTCAGAAAATTGTTAGACAAACTGCGTTTGAAAGGTAAAAAATTGTATTTTTCTTGATATAAATTTCAAATCTAATGATTATGCCGTTTTTCAAATATTGAATTTCAAAAATTACCAAATTTCCCAATGGAGTACCATAGCGAAACCTTCATGGCTAAAAAGATAATGATAAGGGCGACGTGTCCTGACGTATATATTGGCTATAGCACGAGTTACAAATTATAGTAGCCTTATTATTCTTTTAAAATATAAAAGTTATTTATGAAATGTCAATATTTTGTTTGATTAAAGGTTCGTTAAAAGAAATTGACCAGCGTAGTGGGCGTAGCTTGCTAGTTTCCTATAAAAGGTGTATTTCGTAAATTATAATTGATTCTTGAATTAAAACATTTCGTGTTCCTGAAAAACAGCTTAAATTAAAAATTTGACACAGTTATCTGAAAGGTCCTGTGCTTTATTAGAAAAAGTTGAAGCACTTTTTGATTGCTTTCTATCGGAATAACAATACATGTCAATTATATGTACTCACGAATGAAAGTGACTTCGTAAATCTGCAGAGCAGAGCTTTAGCATCAGCAAAGTTCATAATTAAAAATAGAACCACTAACGTTGTTTTCATATGAAGAGCTAGTATAACTCGCACACAATAAAATACTAAAAATTTGCAAACCTAAACTAATGCTGATTGACAAAAAACGAAAAAAAATATTCATCTCGCATTAGATCTCTAAAAAAATAAAATAAAATAAACGTTCCAATTAAAAAAAATCCTACTTCATAAACGAAAATATAGCAAAAAATATTATTGGCGCCACTTCTTATTGGTGCCCAGTCGTCAGACATGTCGCAAATATCGTAAATTTTCTTTTGAAGTAACATTCTAATACTAGAAAAGAAAAATAAGATTTCTGTTTTCTCTTCCATTAATTCTGCTCAAAATAACATTAAAATTACTTGAAATGGAATTTGTAATTTTTTAGAGGAAAAAGTTATTTTATTTTTTCTATATGAGAATAAATAAAATTGTCAGTTTCAGAAGAAATGAGCCCGAGCCCGCCCGGGTCCGAAGGCTGGTATAAAAATTGAGCCCGAGCCTGTTTCGGGCCCGGGCTCGGGCTTTCGGGCTTTCGGGCGTTTCATCTCTAACACACATCACTAGTAGCAAAACAGTATATGTAGTATTGCATTAATCAGAAATATTTTCAATGAAATGTTGATTGCGGTTAAATATTTGTTTTACATTGGAAATACTTTCAATGAAATTCAGCTATTACAAGACTCTTCGGTTTAAAATGAAAAAAAAATACAATGAAACGCCAACTTGCAGAAATTTTGTATTCCCATTGGAAATATTACCGATAAATGGTGAAGTATTTATTTTCAATATTGGTGCAGTATTGTCAAAACTTAAACATCCCACTGTTAGAGCAGTATTTCATGACAACATTGCTCATATTGGCCAATATAGACCCAATACAAATACTTTTACCCTAATATTATTTATGTATGTTTGTTTGTAATGAAAAAATATATATTCTGAGAAATTTTATTTTATTAAAAAAAAAAAACAAGTTTTACAGAAATAAAAAAAGCTAGTGTCTGTTTTTAGGTGCATTCGTAATTATATAAATACGTAGCACCTATAGTCGTCGTCTGGTCCGTTTGTATGTCCGTTCGTCCACATATAACAGCGTAAAAACTTCACAACCGAATGGTTTGAAATTTAATATATAAAATCGTTGCAGAATTTTGTTGAATCACTTCAAATTTTATGAAAATCGAATCAAAACTTAAAAAGATATTAATAAAAGTTTTCTTTATTCTATTAAATCCTTTCATACGTAACCTATAGAATAAAAGCGCAAGTCATATGATTGAGGAAAACAAATATAAGCTAACCACTTTTTTTCAAAATTATTTTTTCGAATAAAATTGCCTAAAAGTTACATTTTTAGAAAGATCGTTCAAAAAAACTGTTTGCTTGAGAGATGAGTTACATTCAAAAATGTATAGATTCTGAGATAACTTCAGTGAAAATTAGGTTAACAGCCGAATATATCAATGAATTAAATTAAATAAATACAAGAGATTCGTTCATAGTGACTCATAGAAATTATAAACCATGGAGGCTGTCTGGAGTCGGACAAAAAAAAATTCGCATCTGTAAACGTGCCATACGTAAAAAAAAAAAAAAACAAAGTTTGCACTCATTTTGTTCATAATAGACGATATAATTCATTTCACTGAAATAATAACGATGATTTTTTACATTGTAAAATAGGACGAACGTACAAACGCACCTTATTTGTCACGTTTAACGTACAATTTCCAACTTGTTTTTATTTCGACTTGTTTCTGCATTATGTTTTTATTTATACTTAATTTTTCCATGGGTGTTCCGTTCCGATTTCTCACTCGCTTATATTATGTTTGTGTGTGTTGTGTTTTAAATGCAAGATATTCTGTAGGTTCCCAGAAATTGAATACTTATCTAGTGATACACTAGTGCAACACCAAATGTGTTAATGCATGAGTTTGTTCGCATGCCTTCTGGCAAATATATAAAATATTATTATTTCTTATTATTTGCAAACGCATGAACTGTTAAGAATCAAAATGGGTCAAAGCTGCTTTTTTCGTTCAACCAAGTTTGGGATGAATTCTTCCTCTATACAGTAATTCGTTCGGTGCAGTCCTAGTTTGAAAATGTGAGTAACTGGATAACTATTCTGGATAAAATACTTTCTGTTTTTAAAATATATAATATTTTAACATTTTAACTGTTTTTAGAAGATATAATATTTTAATACAATAAATTTAATTTCGTCAAACAAATTTAACGTTCTTTCCAATCATATATTTTAAGATATGTGTTATATATATTTATTATAATCTAATATCTATATTTGCATACTATATATATGTTTACTCTAAACTATTAAATAATGTATTCATATTTAAAGAAATGAAACACTCTTTGGAAATTCACTTATAAATTTGAGTTTTAATCCAATTTTTAAAGTATTATTTTGCAAATATGTGAAAATTTACTGCCGTTTCGTTATAATATATTATTTTACAATATGATTCTTGGTAAATTGATCTCTTGATATTTTTCTTGGTATGAAAATGTTTTTTGTATTATAAAATGAAACTTTCGTTTTTTTTTTTTTTTTTTTTTTTTGTTAAAGAAATTTGATGAATTAATAGAGATATTCAACGATTTCCTTTCAGCACATAAAATGTTTCTATCAAGCTGCGAAAGTAATAATGACATATGGAAATTAATGTAAGAAATTGAAAGCCTTTTTAACATAGTCGAAAATAGTTTGTTTATGACTTCGGTTCGTCTGCCTTTCTGTACTCTTAATTTAGTGAATACAGTGAACTCCCGTTAGTACGGTCTATTTTGCAATTCTATTTTGTCTGTACTAACCGAAGTCCGTATTAAACGATGTATATATTTAACTGTTTAAAATAATCCCTTTCGTTGAATAAATTGGATGGATTATATGGAACACTCATTAACTTTACATGCAAATATATCGCTAAATAATGTTTTATGGATTTGATCTGTTTTCATTCTGAACTTCTCATAAATAAGAACTCGTAAATGTGTTATGTGAAGAGTTTCAAACGTGATTTTGTATAATTTGTTTAGCATCTCCAATTTTCTTTTAGTAGTATTATCGAATTTTGGAAGAATTAGATTAAAATACTTTCGTGATTTTCTTATTTTAAATAATGATTATTGGAGTACATTATTGATACACAGTATAGGGATGGTGGACGTGCCTTGGAAAAAAACAATAAACGTAATTTATAGACAGTCTGGAGAAGGTTTTATGTGCCAACATATATCCATACATTGTATAAAAGGAGACGACCTTAAGCTTTCCTGACAGTATCAATGCCCTTTTTTCCAATAATTCACGATACGGCTTTCGAGATTTTTGTAAGAAAATTTAGGTTTATTGAACAGGGCCTAAGCAATAAAGATAAATGTTTGAGCAAATTGAAATAAATGTATTTCGTTGGCGGGGAAATAAAGGATTTCCCACTAATACTACTGGAAATACATCAAGTACAAACATTACCAAAGTGATATTTTGTTTGTTGTATAAAAAGTATTTCGAATTTTCAGTTTCTATTTTACGAATAAGAATAAGGAAAAAAAAGAGAAAATGAATTTAGAAGACGTTAAGATTCAAAATGTTATCTTTAGTACGAGATTTATCTATTTTATGGACATTGTATTGTACTTCTGTTAACGGCAATTAAAGACATTCTATAATTCTGTAAATAAAATATGATGTATTATCTATAGCACCTAACAATCTGTTATCTAAATTTAATTGGTTGTTAATAATTCCGTGTATCAATAGACAATCTATTTCTGTTCTATTCTGTTATTTGGACACCTTTGATAGTCGTCAAAATAAGGAAAAAAAGAGAAAATGAATTTAGAAGACGTTAAGATTCAAAATGTTATCTTTAATACACAATTTATCTGTTTTATGGTCATTGTATTGTACTTCTGTTAACGCCAATTGAAGAAATTCTATAATTCTGTGAATAAAATATGATGTATTATTTATAGCACCTAACAATCTGTTATCTAAATCTAATTGGTTGTTAATAATTCCGTGTATCAATAGACAATCTATTTCGGTTCTACTCTGTTATTTGGACGCCAGTGATACTCGTCAAGTGTTGTTTCGTTTGACCTTATTGGAATTGTAACCTTTTCCCTTGATTCATTATGCACGGGTTTCCCGGTATTCATTTCGCGTGGCATGATTGAAATGTTCTGGTGTCATTGGAATATGTTTGTGTTATTGGGCTTAGTTTTATAATTGAGGGGGTCGGGGCAAGAGAATGCCAAGCCACATTTTTGAACTTCTGAGATATTTCAATTTGAAAATTTGATCAAATACTCAAATCAAGATATATAACCTAAAGTTTTTTTTGCCAATGTCTTAGTAACATTTGAGATATTCTGAGTAACAATATGGCAATACTTTAATGATATTACTATTACGTTTTTTGTAAATTAGCTATCTTCATTGGGGTCATAAACATCTAGGGCAAAAACGAAACCTGTCACATATGCTGCCACGAAGTGACATTAGAAACAAATTATATATTGGATATCATAATTTACAATATTAAGCAACAGATTACAGTGTTAGATTTATTTTACCAAAATGTAGCTTGGCACTTTATTGTCCCGACACCTTCAATTATGAGAATTTGGGAATTACCGAAAACAGAGCAATAAGCTGTAAATTTGTTTTTACAGAGAAAGGTATTTTGCATGATAAGGTGTTTTGTAAGAATGACATGAAATGAAGTTGTACTTTAGTGATAATATTCGATGGAAATGTAATGTTCGTACTTGTCGGACTAAAAAGTGATTCGCCAAGGTACGTGGTTTCAGTCAGTTCGATTTAATTTTTTAAAGTGTATGAGGTTTATTTATGGTTGGAGTGAAGTGATGACATCAATTAAATGGTATGAAAAACAATTAGAAATTTCGCATTCAACAGTTTTTAATGCATGGGAATAATTATATGCGGGAGGTTTGTGTTTTTCGATAGTTCAACGTGTAGAAAATAAGGTAGAAGGACGTAATATGATAGTTGAAGTATATGAAAGTTTATTTTCGAAGACAAAAAATAATGCTGGAAGTTTGCGTCCTCAGAACTGGATTTTCGGAGGTGTTTGTCGTGAAGCAAATGAATGTTTTCTTGTTGAAGTAACAGACAGGTCTTTAGATGCATTATTAGAGGCTATCGTAAAACATGTGAAAGAAGGAACCATGATTTTATATTCTGATTCATGGAAAGGATATTGTACTACAAAACTTGAAGAGGAGGAATTCAATCATTGCAAGGTTAACTATAAGTATAATTTTGTAGATCCTGAAAGTGGATGGTGATGGAGTGGAGTGAAATGGAATTCATATTCAAAAAATTGAAAAACTGAGGGGTAGGGAAAAATGGCGTAACAAGAAACATCGTGGTACCGTCCAGCATCATTTAGAGTCTTATATAGCTGAGTTTATGTGGAAAAGAACTGCTGAAGATCCATTTTCACAGATTTTCAGTGATATAAAAAGATTTTGGGAACTTCAATAATGTGAGTTACTGTTTCATACTTTCAATATGAAACAAATTCTTTGTAATTTATGTTATGTTTTATTAGCCACACACAGGGTGGCTTATTCTTTCAATCTCTATCATTTTTCATGTTTATGAAAAGTCACAGCAATCCATCGTTGCCACAGATTAATCTTGAAAAATGAAACATTTGAAGTTACTTAAAAAATTAATAACTCGAAAAGTATTTGTCACAAAATTGTTTTACAAACTGCGTTAGAATGGTAAAAAATTGTATTTTTCTTGATATAAATTTTAAATCTAATGATTATTTCGTTTTTCAAATATTAGATTTCAAAAATTACAAAACTTCACAATGGAGTACCGTAGCGAAACTTTTACGCGTAAAAAGATAATGATAAAGGCATTGTGGCTCGACGTGTATCGTGTATACTGGCCATAGCATGAGTAACGAATTATAGTAAACTTATTATTCTGTTAAAATATAAAAGTGAATTATGTATATACATTTTTAAAAAATAAAGAAAAACATTTTATCACAAACATCAACAAAAATTTTTCTTCTATTTATTCCCTTATTCCAAATATATCGTTTTATCGTCTGCTGCCATAGCAACATGAATTAAATTTCATTAAAAAAAATTGCTCCGTGGTAGAAAAATATTTTTCTAAATCGAATGGTTATTGAACAACTCAACACTTTAACAGGGGAATTTTTATTTGTTATTTAGATATTTTAAAACTGTTTGTTGTCATTGCGTTTTTATTCTGAGTTACAGCTAGTTTATTTATTTTTTAAATAAAAGCCGTGTGTGGCAATCTATATTCGGCCTTGTAGCAGAATTTTCCCCTCTTGTTTAAATATTTCTGTTAATATATTTTAGGTATTTTTAAGTACGTTTTTTAAGATATTATAATACAGTGTTGAAATATAGGGTAGATAAAATTAATATACTTTTACGTTACTGTGATGGATATTGGAGTGCATATAGATGTAGTATAGTATCTCGGTTTTAACGAATTTCATGCATTTTAGGGACGGCTGTAAAACAAATTTCATGCATCCAGAGTTTTTTTTTTTTTTTTTTTTTTTGGTTAATGGGCACGAAGCGCTAATACATCGGTTAGTGATTGAGTTTTTTTAGCGAATTTCATATATTTTAGAGAATGATACATAAAGCCTTTCAGGCTTCCAGTGATGTTTTTTTTTTAATTTATTTAACGAGCGCATAGTGCTCATATATGTGTTAGGGATCGGGGGTTTTAATGAATTTGGTATATTTAAACATTGCTTCAGAATGCATTCATGCATTTTGATTTTTTTTTTTTTTTTTTTAATTTAGAGAAAAAGGAAGTGGCGAGAGAAATTGGTTGGTGAGATTTTGGCGATCAGTGGGCTAACAAAAAAGTACCTCCATTTCCCATATATAAGAATACTTTTATTTCACTAATCGAATTCAGCCAATACGTACTACATCTTACTAAATTCTTATTTAATATTTACTTCTTTTTTAATTAAACCAATAATATTATTATGTAATTTATTTTTTTTTCTTGCATATGCTATCCATAACAATATTTGCAATATTATGAATAAAAAAAAAAAGAAAAGAAGCACAGTATTCATGTAAAAAATGCAGTAAAATTATTTTCTGCATTACATTTTTCATTACAATTTCAATGCATGTCATTATAAAATCTTTTCCTTCTCAATTAAACAGTACCTTCAAGAACTCTAATTATTTATCCTTATAAACTCTTTTCTTTCTTAATTAAGCAACGCCTTCTAGGGCTTTAATGATTTATCCTTAAAGTATGCCATTTAAATTTTATTATGATGTTTAGTTTCTATTTTTGGTGTGTGTAGGCAATTATTCAATTACTTACAATGTTATAAGGTTTTATTTTATTTTAATGTTTTTAGAGATGATCTTTTGAAATACGTAAAAGAGAAAAAATAATTATGTATGACAGCAAAAATATAAAATGAAAAGTTAAAATGTTTTATATTTTTCACAGATGCACAAAATTCCATTAAAAAAATACACAGATAAGTTTGATTATTTCACTTATATAGTGACAAAATTTTAAACTAATCGAAGTAATTTAAGACTCTTATTGTGAAATTTTAGTATTCATAATTTAACACTTAAACCAATTATCCAACTCCGCCATTTTCTCTTCAATGAATGTTAAAATTTTAAAATCGTCTGAATTCCGTCAGAAAAGTATTATGACATAAAAGAAAAAGTTCTATATTTTTCGAAAGAATGTACCAAAAAATCAAAAACTATACAGCTAATTTCCGGATACCTCGCCAACATACCTACCATAATTAAAGTCTAATCGAATGCTTTTTGCGACAGTTATCATGAGACATACACACAGACAAACAGACACCAAAATCTTTTCGGGTCTACACAGTAAGCTTCAATTGACGTTTCGGCATATATATCTTTTTATGTTAAAGTTATGAACAATAGTTATGTTTGTATTTCTGTGTAGCACGTTACACTTTTGAATGAATAAATAAATAGATTACGACCCTGGATTCCTACACAAAAATTGTTTGTTGTAATTATGCTATGCCACTCTTTAAAGTTCGAACGAACATTTCAGTATCACCCTGTATAATATACTAGTCAAATCAATTGCCACTTTTAAAAAAATGTTTGGTTAAAATAAGTCTATTATTTGAAATTAGAACAACATTACCGTAAAATAACCCACTTAAAAACAGTTTTAACAGAAACTAACCTACACGTTTCTTTAGTAACAAAATATAAAATTTTCAGGTTTCTTTGCAGTAAGAAAGTATACGTGAAAAAAATATCTTTAAAAATACAGTTTATAACATAGATGTAATATAAAATAACTGATTAAAAAATTTAATACATGAAAGTAATTTTATCCCTCTTTCTTTGCAACATAATATGATAGAAAAAATTTTCTGGGATTAGATGTTCTTTCGATGATTTATTTAATGATTTGTTTTGTTTCTGATCTTGGAATTATCGAATGATTTTATAAATTAATGTATTTTGATTTAAATGTCCGAAACATTTTCGCAATTAATGTTTTATTATTTTCTATTGCATTTTATTAAAAAAATGCATACTTTAATAAATGCTATGTATTTTTTATATATACATTTAATTTTTTTTACAAAGTTATAAATAAACGTGTTTTACTTAATATATATATATATATTTTAATGAAGTTTTCAATATAATAAAGTAAATTGAATAACAAGCGTGATATGCGTGAGGAAATACTGTTATTAAAAGTTATATAATATATCTATAATAATATCTATATATTTATCTATATCTATCTATCTATATATATTCTGAAAGATAATTTTTACAGTATTTTGTTAGAGGTTACAGTTGTTATAGATTTTATAAATATTTCAATTAATTCTTTCAGACGGCGAATATAAAATTGAGTAAAAAGTGCCAGAAGGGGTGTAACCAAAGATTAAACGTTAATGGAGAACGTTAATGGCCAAGTGGGCGTGTCCAGAGATTAAGCTCCTTGCGGCGGAGCCTGAGTATGTAAGCGCGGCATCAGAGGGACATTCGGAAAGTTGAATTTCAAGTTTTTATCGTTATCATTAAAAGTATAAATAGAGGTCCATTTTACTGCAGTCAGTCAGTTTGAGTTCAGCTGAGCTGCTTCAACTGTGCTGTGGAGCTGTTTATCCGATGCATTAGGCCCCAACTTAACGGCTCGATGGGGACAAATCAGGCAAACTTCCACCACTAATTTTAAAATGTTACTTTTGTCTTAATTAATCACAGTGATTAAATAGGACAAAAGACTTTTTTTAAATTGGTGGTAGAAGTATGCTTGATTGCTATCGCCTCAGTGAAATCGGCGCCTATGGATGCATTTCAGGTCTCTGCTTTGAAATACTTATTCCTGTTATAGCTATTTTATTACGCTGCGACTGATTGTGAATTAGAGTTTATCTGTTCCGTTGAATTCCTATACTTTCAGAATATTCTTAAGAAACAAGTAATGAGACGTCAAAAGGACTGTTTTGTTGTCGACTTTCCCTCACACGGACCCCGGTGCTGGGAACAATGTGTTTTAGATTTTTTGTTATTGTGCGTCTTATATACAAGTTTATTTCTTTTTTTCCCTATAAAAACAGGATGCGCATTATGCACACTTAAATACGATATTTAGTAAAATGTGGATTATTATGGCGTAGGTAAAGCTTTGGATCTGGCTATGTACCTACCTCGTGTATATGCACCATTGTTTGATTAATTGCTTTTAATTCAAGTAAGGATATTTGCATTCATGGTAACAGTTTCATGATAAATCCCGTAAATATATTAAATCTCCGGGCATAATCCGATACCTATTCAAACAGTCTATACGCATCTTTACAATAAACTGAATATAAGATAGTACAAAGAAGTGAAATCCTGGGTCTGTGAGTTGAAGTGACTGCTTTCGCTAACATTAAATTCAGAGCCGCCTTTTCTTGCCTCAAGGGAGATTCCATCCGACGGAAGTGATTTTAAGTTACAATGAAGTATGCAAATATTTAAAGTAATCTTAACTGTTTTGAGTTGTAAAATAGGTTAGTTGTGAAGACAGTTGTGATTTACTGTGAGAGTCTGAATACTCCACGTCGACGTTTACTTAAGATTAAACTCAGAAATTCATGCAGTCTTTAAATTATTATTAAATATAAGATGTAAGAACCTCTGTACAAAGATGACATGAAATAATTACCAAGGCTAGAGTTTGGAGTCTTAATTTGGTTTTAAGGAATTAAACACGAAGTCAAAATTAAATAAATTTTGTATGATATGCAAAATTGTCGATTTTTTAAAATTATTATTTTAGTGCTTTGTGGATTAATGTTTATTCTATATCACGGTAATACATTGTAATTTCTCAAGAATCTTCGTGTTTATATTGGTTATATAAACATATTTTTAACAAGACCTTTTTAAAAGTCTATAGGTAGATTAATGGAACAACGAAACAGAACAATATAGACTGTTTTACGGGCTTTCTAGTTGCGATGCAACTTTACACACAGGAGAATTGTATGCATCTTGCTAAATCTTTGGAGAGTCATGAAAAAAACAGTCTAATTGTAGTTTAAATAAGAAATTGTCGTATATTCCGGAGCATGCAATGTTGCATAATCTGGCATTTTCTTTATTCAAAAATTCTGAATTAACGCCAGACAATTTTGAATAGTAATTTTTATTAAATTTTATTTATGGAACGTTTATTATTATTTTCTGGAAATTTTCCAGTACAGGATCTCACTAATTTAATTACATAACACACACATTGCTTCTTTGCTGGTGACTTTAACGCCAAAAGCTGGGACTGTCATGGCAACTCCCGAAGAGGTAACTCACTACACAATCTCATACAAAACCTTAACCTTAGCCTCCATGCACCAGCCACTCCAACACACATCAGTACATCGCCTAATAACCACAACTCTATAATCGACCTTGCTATCACTAAAAACCTTCCATATCCTATTAACACTACTGTTATTAATGACTTAAGCTCTGATCACCTTCCTGTCTCTTTCAAAATTGACCTAATTAATCCTCTCTCCCCACCTCCTTCCGTGGCCATCGATTGGAAAAAAATATACAAATTTCCTTAATAACAATAACCTAAACCTTCCTGATATAAACAACACTGCCGACATTGATACTGCTGTTGACAATTTTAACTCACACATAACCAATGCACTAAACTACTCCACCATCAAGTACTTTAAAAATAACAACACTTTCACTCCCCCGACATATATCTATAACTTCTGTAAACAACGCAGTCGTCTTCGGCGTCTTTTTCAAAATTCCAGAGATCCCACCTTAAAGCCTCTCATTAACAGACTTAACAATAGAATCAAAAACAACATCTTCAAAGAAAAACAAAAAAAATGTTACTTTCCTCAAAAACATTGCTAGTGAGGATAATTCTTTTTGGCTAATTAAACGCAAAATCAATAACAACTACACCCCCCTCCCCCTCTTTCGGCCAACAACAACACTGCTTACACTGACGAGGAGAAAGCTGATTTCCTCTCCAGAGCTTACTCTAACTAATTCTCACCGAATCCCACCCTCGCTAGCCACAATCACATGACACATGTCAGCGACACTGTACACAGATTCCTTGCACAACCCCCTGATGAACCCCCACTGTAATACAGCCTATTATTATACACAACATCATCTCAAAACTCAAAAAACGCAAAGCCCCTGGGTACGACAAAATCTCTAACACTGCACTTAAAAACTTGCCTCCTAACTACATAAACTACATCACGAAACTTACTAACTCTATTTTCTACTTTAACTACTTTCCGAAACCATGGAAAATTTCCATCATCTCTCCTATTCCTAAACCTGGTACTAACCTCTCTGACCCAGTTAACTACAGATCTATTTCACTCCTTCCTTCTCTCAGCAAAGTAGTCGAACGCGTCATTTGGTCGCAACTCCAACACCACATTCAACTCAACAACACTCTCATGCCTGAACAATTTGGCTTTCGCCCAAAACACTCCACAACACACCAGCTGCTTCGAGTTGTAGAGTTTCTCAGCGAAAAGCTTAACTCCAAGATTCCTGCTGCTGCCATTTTTCTTGAAATCGCTAAGGCATTCGACAAAGTCTGGCACATGGGCCTCATATATAAACTAATTAAGCTTAAATTCCCTGCCAGACTTAAACACCTTATCTACTCTTACTTTAGCGATCGCACTTTTCGCGTCCGCATTAACAACATCCTTTCCACAATTTTCCGTATCTTATCAGGCATTCTCCAAGGGAGCGTCATCGGTACCTTGTTGTTTAACATATACTTTTACGACATTCCCAGAACACCTAACACACACCTTGCTCTTTATGCGGACGACACCACAATCTACACCTACCATCACTACCCGTACACACTATACAGATACCTTCAGACCCACATTGATGCATTCTTAGACTAGTGCGACCTATGGCGCATTAAAATTAACGAAGACTGCTGCTGTCTATTTCTCTAGAAAATTTACCTATCCTAACAGAATAACAATTAAAAACACCACCATTCCTTGGACTAACAAAGCAAAGTACCTGGGAGTGACCCTTGACAGTAGACTTTCTTTCAAAAAACACATCCTCAACATCAGGGGGAAAGTCGCCGGAGCAACGATTGCACTCAAACCTCTTCTTAATAGCAAAACCCTGGCTATCAACAACAAACTTCTCCTCTATAATTCTTGCATCTTATCCATAATCGCTTACGCATGTCCGGTATGGGCCTTCATTTGCAAATCTTCCATGACAAACCTCAGTCAGCTACACAATAGAAACCTGCGCACTGTCAGGAATGCCTCACGTTATCTACGTAATAGTACCATTCGCAAAGACCTCAATACTACCACTCTTAGCAATAGAATCAACCACCTTGCCAATAAATTCTTTGATAAATTATATGATCTTCCTAACGAAATCATCGCAGAGCTACCGGATTATGACGCATCTGAGCCTCAACACCGCAAGCGTCCTAAATACTCTTGTATTACCGAAAGTGGCCATTAGTGCTCACCACTCTCTGCAAAATAATTCTCCTCTTATCCAAATTATTTTTGCTAATTTAAAAAAAAATGTATAGCCTTAATTCATAATTAAATTCATTTCTTGCTATGCCAAAAAAAAAAAAAAAAAAAAAAAAATAATAATAATAAAAAAAAAATATATATATATACTGTATGGCCACTGAAAAGTGTCTTTTTTTTTAAAGTTAAGCTTTGCCTGCCTTTTCCCACCTGGCATTTATGTGTTGTTCTATCGAACATGTCCCGAACCTTATTTTTTACTATTTAAACTTTATTATCAGTAGTAAACTTACTACAGCTATACCATTTTACTTTCTTATTTTTAGACTCTATCCTTAATCTCTTTTGTTTTACTATGAATTCCAAATTTATTTTTTACCATTATTTAAATATTTCTTCTTTTCTTTTTTAATTGCTCATTGATGTATTTTAAGTTTTCCCAACGGCTTATTTTTACAAGACATTCTACTCACAATAGTCTGGGCGTAAAGTTGATAGCAACTCGGAAGCCCCTTAACCCGCATCAACTGTTCGGACTGTTATCATTATTTAAAGTAAAAATAAATATTTAAAAACTTCTGGTGATAATTCAGAATTTCTGAATAAAAAATCCGTCAGATTTGGCAATACTGAGCATAACGTGCGACTCAAACAAACAGGTTTAGAACCAAAATGATGTTTTATTTATAGAAAAGGTAAATTAAGTAAGACATATCAATAAGTTATATTTTATTTAATAAAATTTCTAGGTCCAAATATGCTTTTTTTGAGCCGCACGTGAAACACCGGAATATATGGTAATCATATATATTACAAAGTGCCTTTAATTATTAAGTTAATTGAATGTATATTTTTGTGCGGCATACATTTAATATTTTTTATTAAACAAGATTTCTGCTTCAAAATATGTTATTTGACCTGGCCACTGGTTATAGCTACTGGTCCGAAGTGTGTAATTAGAGAATCTCTGTCTAATCTAAATTATCCTTCCTCAAAAGGTACTTTACTATCTTGTTTTTGTATATGTAATTCTGAAATTGCAATATAACTCTTATTATTTATAAAGTAGGATAGAGGGAAGGTAGTGTTGTCATAAACTTTTGGATGAAGTCTAAACGTAACGGAACAAGTGATAAAAATTCATTGTGCATTTAAAATATTTGTAAAGGTTGTGAATAGATACAAATATGTGGTTACCGGAGATCGAATATGTGTTACTGGCTGGATTACAGCCTGTTTAAAATATAATGACAAACATAAAATTAAATCCATATCGACGTCATCTAATGATGCTATTCCATCTTCTTATATTACATCCATATTGACCTAATCTAATGATCCTAATCCATCTTCTACATTAAAGAGGGCGGGGGGCAGAGAGATAGATACCGAGATTAGACTGTCATAAACAGGATTATGTATCAAAGTAGTAACGATATTAGAAGAACTGTGTACTATAATTGAACTTTTTATAATAAAATAGTATTTATTTAAAGGTCCGAAAATTTTCGTCTTTAATTTATAATCATGTTATAATTTGTATTCTTATCCTGTGGAGAGAAATGTATTATTAAACACTTTGTAATAATGACTATATAGCGGTGATATTTCTTCTTGTTTTATTTCGTCTTACAATCAAAATTTCGAGTTTTTAATGAATAGCAAAATTGTTTACGTTGATGAAATTAGAAGATGTTTACTTAGACAAAAAATGCTGCTTGGACTTTTCAATGATCATTTCTTAGAAATACAAATGGCACTATTTTTATAAACTTTAAAATTTCTGACTTTTGGGTGTAATTATCTATTAAGATGTTTTATTTTAAGTGCTGAATATTTTAAAACACAAACTGCAGTCACTCTTCTGACGTTCTTTTCGCTTTTCACAGTTTATTATTTAAATGCATTTTAAATAATCCATATACATAAAAGCCGTTCTTGGTGTGTATACAAATGTTATACAAATCTACAGTTTTTGACCGATCTGCACGAAACTTGATATACATACGTTTTAGATCATGAGTAAAATTACTGTCAACTTTAAAAATTTCCTCTTTACCACTTTTTTCAAAAACCTGGCATAGTTTGCCAATCTATTTTTTTCTATCATTGTCTAATACAATTTCCTTCCCGTTGTCATAAAAAGAAACTGCGTATAGATACTATTTTTATAAGCCAATAAAAATTCAGATTCACTTACTATAAGTTGAAATCCGAAATTGACGTCTTTCTGAGAAGATAAATTGATTTTTTCGTATATGTAATTAAAAAGAATACTGTAAGTGTATTTAAATGACGTAGTACATTTATTTAAATGGATTTGAAGTTAAGATTATACTATAATACAAACATTTCAAATTCAAGAAAAATATTCAAGCAAAAAAAGAAAAATATATATTCCTAAATGTGACGTGATTATATATCAAATGCTTTCAATTTGACGTCAAACTGAATTTAAAGAAATGTCTGCTATGTAAAATTCCTTTTCGTTTTACTTTACAGAACACCGTTCTTTCAAATAAATAATAATAATAATAAATAACTTAGCTCCTAACTTTACAAAGGTAAATTGTTTCTACTGGTGAAAATGACCTTATGTTCAAATGAAAACGTGCACTTTCATTCATAAAGCTGCAACTATGATGTAATTTTCGATGAATTTTAATTCGTCCCATTCTGAGATTAAGCCAATGAATTAAAATAGATATTTAAATCTAGTTATTGCCTCATGGTATTTTTTAAGGGTCAGTTAGGGGTAGATACCTGTTATCGGCGGCAAAAAGTAAAAAATACGGCTACTGCTGCGTTAAAACAATTAATTAACAACAACAAAAAATATCCCGCTGAAATTTCTTGTTTTATTTTTTACTCTAAACCTAAACAACTACAAGACAATGCCGTATGTTGTTGTCCGGACCGGATTTTTGTTTTATAAGCCTTTGAAATAAACTTAATGCCTTAGACCTTACTAACTTATTGAAATAGTTAGGGTCCTTCTCAGACAATGGCAAATTTTGGATTTTACAATAAAATTACATTTTATTGTTTAAATTACTGATTTTTAGCTGAAATTACTCCATAAAATAAAATTATGGCAATTTTCGCTAAACAACAGCAATGAATTTTTAAAAATGTCTAAAATTGTCATTACTATGATTCTGAAACCATAACTTTATTATTGCGCAGCATGTCCCGAAAGGGACTTTGTGCCACAAAACCCCATTCAATCAATCAATCAATCAATCTGAAACCATAAATCCTAACCGTTTTGAACAGTAAAATAAATGGTAATATTCCGCATTTTTCTTTTTTTTTTTTTTTTTTTTTTTTTTTTTAAGAAATATTTCTTTTTTTTTTTTTTTTTTATGCGTTTTATACTAATCAATCAATTTGTTGGAAAGTTCTGGTTTTCTATTCTGGAACAGTAATCGTAAAACTTTTGTCATTAAATAAATCGAAGATTACCATTCAAAAGTGGTGAAAATGGTCTTTTATCACACAACATCACCACCCTTGGCGTACAGAATACGGTACCTGTGTTCTTAAAGAGTACGGTAAAATTCAGGAACGTTCCTTAGAAATGATAGGCAGCTAAATAGCCTCTTTGCAAGAAAATTTTCTTGTAAATAACAGGAATGTTACTAAATAATTCTAAAATATTCCACTGAATTATCAAGAAGCATCCCGTGAGTTCATTTTAAAGAACGCTTGTTAATATTTCAGCAGAACGTTAAAAATTATCCAGTAACTGTTAATACGTTACTCTTAATTAATATTCCTGCGTAATTTCTTTAAATTGTTTGCGCAAACGCACCTCTAGCAACAGTAATTGGAGGATGTAAACTTCGTTCGAGGCAAACATGAATCTATAATTGCGGAAATGTTATGTTTGAACATTGTTATAGTGTAGTGCGTTTAGTATAAACTGGTGGTATTGGAACTTTTTATTAGTAAGTAAAGTCTGGGCAATATGTTTTCATCATAAAGACATTCGAAACCTCTTAAACGTTTTAATCTTTAAGAACACGCGCGGTGTATTGTGTACTCAGGAATTCAATTGTTACCACTATTTCCAAATAGTAATCTGAGACTTACTTCATGACATAAGCACTGCGATTAATGTTTCAGAATAGGAAACCAGAATTTTCCAGCTAATTATTTAATTATTATAAAAACACATGAAAAGGAAACATATTTCTGGAAAATCCATCGAATGTTACCATTTTTTTAAAGTGTAAAAGATTGAAATGTTTAACAGCTTTCGAATATGTTTACAAAATGAAAATTTTTGTTTGCTTTTACTTTCTAATGAAAAATTGTATTCCCACCAGTTTACACTAGGCGTACTGTTCAAATACATTTTCTTCTCTCCATTAAAGCTGTTATTGTTGCTCCATTGCTTACGTAGCAAAGCAATAAAGCAGGTAGCTTTGCCTGAGCAATACGCTACATATGATCTTACATTTTGCAGCGGGGAGTTTAAATTCGTAAACGTTATTGTTTAGGCTGCGTTTACACTGCACTGTAAAAAAAAAAAAAAAAAAAAAAAAAAAAAAAAATTAGAAACATTTTTTACGAATAACATGAAATTTACGGAACAATTCTCAGGTGTTCGAACCACATATCAGTAACCTTCCTGTGCAATGAACAGAAACTTTCCTGATGTTTCACAGGGAAGTTTTCAGAAATATTCAGTAAACTTCTTTTTAATTACATGAAACGTTCCTTGGAAATAATGGGCAGTCCAGATGCAGGGCCTGATGACCAATGGGGCAAAACTTCCTCAAGTAAAAAGGAATAGAAATTTTTGCTTTATTCGTGACACTAACTTTACATGAATACGGCGTTTAAATAAGACAAAAATTTCTATTAAAATGCGTATACATTATTTCCAAGGAACGTTCCTGATTTTCTTATAGTGTGGTAATGACATTTTTTATGTTAAGCCTATTTTAGGGCTAAACTATAAAAATTGAAATGGTATAATTATCCTGAAAGCAGTTCGAAACCGTTTTTATAATTTATTCCAACAAATTTAAATTATTAAATACACTTAAGCAATAATAAATTTGGTAAAGACACAAAATAAATACATTGAATGAAATTTTGGAACAAAGGGAATAAAATGAAGTAGTAGTTACTTACACGTAGTTAATTAAAATTAGGCATTACTGCTTGTAAAAAAAAGTGGAACTGTACAATCTAAGACCGCCATCTAGTGGAGAGTTGAAAGAAAAATTACTGTGTACCATGCAATGACATGTGCATCTAGGAAACTAGTCGGATGTGCCAATCCCAAAACTTTCTTCTATCTCACACAGATTTCGCATACACTAAAAAGAATCAGCACCAATTTATATCAAGGTCTAAATGAATCTAAAGTTTTATTAAATTCCGTGCATTACTTCTTGAGATATGACTATTGCTAAAATCGTGTAAATCCTGCAAAATGCAGCATAGCAGCGCCACCAGTTGGGAGATTTAGACCAAAACCTAATCAACAACAACTTATGTCAACGTCTAACTGAATCTGAAGTTTGATTAAACTCCGTGCATTAGTTCTTGAGATATAGTTAACGTGATAATAATGAAAAAGTAGCATAGCAGTGCCACCTGTTGCGATATCTACACCAAACGTAATCAGCGTCTATTTATGTCAAGGTCTAACTGAACCTGAAGTTTGATGAAAATAAGCGCATTAGTTCTTGAGATAGAGCTATTGCGGAAATCGCGAAAAATGGAGTATAGCAACTCCACCTGTTGGGCGATTTTCACCAAAAACTAATCAGCACCAATTTATATCAGGGACAAACTGAATATAAAGTTTTATTAAATTTCGTGCATTAGTTCTTGAGATAGAGCGCCAACAAAATTTTTGTCACATACATACAGACAGAGAGACAGACAGAGTCACAGACAGACATTTTCTAAAAATGGTCAAATCGTGTTCAGGACCTTCTAAAACGTATAAATCCGTTAAAAACTGGAAGTCGAAAATTTTCATGAATACAATACTTTCTTCTTGTAAAGATAGAAGAAAGTAAAAACTTTAAATAAAGATAATTAATAGAGTTTTCTTTTTGTTTTGTCTAAAGCACCAAATATATATATATATATAAATATATATATATATGTAAATAGATAAATTAAATAAACCGAAATAATCCTTGCCCTTATTCAAAAACTTTCAAATTCTTAAAGATAAATGTTTCAGTTAATATATTTGAAAAATTGAGTCATGGTAATGGCATTTACGAATTTGAATTTTTTTAAATATTGAATTTTAATTTGTTTTTATATTTAAACTAAGAAAATGTAATGTTTGATAAGAAATGTTGGTAAAATATTTAAACCTTCATGGTTGACTTTTGCTTGATTCACATTTTTACCCAGAAATATAAAGTTTATCATTATCTGAGAATGTCTCAAGAAAACATTAGCATTTTCTACACTAGGAGAGACAGTTAGAAAGCGACCTATATATTAGGCCTCATAAACAGGCTTTTACATTAGGTTTCATATTCATACTTATAATAATAATAGTAATAATAATAATAATGTAATAATAATACACATTATTAAAACACTTTTTTAGACGATTCAATGCCTATATAAAATATGTATTTATTTAAAGCTGCAAAATTGTTGTCTGTAATTAATGATAAATAATTTATAACTTGAATGATTATCCTGTGTAAAGAACTGCATCATTAAAAGCCTTGAAATGACGACTGAATGACATTTTATTATGTTATCTTTAGTTTTACATGAAATTCAAAGTTTTTTACTTAGATTAGTTGAAAGATATTGCTGAAACTATTTAATGATCATTTCGAAGAAGCAAATATGGCGCTGTCTTTATGAGTTTATAATTTTCCTACTTTTATTGGTAATTATCTCACTTAGTAAGATATTTAATTTTGTCCAAAGCATTAAAACTATCATTATTATGTAGCAATTTTAACACTACTTGAGGTTCATATTTTCGACTAATTACTTTAAAAATAATCATGGATAATGAATGCTATTTCAAGAGTTTAATTATATCTCTGTGTGCTTTTAAGTTGTAATTTCTTTTTAGCCTGTATACTTTCCCGTGTACAGAAATGCATTTTTAAAAACTGAGTATAATAATGACTGAATGATGTTGATATTTTTTTCATTTCTATTGTTTTTTTTACAATTAAAATTCAAGTTTTTAATCAAATCAAAGTTGTTTAGTTAGATGAGTCAAAAAATGTTGCTTAAACTTTTTAACGCTAATTTCTCAGAAATAAAAATGTCGCTATTTTTATGAGGTTCAAAATTTCCTGATTTTTCGGAGGTAATTGTCTATTATGCAAGATGCTAAATTTCAGAGACTAAAAATTTTAAAACACTGAAATTTTCATTAAAATCTAACAATTTTGTAAAACTGCTGGCATACTGATAAGTTTATTTCCGTTTTCCTGATTTTATTTTTAAATTCCTTTCTAAAAACTCGTGGATAATCCCAAATCCAACATTTAAATATATTTATTTAATATTTTTTTATGTGAATTTAAATTTAAATTATTTTTTAATTTGTATACTTATTCGAAGAAGAGAAATGTATCCTTAAAACCTTTTTGATGATTTTTGAATAATATGAAATTTATCGTGTTCTGTTTTATTTTCCAATCAAAATTTCAAGTTTTTAATGAATTGCTAAGTCGTTTACTAACACTGCTTCAAACAATTTGCTTTAAGGTTTTAGAGATCACTTCTCAGAAATAAAAATTACACTGTTTTTACCAGTTTTATTTTTTCTCACTTTTAAAGGTAATTATCTACTAAGTAAGATATATTTACTTTTGAAGAATAAAAATTCCAAAACATTAAAATTATCAGTAGTATGCAATAATTTTGCAACACTTTAGATTCTCCAATGAATTTATTTTTAACTAATTGTTGTTTACTTCTAAATCTTCACTTAACATTATTTTTTAATATTATAACTAGCGATTTTTTTTTCTGCGTAATTACTGCTTTTTTCAAACATCTGGATTAACAAGTAGTTAATATAAAATTTTTATCAAATATTATTACTAAATGTTTAAGTATCTAGACGTTAACCCTTTTCACTCTGGTTGGTCAATTTCTTCCCACATAATTTAAATCATAAATTGTCACAGTGGCATCGGAATTTTGAACAAACTTTTCGGTTTAATATGTGCACGAACAAATGTATTTATTTATTTTCAAATAAATTTGATCGAGAATTCCGGTGCCATTGTGACATTTGGGGATTAAAATTAAGTGGGAAAATATTCTCCAGAGCGAAAAGGGTTAAAAACAAAATGAATGTACCTTACTCACAAAAGTGCACATTTGAAGTAAAAACGTCTATTGCAGATAATATAATCTAGCAACACCTGACGCTATGTTAAATTTGCAGTCATGCCTTTCTTCTCCATCTTTTGGAGTTGTCTTACGATATTTATAAAAGTTTATGAAAAAGAAACCTTATTATTGGAGCACAGCTTCGATTTCCTATCAAAAATTAACACTTTTCTCAACACAGTAACACCCAAATATTACTCGCATTGATACCAAAATAGGACTGGAAGTCAATAGTTCGGAGATCTCGCCGGAGATTGAAAATCAAAAACATTCGTCAAACCAAACTCCTCGAAACGTCAAAAGAATTTTATAATATTAGTTTCTATACATTTTTACTTTTTATTCAAATAAATATTTTTATCATTAACGGTCAAGTTATGTCGTTACAACAATTATGTTTCAACAGAATGGGACGTCATACAGCAAAACTTTTTTTGTTCTTACATAAAAAGAAAATAATAATTTTATTAATCTGATAAAAGTGTATGAAAATGCACCTTCCGAGTATTTGACGAGTAACAATATAACACCAACTCAGCTGAATGAAGCTATCAATTTTGATAGAGAGGTATCCCAGATCACCGATGTGTGCTGTAATACGTGCCGCAGATCTCTCCCTGATGTCATATTGAACAATACTGGGCTCTACCAGACATGCAAGTCTAGAAACGGTTTACTTTAAAATTTTCTGTTGATAACTCAGTAGACGACGTCCAGTTCCTGATTGCATCAAAGATCTGAGCTAAATTGAATAAATGATGATCGCTCAAATACATCCTGTAGTTTCTCTCTACAGTATATAAGTCTTACTGTATGAATATACCGAAAATGTAATCAGCTTTAGATAAAACATTGAGAGTTTTATTTCACGCGTGCCTGTCAATTCTTCAGATATGACTGAACTGTGTTAGTGACAAGAAATATTATCAGGATGTGATGCGTTTTCTGTTCACTCACAACACATTCTAGAAGCACCCAGATAGCTTAAAACTCAGAATCTTTACTACTGAAATATAATTGATGAAAATTGGATCACTTCACTACCTGAGAATAGCGATGTATTCAAATGCTATGAATAGCAACAGACTTCGCTGAGGATCTTGATTGCTTTAATTAGGCAATAAGACACGAGTCATTTAGACAACTGCTTGAGCCAGTAAGCCTAAGCAACTTAATAAATGATGCAATCCGCATGCCCCATGTCTCAATAAATTAACAGCCTGCCAATGAATTTTAAGAAAATGCTTACATTACAGATGCTTTTCCTCACCTTTTTTCATATGGTACAGCTAACGTATGACAACCTCGTCAAAAAACAGTTTCTCCCGATGCGTATTTTCAGTTCCTTTTGAAGTATGAAGATGGACGATTTGCTAGAGACCCTACCTCGATTTCATTGTACTTTGTCATGAGTTCAATTCTTTGATGGTAGTCTTTGACAAAAGGGCGTTTTTTTCCCTTTGTTCAACGAAATAAGTTCGCAAATTTGACGGTAGAGAAGATGCGTGAGGTTTTGAACAGGCAA
The DNA here is from genome assembly GCA_963931845.1 of Maratus michaelseni. NCBI lineage: Eukaryota > Metazoa > Arthropoda > Arachnida > Araneae > Salticidae > Maratus > Maratus michaelseni. Next base: position 301,292,787 of record OZ007589.1, read on the forward strand.
CTAGAAATGACAAAACACATGATAATTTATGCTAGCAAATTAAAAACCACAAAAAGATGCTAGAGTGCCCGCTGTGGGGTGTTATTTGCCAAGGTACAGCAAATTGGAACACCAATTTTTTTTTTCACACTGCCTGTAGCTGACTTTCGCAAAGTATTGGCTAAGCTAAATTAGAAGAACTGAGGCATTTTCTGATAGATAAGCGTTTGAGCATTACCCGAGACAACTGAGGACTGAATAAATACTTGAGTATGAAGATTCAACAACTGTTATTACAAACTTAGTTTCATATTACTAAACACACACAATAAACGTAAGACAATGTTAGATATATTTAAATATTGTCTATTAATTTTATGTGACTCAATGCTCCGACATTTAGGCCGGACGGATGCTTGTTTAATACTGTTCACTTTTAAGACTAGCTTTGAGATTTCGAAGTTATATTTTAATAGTTTAAAAGGCGTAGCACAGAGGTAACTCTGTGTAAAAGAATTAAGACGTTCTCTTTCTCTTCTTCCCTTTCTCGTCACTGATATCCATTCAGAGTTTCACTAATATTTGTTTCCCTTTTCTTTTTATTCCAGTCGAATTCTTCCTCATTAGCTATCAACGAGTAAGAGGTTTTTGAATAAAAAAACTATTTTCCATCTTTCTAAAATGTACATAAATGATTAATTTAAACGACCGTGCAGGTGACTAGTGATAAATTCAATTCCGTCGGCCGGAAATCCTCTTGAAGCATTAAAATGTCTTCTCCTAAAGTTTTTGGATTTCCTGCTATTTAAAATGCAATGGAAAAAAAGAAAAAAAAAGTCTTTACCGGAATTCCCCAGTGTTGTTTCCGGAACGGCAGAAATTTTTCCGGAAGGTAAAATAACGTAATTCAAAACATCAGTGTACTAAATTGAATATTTTCCGTTCATATATTTTTTGAATAAGAATGATCCTAAGACATATATATCGTCAAAGATCTTACAATAATGGACATTTGAGTAAATTTCAAGTGAATATATTGTTGAAAACTGGAGATATCGCTTACATAATTTCGGAAAAGAAGGTTTTGGGAGACAGAAGCTTTCTCTAACGTATTTAGTGCGTAAAGAGATAATATTTATTGACGTCTAGCTTTAAATAATGTAGATAAACTGGAAGTTGATAAGTTGAATCAAGTAAAAAATCCTTCTTTGAAGTACATAAAAAGTATGTACAATAGGAGACTATAGTACTATGTATAAAAGACTACAGAATATTGTGTACCTAATTTATGGAAATCGATTCATTTTAATAGACAGTACGGGGGAAGATATTAAGTACAGGCTCTTAAAAACATTATGTCATTTGACGAAACAACTTTTACTTAAAGTTATGTACACCTGAATTTACTGTGCAGTATATCTTAATACTATTCTTTCTAGATATTATTTATTACATTGTGCATTTCTTCTCGTATAACAACGCTTTCTTATTTTCTTTTTCTTTTGAACATCAGCATTTTGAACAACAGACACAGTTTTCGGCCGACTTTCAAGCCCTAACATATTTTTTTATCTCAACGGCTTTGCGTACGAAAATAAAAGTGTTGGATCTACCATAATCGTGGTCTATGACACATTGACATGCTTTGAACAATATTAATTGCAAATAACGAACTGGTAATATTTATAATAAACATTGAATGAATGCTTTATTTTTACTGAATTATTCTCATATGTTGCCAACACTTGATATAGACTCCGATTATGGAAGACTAGCCACAAAATCTGAAAGATGATCCAACATATCTTCAATATATATATATTACATGTATATATTGCAACTGTCTATATCTGTATCAAATATATTACATTTGCTTTTTTAAAAATGTCATCACCCATTTGGGTTCTTCTTTGTTACACTGTTAAAAATAGCTGTTACATTACAGTACTTTCCCGCATAATTTACTGTGAATTACTGTATTTCTGTAAATATTGCATTTACCCGTTAAATATCAGTCTTTGGCAATAACAATCCATTATTCACCGTAACTGATCATTTTTTCAGTATCATCCTCGCTTTAACAGTCATTTACGGTGAAGAGAAAATGAACACATCCTTTTTACGGTCAAAAACGGGCTATTCTAGTAAATCACTGTTATTCACGTCCGCAACCGTGATCGAACAGCAGATCACGGTCCAGGGGAATTGGCGCAGCCGCTATACAACACAACACGTTGTTTGTTGTTGATCTTGATACTTGTTGATGTGAAGTTTCGCATAGGAATAAGGTATGTTGCTGCTATGTTTCTTTGCCTATTTTTAGTAGTTACAATTTTTATCTATCTTTTGAGTGTGTCACTTAACAGATTGCGTTAAAAAATATGTTTGTCATCTCCAAACACATGCGAATGTATTGTAACTTTTAAGTTTAATTAAAACTGTACTACTTGTTTTACCTCGTGGTAATGCTGATCCGGAGAGAGGGTTTTCTATAAACAGTTGTATGCTTTAATTTTGGTCGTTTTAATGAACATACGATAAAAAATTTGAGATTTGGAAAAGATGCTGTTAAAAATTATAGAGGTGTGAGTAAAGCACCTATTTCAGCTTCCTTGTTAAATGATATTAAGAATTTACATAAAGCTTCTCAGCAGTATACATGGAAAAACAAAGTCAAAAGAAAAAAAGCTCAGAGATTGAAATGGAGAAAGCCCAGATTTTAAAGAAGAAAATTAAATGTGAAACTAAATGAAATCAAAAGCTAAGATGCTTTACACTCACGCAGAAAAAAAATATAATTAATCGGTTTAAAAAAGGAAAAAATTCGCAAAATTTAGGGTTTTTTTCCCTTTAATGGCAACCTAGCCATTGTATTAAGTTATTCGTTTGGCGCGGTCTTGAAAATCGCGCCAACCAAAAAGCTGAAAAACACCAGCTGTATTACAGGATTATTTAAAATCTGGCATTATTTTTATTTGTCTGCACAAATGCCACAAAGTATAATTTTTCATGTTGACACTTATTCAGATGATTACTCCAAAACATAGCTGATGAAAAATAAGCTTTATTGAAAAATATTCAGCAACAAGGCCAAAATCTTTTTACAACAAATCATACTTCTCAAGCAAAATATTTTTATCACTTCAACAATGCAGAAGTTTCTGATACATCCTCAAAATTTTCTAAATGTAAAAGCATGACAAAGGTAAAGCTATTGATAAAATTTGGAAATACCGGATTTATTCAGGTATTTATTTATCTGGTTATCTAACCTTATTAATTTAAAAATGAATTTTAATATCAAAGTTTATGTAGGGTAGACAGTGTTCGAAATTTGCAGTCGTTAGTCGTCAAATGCAACTAACTATTACATTATAGCATTTGACGACTACAAAATTATTCCTGGATGTGAAATTTGACGCCTAGCTTTTTTAACACTTAGTTTTTGCCAATCACCCGCTTTTGAAAATTTGGTCTCACACCAAACATAAACTCTAATGTGAGACAGTTAGACAGTGAATTTTAGCAGAGTGTACAAATCCAAATGAATTTATTAATTTATGCAAACTTCTAAACTTTATAGTGAACCTGCCATTTAGCACATTAGCCATTTAGCCATTTAGTGAACCTGCCATTTTTTGAGTATCGCTTTGTAAAGTTGTTTACATTCACTTAACATTGATTTCGATGTTTTTTAATAAATTAATTAAAAATACAAATTTTTAATTTTTTGGTTATTTTAGGAATTTAAATCATCATGCTTGAATTAAACTTTTATTTTCCTTTGGATTTTTTAAAAAAAATTAATATTTTGTATTTTTAATTGTTAATTAAAATTTGTTTTGATAATTCAAAAAGGGCAACTTAGTTCATTTCTGCAATAACCAGAAGTCGAGGCAGGTTTTTTTTCTTGGGGCCCATTTTGTGAAAAGTAAAGGTTATTTTTGTGAAATTTATTATATTTTTGTAAAAAATAACATTTTGTAACGAAATTTGAAATCCAGTTATACTCAAATTCGAACCAAGCATTTATAAACAAAAACTTTTTAAAATCCTTTTACTGAAGTTTTCTTCTCTGGGGAACTTGTTTGTTTACAAATTACACATTTTAAAACATCACAAAATAATAAATAAATATTAAATGGTAAGTTTTTATGGAACTGAATTTTGTGAAAGGACCTATTTTAGTAAAAGGAATTTTGTGAAGAGGTCCATTTTATCAGATTGATTTTTGTGAAGGGGAGCCATTTTATTAAATTGATTTCTGTGACGGGGCCTTAAAAAGGCCCCAAATTTTGCCTGGATCGACCCCTGATAACATATATCTCCAGTCAGATAGTTGAGTTATTTTTGCAGCAAATGTTAATAAATATTCTATTTAAAAGAACCCGATATGTATCGAATCCAAGCACTTTTGACAGATAGAGGAAAACTTTTAAGAATCTTTCCTGACCAATGGTATTCCATCTTTTCATTATTTGGGTTTTAAAGCTGATTTTTAATTGGCCACTGATAGTAATGATTTATAATATGAGTTTTAGTACAATTAGCGCTTGGACAATGGAAAATTGGGATGTATATGGTAGACATGGTAAAAAAGAGAATGTTATTTATGAGTCACAAGTAAAGTTACAGTTTAAATAGATCTTAATTTCTTTTGTTTATTGTTTATCCTGTATTAAATGTCAATTTTATGTAAAGTTATGGGCACATAATTTAATTATCTTTTATACTGGTTTGTAAGCATTCATATAGAGTATTAATACCCTTGATATAATTTACTGAGTTATAATACCTTTAAATTCAATTTAATTTTAATTTGCTTTTAATTAAACTCATTGTATAATTATTGCTTTCCTCCCGGCATATAAACAAACATTTTACAGGGCTTGAAAAATTCAATTTTTCCAAGGAGGGGAGTCTCCCTAAAAACATTTTTAAATTGAGGGGAGTTGTAATGTTTGGGAGGGGAAAAAAAATCTTTAAACCCCACTATTATTTTATGTGCTATTTAAAGAATTACATTAATGCAGACATGACAAAATACCATTGAAAATATTAAGTCAACTGAGAATGATTATGTAAAATGTTTATTTTTATTATAAAAAAGGGAAGAAAGTTAAGTTTTATATATGCAGTGTATTTTTCAAGTTCCATTAAATGTGTTAAGGACCCTTAACAATTAGGTTGTTAAATAAATTTCTGAATTTAGATTTTATTTGATTGAGATTCACCGATCGATCGTGGAAAAGAAGCAAAGTTCGTCGATCAGTCGTGGGAAAAAATACAAATTTCGTCGATCGATTGTGGAATAAACGCAAAGGTCGTCGCTCTGTCCCCAAAAAACACAAGGTTCGTCGATCAGTCGCTTAAAAAACGCAATGTTCGTCGATCTGTCACAGAAAAAACACAAAGTTCGTTGATCAGACATTTAAAAAACGCAAAGTTCGTTGATCAGTTGTTTAAAAAGCGAAAAGTTTGTCGATCTGTCCCCAAAAACCGCAAGGTTCGTCGATCAGTCGCTTAAAAAACACAATGTTCGTCGATCTGTCGCAGAAAAAACGCAAAGTTCGTTGATCAGTCATTTAAAAAACAAAAAGTTCGTCGACCAGTCGCTTAAAAAATGCAAAGTTCGTTGATCCGTCATTTTAAAAACGAAAAGTTCGTTGATCAGTCGTTTAAAAAACGAAAAGTTCGTCGACCAGTCGCTTAAAAAACGAAAAGTTCGTCGATCAGTAGCTTAAAAATCCTTAAGTTAGTTGATCAGTCGTGAAAAAAAATGCAAAGTTCGTCGATCTGTGGTTGAAAAAACGAAAGTTCGTGGATCTGTCGCAGAAAAAATGCAAAGTTTGTCGATCTGTCGCGGAGAAAACCCACAAAGTTTGTCGATCTGTCGTGGAAAAAACCCACAAAGTTCGTCGATCTGTCGTGGAAAAAACCCACTAAGTTCGTCGATCTGTCGTGGAAAAAACCCACAAAGTTCGTCGATCTGTCGTGGAAAAAACCCACTAAGTTCGTCAATCTGTCGCGGAAAAAACGCAAAGTTCGTTGATCTGTCACCAAAAAATGCAAAGTTCGTTGATCTGTCACTAAAAAATGCAAAGTTCGTCGATCAGTCGCGGGAAAAAAGCAAATTTCGTCGATCGATTGCAGAATAAACGCAAAGTTCGTCGATCTGTCCCCAAAAAATGCAAAGTTCGTCGATCAGTCGCTTAAAAAACGCAATGTTCGTCGATCTGTTGCAGAAAAAACGCAAAGTGCGTTGATCAGTCGTTTAAAAAACGAAAAGTTCATCGACCTGTCGCTTAAAAAACGAAGAGTTCGTTGATCCGTCATTTAAAAAATGAAAAGTTCGTTGATCAGTCGTTTAAAAGACGAAAAGTTCGTCGACCAGTCGCTTAAAAAACGAAAAGTTCGTCGATCAGTAGCTTAAAAAACCTTAAGTTAGTCGATCAGTCGTGAAAAAAAATGCAAAGTTCGTCGATCTGTGGTTGAAAAAACGAAAGTTCGTGGATCTGTCGCAGAAAAAATGCAAAGTTTGTCGATCTGTCGCGAAGAAAACCCACAAAGTTTGTCGATCTGTCGCAGAAAAAACCCACAAAGTTCGTCGATCTGTCGCGGGAAAAACGCAAAGTTCGTTGATCTGTCACCAAAAAATGCAAAGTTCGTTGATCTGTCACCAAAAAATGCAAAGTTCGTCGATCTGTCACCAAAAAATGCAAAGTTTGTCGATCTGTCGCGTTAAAAACCCACAAAGTTTGTCGATCTGTCGTGGAAAAAACCCACAAAGTTCGTCGATCTGTCGTGGAAAAAACCCACAAAGTTCGTCGATCTGTCGCGGAAAAAACGCAAAGTTCGTTGATCTGTCACCAAAAAATGCAAAGTTCGTTGATCTGTCACTAAAAAATGTAAAGTTCGTCGATCAGTCGCGGGAAAAAAGCAAATTTCGTCGATCGATTGCAGAATAAACGCAAAGTTCGTCGATCTGTCCCCAAAAAATGCAAAGTTCGTCGATCAGTCGCTTAAAAAACGCAATGTTCGTCGATCTGTTGCTGAAAAAACGCAAAGTTCGTTGATCAGTCGTTTAAAAAACGAAAAGTTCGTCGATCTGTCGCTTAAAAAACGAAGAGTTCGTTGATCAGTCGTTTAAAAGACGAAAAGTTCGGCGACCAGTCGCTTAAAAAACGAAAAGTTCGTCGATCAGTAGCTTAAAAAACCTTAAGTTAGTCGATCAGTCGTGAAAAAAAATGCAAAGTTCGTCGATCTGTGGTTGAAAAAACGAAAGTTCGTGGATCTGTCGCAGAAAAAATGCAAAGTTTGTCGATCTGTCGCGGAGAAAACCCACAAAGTTTGTCGATCTGTCGCGGAAAAACCCCACAAAGTTCGTCGATCTGTCGCGGGAAAAACGCTAAGTTCGTTGATCTGTCACCAAAAAATGCAAAGTTCGTTGATCTGTCACCAAAAAATGCAAAGTTCGTCGATCTGTCCCCAAAAAACGCTAATTTCGTCGATCAGTCGCTTAAAAAACGCAATGTTCGTCGATCTGTCGCAGAATGAATACAAAGTTCGTCGACCAGTCGCTTAAAAAGTGAAAAGTTCGTCGACCAGTCGCTTAAAAAGTGAAAAGTTCTCGATCTGTCGCGGAAAAAACGCAAAGTTAGTTGATCTGTCGCGAAAAAAAATGCAAAGTTCATCGACCAGTCGCTTAAAGAGTGAAAAGTTCGTCGACCAGTCGCTTAAAAAGTGAAAAGTTCTCGATCTGTCGCGGAAAAAACGCAAAGTTAGTCGATCAGTCGTGAAAAAAAAATGCAAAGTTCGTCGATCTGTGGTTGAAAAAACGAAAGTTCGTGGATCTGTCGCAGAAAAAATGCAAAGTTTGTCGATCTGTCGCGGAGAAAACCCACAAAGTTTGTCGATCTGTCGCGGAAAAACCCTACATAGTTCGTCGATCTGTCGCGGGAAAAACACAAAGTTCCTTGATCTGTCACCAAAAAATGCAAAGTTCGTTGATCTGTCACCAAAAAATGCAAAGTTTGTCGATCAGTCGCGGGAGAAAAGCAAATTTCGTCGATCGATTGTGGAATAAACTCAAAGTTCGTCGATCTGTCCCCAAAAAACGCTAAGTTCGTCAATCAGTCGCTTAAAAAACTCAATGTTCGTCGATCTGTCGCAGAAAAAATGCAAAGTTAGTTGATCAGTCGTTTAAAAAATGCAAAGTTCGTCGACCAGTCGCTTAAAAAGTGAAAAGTTCGTCGACCAGTCGCTTAAAAAGTGAAAAGTTCTCGATCTGTCGTGGAAAAAACGCAAAGTTAGTTGATGTGTCGCGAAAAAAACCCGCAAACTTCGTCGATCAGTCGCGGAAAAAACGCAAAGTTTTTCAATCGGTTGCGGGGAAAAAAACAATATGAGTACCTGTCAACTTGTATGGTTGGGTTAACGATTTTCTACAATTAAGCGGTGAAATTCTCGATACTTTTACACGACCGAATAACAGAATTCACGATTTCATCCGCAACCGATTGATGTAATTAGCAGTCATCTTTCGGTTGCGTAATTCATGTTTTTTTCTACAATTTGTTTGACAAAATTCTCAATATTTTTTTGTGGGGACCAATTGATGAAAATTGATTTTTTTATGTGGTAGTTCAATGAATTTTACAATTGTTTGACAAAATGCTTGATTTTATTAATTTATTTTTTGATCAATTGACTAAATTTGCGATTTTATTCCGCGACTTCTTAATGAAAATTGCGATTTGTTCTCCAATAGTCTGACAAAATTCCAGATTTTCTTCTGCAACCTCGTTTTTTGCATTTTCATTTTTTGAAGAAAATTGTAGCTTTGAAGTGTTTTGTTTGTCTTAATATATTGCAAGATGGTGTGCCAAATGACGGTTAGTAGGATGCAGTTTCAAAATTCAAAATCTTTCAGTATGAACTTCTAGTCTTAGGCCAATTTGCTGCAGTTTCCTTATTTAAATTGATATTATACAAACATTCATAAATTAACAGATAACCATTGTGCAATGCTTTTGTGGCATCTACTTTTGCAGACGATCTGGTACCACATAAAGATTTAATACTTAATGTATCACCATCACCACAAGATTCCAAGAGTTCCTGTGAAATTTGTCATCTGTGAGTAGATGCCAAAAAAAATTGTCTATGTTCAGAATAAAGCATTAGCTCGAACAAGATTCAGTGAACGAGAAGATGGTACGAAATCTACTAAGGGCAATGATACTTTAATTCTGTCTTGTAATCCAGAACCCATCAAAAACATCACATGTGGAAAATGTAGCCAAGTCTCGTGATTCTTATAGAAGTTTCAGGTTCCTAGGCAAACACTAATTTATGGGGAATGGGGGATATCATAAGTGCTTCCAAGAAAGGTGCTATTGATCTGAAGTATTACTTTATATAAGTAAAAATTAACTTTTTTACTCATTGGCCACTGGCCAGTACATGGATTTTGTTTTACTCGCCAGATTTCATAAGCACTGGCCAATAACAAATTTACAAATACTTGATAAAAAATACTTTACAAATAAAGTGCGCAATTCATCGAACGTCAGTGGAAAGAAAGTGTACAATTTGTGGAACGCTCATGGAAAAAATCGTGAAATTCGTTAATCGATAGTCGATAAATCACGAAATTCAACAATTAATAGCAGAAAACTCGCAAAATTCATCAAATGGTTGAAATTCGCCAAATGGTTTCGATATTCGACGAGCGACAGCGGGAAAAAGATCTGTTTCCATTCAATCATCACAGTTGGTGAGTGTGGCTATTAAGTTTGGCAAGTGGTGGTAATAAAGTCAGTCGCCAAGTTTTCAGTATTACTCGCCAAATGGCGAGTGCTAATTTTGTCCTATATTACTTTACAGCTCTAGATACTTTATATTTGGCATAATAGTGTTTAAGATACTAAGACAAAACTAAAAACTTTGGAAAATTCCAACAAATCAAAAACTTTAACTTTTCTTTTTTTTTTATAACCAGATTTTTTAAATTTTCCTTTCTTTTGATCCTTTAAACTACTCTTAAATTCTTCTGCCAGTTTCGGGAAAAATGTGGAATTCATTGACCATTCGTGGAAAATAAACTGCAATTTTTGCTAATCAGTCACAAGAAAAAGCCACAATTGGTCTATCAGTTCATGGAAAATATCTCAAAATTTGCCAATCAGTTGAGTGTAAAAAGGCATGATTGTGGCGAAAAAAATTCCGAAATTCCTCGATTGGTACGACAAAATATCGGAAAAATTGCTAGTTAATTGAGGAGAAAATCTAAAAAATGTTGCGAAATTCGTCAATTGAATGCAAGGAAAAATCACGAAATTCTTAAATCAGTCGCATAGAAAAAATACAAAAATTGTCGATTTATCGTGAGAAAAAATCACGAAATTTGTCGGTTGATTATGGGAAAAAATAATAAAATCCTTTAGTTGCAAAAAAAAAAATGCAAAATTTGTTGATCAGTTGCAGAAAAAAAATGCAAAATTTGTCGATCAGTTAAAGAAAAAAATGCAAAATTTGTCGATCAGTTAAAGAAAAAATGCAAAATTTGTCGATCAGTTAAAAGAACTTTTGGTCTAGTGTCAACACTATTTTCTACACATACTTTGCAGATCTGGGTAATCAAATCAAAAATTTTAAATTCATGGTGCAGTGTAGTTGCCTACAACAAATGTTACTTATAACCTGTTAGATAACATGTATTCAGTAATGAATGAGCTCAAATGAAATTTCTTACCACTCATTGACACTAGTGGGCTATTGAGTTCTGTCATATATGCTAATTAATCCATTTTGTTCTGGCTTTAAAGATAAGAAAAACAGTAAAGGGTTTATAAAGCTCAAAAAGTTTTTCTTCATGAATGTTATTTTGTAGACATTCTATGTACGTGTTATTGAGGAGTTTAATATCTGCTATCTGTTATAATTTGATAATTACGAGATTAGTTGTTCATTCGATTATGGCTTGATGTATTTACAGTAATGTTATTTTTTAAAAGATGTGATACTATTAATATTTTTTTCTTTATTTTCAGAGCTTTTTTGGACATCAATCCTGAAAAAAGTTCAAAAGCAAAGAAAAATCCAGAATCATGTAATATAAATAAAGTCAGGAAGTTGATGTCAAAATTAGCAGCATTTAGTTGTTGTTTAAAACCTGTCGTATCTTATGTAAAATATGTACAAAATAAATAATTTCAGAGTTCCTGAATTAAAATTTTTATTTTTGTCTGTGAATTTTTTAAAATTATTTTAAAAAATGCTTGTTTTTAATATGTGTGATGACATATTTTAAAGATTTTTCTTGAACAGTTCTTAGAAGATCATTCCTTGTTATATTAAATTTTTTCCTGAAATTAGGATTTAGAGTTATTTTAGTTTTGGAAAATTGATGAAATTGTTCATTATTTCAGGGTGTTCTGGACATTTATAAATTAGTCATAGAACAAAAGGCAGGATGTTACTGAAATTGATGACTCAGCATTCTATCCTGTCCTTCTCAAAACACGAAAATCTGTATAGTACTTCCCAGTATGTAAACATTCATTATTTAACCACAGTAGCTGACCCGAGTAAAATCGGGGGTAATAACACTGTTTCCCTATCTAAACGGCCGTTGAAGTGGTTAAGTTATTTGCATTTTTACATATAGTCTTATTTTGGCTGTAGTATTTTCAACCAAGAATTTTTTTTTCTCTGATGATCCTGAACAATTTCACATTTTTACAGATAAATCCATGTTTTACACCATCTCCAAGTAAAATGTTTAACACAAAACTGAAGTGTTTTTGTGATTTTTTAAAAAGACAAATATTATACTCTCTATTCCTGCATTATTAGCTAAAACGACATTAATCTCACTGGGGTTTGGGTAGAAACCAAAAGAACCCAGGCATCAAAATTCAAAAGAATGTGCAAGCAGATAAATACCAAAGTGATTCTCAAAAAACTTAAAACGAAAGTTATATTGAAAGAAATAGAAATAATTTTAACATTTTGATATTCATTAAATTATGTCTTTGATACATTATTATGCAAAAGTTTATTACAATCACCTTCCTCATTACATTAAAAAAAAAATCATGAATAAGTTCATTTGTTGTTACGAATACATAATCGTAAATATTCAGAGTATAATATTAAATAAGAGATAAGTACTAAAAAATTTCTGTTTTTTTTTTCTATATTTTTCAAAGGTGTGCATTGTTGAGCTATGAGTTATACTTGATATTGTGTTATGGTTTGGACAAATTTAGCCTGTGATTTGTAACAAATTTGATAAGTGTTTGTTACTCTGCCTGGTTAATAATGCTTAAGTGTCTGTTAATTTTTATTTTACTTAGATGTTGGCAAAAATTACTACACTTGTATATGAAGTTTTACGTAATTTTTTTTTTCAGAAATATGAAACAATGACGTTTAATAAAACTTATACACATGTCATTTTTCAATGCTAAATATAATTTTATTTTGTAAGCTGTATAGTGTTGTAAATAGAAAAAGTATGTAATATTGAGAAAGTTGCGAATTGTTTAAAAAAATTATATGTAAACCACCATATATATGTAGTGGTAGAATAATCTTAGAAATATTATCAAGTTTTAAATATACAGGCTGTCTAAAAAAAGCTATACAGTTTATTTTTGTATCTATATGAGATGGATAAATAATGTAATCTGCAAAAATGTGGATTGGTTTTAATCATCTCCAAACATCATGAAGTTGCAGAGAGTCAAAAATTGTGACTTGCTTCACTTTGCATGCAATTTGAAAAGTGAAATCTGTTCAAGCTTGGCGAATGTTTACAAACTAAGATTTAATGTGCCATCAATTACATCAACACATTATTATTAATCAATACATTTAAATATCAGATTCGTAGACATTATTCTCTAATAATGATTAGATTTCACGTTTCGAATTGCATGGTAAAGTGAGATAATTCCTGTTTTTTGGAGGTACTGAAGCCACCTGTTTGGTTACAAACAATGTATAAAAACTAATTTTGGAAATATCTCCATGGAGATGAAATGTATAGAATTGAAATTTTGTACCTTATGGACATTTTTGCAATTTGTACTATTTATCTCTTATACAGAAATAAAATGTTGCATTTTTTGACATCCTATGTATAAATGCGATTTCTTGAAATAACTATTTCATGGTCATTTACAGTTCTGATAACTACCGCAATTTACAGCGATATATGTAAATGAGTAGAAAATTATGGGCATTTATGCTTATTTACAATCTTGATATTACAGTCATATACGATAATTTATAATCTACAGGGTGTCCCAAAAGTCTCCGTACAACTTCAGAAATTTATTTTTAAAAAAATAATAGGCTACAGCAAAAATAATTACAACAGTGCATAGAGTAACTTAAAAAGTTTTTTTTACAGCCTTAGTAAACTTCAAAATGAGATACTTGCGTAGAACGAAGAATATCAAGACGATATTTCAATTCAATCCACAAACGTGTTTCATGCTAACATCAACAGTAGCTACTGCTGTTTTGATCTTTTGTTTCAATTCCATGAGACTATTAACTTTTATTCATCAAACATTTCTTCATTCATTCATCAAACATCTTCAATTCAACATTTTATTTCATCAAACAGTTGTAACTACTGTTGATGTTAGCATGCTGAAACGCACGTGAATTGTGTTAGGGAATTGGAATATCAACTTGATATTCTTCGTGCAACGAAAGGATCTCATTTACAAGTATACTAAGGTAGTAGAAAAAACTTTTTAAGTTACTCTGTGTACTGTTGTAAATATTTTTGCGGTAGGCCTATTATTTTTTTTAATCAATTTTTGAAGTTGTACGGAGGCTTTTGGGACACCCTGTATATTACTGTGATTTACGGTCAGACACATTCTTGAAAGTAACGGCTATTTACGGTCAGATACATTCTTGAAAGTAATGGTTATTTACGGTCAGATGCATTCTTGAAAGTAACGGTTATTTACGGTCAGATACGTTCTTGAAAGTAACGGTTATTTACGGTCAGATACGTTCTTGAAAGTTACTGTGGTTTACGGTCAGATACGTTCTTGAAATTTACTGCTATTTACGGTTTAATACAGTCTAAATAGATTACGGTACAAACTGTAATATTACAGGAAAATCTTGGAGTCTGTGCTGCCAAGCTTTTCCCGTAATCCAACGGTGAAATTTTTATCAGTGTATAGGGGTTTTGGCACGAGAGAGGAAACACGAGAAATGTAAACTTTTCAAAAGCACTTTCTGGCACCCTTCATTTACATTAAAACTTTGAAACTACAGGCTGTTTGTGCAAAGTGGACAGAAATGGATTACCGGTTTGATGTGTGTTATGTGACTAAGGGTGCACACATAGATTTTTTTAAACCAATCATAAATGGATTTTCTGGTTAGAGGTCCTTTTCCAAATTGTGTTCGAAAATACCATTGCACAATGGTGACAGATTTCGTTTTGCTCAATTCAAGAAAACAAAAGACTTTCTCCACTGCAGACGCAGCCATTTCTACTGATATTCGTATGGCACGCTAGCTATCACCTATCTCACTTCGCACAGAAGCAGGAAAAAAATGTTATGAGTACACCTACCTTACGGCTTGCATTTGGAGAACGTGCCTTAATATGTTCCTGTTTTATAGCATCTGGAAGTTGTATACTTACTTATGAACAGTGGCGTCGTCTTTTTTTGGGGCACCAAATGCAGGCCTGAAACACATACTATTTTCAAACCATTATTTTTTACAAGAAATCCTTTTCTTGTTTAATGGCAGAACTTTCTGATAGTAAATAAAACAAATATTCCTTTTTAATAATAGTGGTAAGAAAAGAATAAATGTAGCAGCTATGCATTTAGTGACACAAATAAAGGCAGTCAAGAGCCGCCACTGTTTATGAATCACCCTGCATAATGATGCTAGCTAATACGCAACTCATATTACATTCTATGTAAATTTGACTCAGCTGAAAAATTCATAATGATTGAATACATACGTAAAAAAAGGGGGTAACAATTATATATCTGGGTATTTCCATTAGGTCCTGTATAAATTCTACATGCCTGAATAACATACTATCAATATCGATGGATTCAAATTGTATAATGTCTTGAAAAATTTACTTCGAAAAATTTTCGATCATAGGCAATAAGCAAAGACAAGGCCATGTTCAGGACAGAGATCCGTCAAGTTTCCAAATTTACTGTACAAACTGAATGAACCCATCTAGTTCATTCAGTTTTCGACATCTTTTGGCGACATCTTTTTTTTGCTAATGTATTCAATGTGTTCGCACTGTAACAAATATATTTTAAATATTTATTAGGATACCTATAACACAATTATGAAATATGCATCTCAAAATATGTTGACACATTGAATATTTCACAGAAATTAGTGTCTGTCAATAAATATGCTTTGATTTTTTGAAAATACTATTGAAAGGAAAATGTAAAAATATTCAAAGTATATGGCTCTAATAGTTCTAATATATATAATAGTTCTCAATTTGATTTAATAGAATTTGGTGCTGCATTTTTGAAAAAAGATATTTTTTAAATATTCAAGAAAATTTGTTTCCTTAAATAATATAATTATTTACAAACGGCTGTTAAAATGAAATTTGTGGTTAGCTAAGGAACAACATCTATTAACCCCTTAATTCTCGTGCCCGTGATATTTATGGGCTGTGTATTCTACTTTTTTTAAAATTCAGATTCTTTGATTCCCACCAGTTTTTTAAAAGAGTCAAATTAGCTTTATTCTCGCATCATTTTATCAGTCATTAACTAAGGTGAATATTTATACTTCAAAAAAGTGGTGGCAATCAAACAATTTAAAATTTAAAAAAAGTAGCCTACACAAAAACATAGCGACGCTGAAGGGGTTAAAAAAAGAAAGGAAAGATGAAAAAATGTTTCAGTGGCATATAACACATGCTTATCTTTTTAGATGACTGCATCCAACGCGCTGCTATCAACCTAAACTTAATCTTGTATGTATGCAAGATTTTTTTTAAAAAAAGAAAGAAAAGAAAGAAAGGGGGAAAAAAAGAAGGTTACCCGAGTTGTTTTGAGTCATTTGGTTTTCTGTTGTGAGTTTGAAGTCCTTCTGCGTAATACTCTTAAAGATATTTAAAAGTGGACAAAAAATCCTCTTTTTTCCATATTTTTAGGAAAGTATTTCTACTTTTCCAAAATTTCTCCAGGTTTAAGGAAACGTTCTCTGAATTCCTAAGATTTTTAGGGAGATATTTGAATTTCCCTAGATTTATAAAATTTTTTCTTGATCTGAGAACGCTCAAGGAGAATCAATCATTAGGATGAAATGTCCTCTATATTTTGCTATCTTTTTCAGATTATTCGTTTATTTCAAATCATTCGATTATCAAAATAACGCATTACGCCCATCACTATTATCTATCTGTCTATCTCGAACCGTCACCATTGACAGTTAGGGATCATGATTAAGGATATGAACGGAATAATACTTCTGATCCACAAATCATTACTAAAAATTTTTAAACGTATTACCATGTACGGGAGAATAGGACGCTGGCTTACTCTTATTTATTTCAAAAATATCATCTTTTATAAATGCAAGACTTTAGATTATGCAAGAAAATTATTTTTTAAATTTTTGGTAAAAATATTTTCTACAACGACAAAAATTCCTGAAGTTGCCTACTTTTTTTCAATGTTTTGTTTGCTCCTGTCTCCAAACAAAAATTTTGAGGTAATTTTCTAGTAGAAATCTTTTACAGAATTATTGTTTAAAAAATATAGAGCCATACGAACGGAATTATTCTTTAGAATTAGTGGTAGACGAAATAATAAAGACGTAACGGACGAATTCCTGAAAACGCAGGAATTGCGCGACTCATTTTATCCATCACTAATATTTATATTTTCATCTCTAACCGTCTGTATTGACAGATAGGGATCAAGATTAAACATGATTGAATTAAAGAAGTATAAGGCAACAATCAAGTTCAAATTAATTAATAACATAATTTTATAATAATTCTGGTAATAAAATTAACTTTTTTATTTTTATGAAAATTCAGAAATATTGAACTTTTTATGTTCATAATGCACAGACGTAAACTCTCTGTATTTCTTGATAAATTATTTAAACTTTATTGACTATAAAGTTGTATTGCACCAGAATTTTCGAAAAAAAAAACTGCTTTTTTAATGTACGTGAAGTAACGCATTTATTTATTTTAAAACCAGTTTGTTCGTTAATTCTGGTGCTAGTCAATCATTTTATATTTTGGCAACAGAACTATTTTGACGCTGAAAGGGTTCGACACAAATAAAATCTTAATAAATATTTTCCAAATAAATATCACTGATACTCGGACTTTAAATTGCGTTTATTTCATGTGTGTTTTCTTTTCCTTATATTAGCAGATTTAGAAAATTATTTAGAAATGTTCTATAAAAATATTTTTATTGAAGGGTTGACATAAAACAACACGAAGACAAGAAACAATCCTTTGAAGTCAGGTTTATTTTAATCTTTTTAAACATTACTTATTCATGTATTCAGTATGTAAAACATATCGAGAAATGGATGCTACTAATTGCAGTTAAAGAAACAACAACAACAACAACAGAAATAAATAAATAAATTCCAGCTCGATAAAACCCATGAAACCGAAAATTGTCCGTAACGTAATCCTGAGTTAAACCGTAAAAAAATTATGGTCATGACAGAAAGGATACCATAGATTAACACCTGCTAAGACGGAAAAATTCTCTAAAACGGAACATTTTGAAGTCTTTTGTATTTTTCGTGTTAGAAGTTTTATTGAAGACAGGCAGACAAAGAACTTTACAACTGTAAATACTTCAATTGATTTTCATCAAATTAAGAAGTATACGTTGTTTTTAAAATGGTTTACGCTATTGAAAAATACTGGATACGCGTGCACGGAAGAAAAATTATACGCGGCCGCCGAACTGTTAAAATGTCTATATTTTAAAAATAAGTGAGCATCTGAAAAGAATATATTTAATTGTCACGTAAATTGAGAAGATATGTTGATTATAACTGTTTTCTTTCAAAAATTATATAAATATTGATTTTTAGCGTCTTGGCGACATAATATAATTAGAAGTATTTAACATGATAATTTTCTAATGAACTGCTGCACTGTTTGCTTTTTCGAATTCCCAAAAGAAAGGCGCCCCTGACAATGACCGCCCTAAAATTTGGTAAAGAAAATCTCTGAAAAATAAACGAACCATCTCAAATATCGTAAAACATAATCAGGGGTCGGAAAAACTACTTTTTTATTGTAACGAACTACAACTACAACTACTTTGTCGAAAATGTAGTTAACTACAACTACAACTACTTGTTTTAAAAAGTAGCGACTACAAACTACTTTTCAAAAGTAGTTACTAATTCGCTACTTTCAAATTTTGTCAAAAGGCTTCAATTTACACAAGAATTTGAAGACACGGTTTAAATAAGTGACCCCTCGTTATATCGCGTCTGTCAGGATACAATTAAATAAATGCGACATAACCGAGGGCATTAAAAAATTAAGAAAGATAACATACAAGAAAAAGTTTTGTGTTTGTCTCCAAAATATTAGTTTATACACACTTAACAAATTTCGTAGCAAAATTAAGAAATATATTATAATCTAGAAAATTACAGAAAATGTAAACAATAAATAAATCTGTAAATGGAACAATTCCGAATAATAAGAAACCCGGCGTTAAAACACGAAGACTTAATCTTTAATGAATAAATAGACAAGTGTTGCCAATAAGAAAATTAATTCTTTTGGTGGGTTAGTACTTGATTTCAGCAGCAAGTGTCAATGGAAAAAATCTATGACTTCACGCAATGCATTACTATACACTGCAGCTGAGATTTGCCACTGCGATTCGGAAATTGTTGAGCAGAACAAATTCTGCACAAAAGAAGCAATTTCGACCACGTGATTTGCAGAATTGCACTTTTCCCCCTGAAGTAGCGTTAAAAGTAGCGTTGGTTCTCACTACAAACTACTGAATTTTTGTATCGCGCTACTCGCTGCACTACATTATTCAAAATATAGCACGCTACACTACAAACTACTGAAAAAAGTAGCGACTACAGTAGTTTCGCTACTTGTAGCGCGCTACTTCCGACCCCTGAACATAATCAATTAACTGTCATGCATGTGAAGGAGAATTTGGACATGTAATGATTTTTTTTATCGATAGGAAGAACATCAGCAGTAGCGTGATGTAATTTGCATGAATAGTGGCATATTGGGTCGTGGGAGACGCTGTAACACTTAGCACGTAATCCTGAAAACATGAGAAGAAACTGGACTCTGAATTAAAGAAAAATGAAGCGATCTATGTAGAGACATCGAAGATTTATTATAGAGAATGCCAGCTTAACATCCAAAACTTGCATATAGCTAGTTCTGGTGGCTTGGCAGATGTAGAGCAGATGTAGATGTATCTAACAGCAATCAAATTATTGCAGGGTGACATTTAGAGAATAGGTGGAGAGTTATATCATCGAAAATGAAAATGTAACGGGAGATAAGAAATACAGTATCCCCGAAATCTGAAAAGGTTTTCTAGTAGAAATAAAATTTATATTTTCTGGGTGGTCCTAGCCGCATTTTAGTTAAAGATGTTCGCAGAGAGAGAGATGGAGGTGAAGTGATGAAAAGCGTCGGATATCATTCTCGCCAAAGATTTTCTTTTTCGAAAGCGTTGCCGTCAATTTTAGATTAAGGTAAATATAACCGTTAGGGTGCTTTCATTTTACGTTCAAATTTGACGACAAGACGTATTTATATAGTTTTAAGCACACTTTAGAACAGAACGTAGAAATATTTTTTTTTACAGAGACAGTCAAAAGTATTCCGTTACATTACAGTCAATGGGAAATAATCGTTTCAAGTGCTACGTCATTTAAAACATAATGAAATTGATATATAATTATGAAGCTCATTAAAACATGTTTTTTGTAGAATGTGGGGTGCAAAGCATTTATAATTCATTTACAAAGGTCAAACAAAAGAATTCTGTTACACATCATTCTACGGGGAAAAATCGTTTACAGTGTAATTTAGTGATATTTCGTTATTTCAAACATAATTAAAATTATATGCATTACTGAGGTGCCTATAAATTGCTCTCTTGTGTGCATTGTGTTTATTTACAGGGACACATAAAAGATATTGGTTACAGTACATATTTACAGTCTATGTGTGATAAGTGCGTTTTTTAAGTTTAACTAAATTTTTTCATAGTACATGTGTGTTTATAAACTCGGTTGATCATATGTAGGGCTACACAAGGGAATTCGTAAGTATTACAGACTATGGGAGTGAATTGCTTAAGGGTAGTTTTTAATTGTGTTTACGTATTTTCCTGTTGAACTATGTTTAGTAGACTAATAGAAGTTTGTGGAATATAAATAAATTCCTTTACAGGGCTACACAAAAAAAAAATATATATATATTGTCATTTACCGTCGGTAATTGATGCGAGTGAGTTTTAAGTTACCTTTTAGCTTAATATGTGTGCAAAAGTTTTCAGATAAAATACAGGGCTGTACAACAGATTTCGAGTGCATTTCCATTGATTGGCGGAGATTGCTAAATGTGAATATACTAACTGAACTAAATTTTATCATACTATATATCCACATCTACTGATCATATACAGGGCTGCACAAAATAATTCGACTGCTTTTTTGACACTGGAAGGTAATTTCGAAAACTATATTTTTCAATGTGTTATATGTTTTCTAAACTGTTTATTTACATATCTTCTTTTACCTTATTTAACGGTGAAGTCTCGTTGCAGTTTTCTGGCTGTGTTGGAAAGTGTTTCATAATCTATGCTTCACGCATGATTTTTCGTTCTTGTTTAAAGATTGATTTCTGTCCGATCTGAGGATAGAACCCATATTCTCCTGGCTAGAACATTGAGAATTTGACCATTATACACTGTGCGTCAGTTGTTCTGTGAAGTCTTCGTTGTAATACATATTTTTATTCTTTATCTAAAAGTATGTATTTTGATTTTTGAAGCTAAGTCGTTTATGCATATTGCAAGATATAATTTGACTTTTAATGGGAAATGTATTTGAGATAGCTCGTTTAGAGATAAGAAAGTTTCCTATATATAAGAAGAAGTTTAGGTATTTTAAGAAATAAGCAGAATTAATCGAAATTTTGAGGTTGAGATAAAAAAAAAAAAGCATCTGAAGTTCGCCCAAGTTAAAAGTCAAACATTCCAAATCTTTCAGTGAAAGTGGTATCCTGCGACTTGGTTGTTAATACATTCTAGAGGATTTTTTGATGTATTCTAATGCACGGGAGAAATTTCAAGAAATTCAAAACAACTTTTAGAAGAACGTAACACTGCGAAACAATTAGAATACACCAGTGGACCTGTGCGAAGATTTCGCATTGCAATCTAATATTTTTTAGCAATATCTAATATTTTTTAGATGTAAGTTTAAACTTCTGAAAGAAAAAATTAAGGACTAAAGATAACTGCAAACAACATTAATAATCAAGGCAGAATATCATCTCATTACAGTAAAAACTGACCGAAGGTATCAAACGCAGAAAAATAAAAGTAAGAAAAAATCAATCATATTTTAACTGAATTAGAGAATAAGATCATCTGTAAAAATAAATAAATAAATAAATAAAATAAAAAAGGAATAAAGAGAGATAAATTGAATATTTGAATTTAAATTTAAATTTTGCTTTTCAATCATAAATATAAAATAAGCCCGTGCAACAACTACGCCCCACTTTACCTTTATTGAACATTTTTTTTATAATCATGCTGGAGTATTTTATTTTTCTGGCAACACTAATTTGAGGAAAACCGTTCATTTCATTTATGAAAACAATGCCGATTTAATTTTTAATTACTTGCAATTTTTAATCAATACACATGTTTTAACGAAATGTGAGTGTACTATTAAAGATGTAATTATTTGACCGAAGGTAACAAACGCAGAAAAATAAAAGTAAGAAAAAATCAATCATATTTTAACTGAATTAGAGAATAAGATCATCTGTAAAAATAAATAAATAAATAAATAATGAAATGGTTGATGAAATGATGATTTATCAACAGAAGCCGCTCCAAAATCCTTTCATATGGTATCTCATTTATCATTCTGCGTGTTTTTATTTGCTTTGAAAATGTGATGTTGACTACAGAAATAATATATAGGATTATACACCCTCATTTATGTTAATAATATCAAAACTTTCATTTAAAATGATCGATCAATATTGCGTCTATAAATCATTTCCGAATTAATAATAGGCTATTATGCATTTATAAATCATTTCCGAATTAATAATAGGCCATTATGCATTTATAAATCATTTCCGAATTAATAATAGGCCATTATGCATTTATAAATCATTTCCGAATTAATAATAGGCCATTATGCATTTATAAATCATTTCCGAATTAATAATAGGCCATTATGCATTTATAAATTATTTGAATAATAAATGTAACATTAGAATGCAAAATTGCCAATTCTTATAAAGACACTTTAAGTAAAAGCTTTGTGATAAATACCATTGAGTTTGTTCAAACATCAGTTTAGTTTAAGAATCATTTAGTCCACTTATGTTTTAATGGTCATTTTGTTCGGTCTTTGCTCTTTAATACGAAAACCAATGAATATTATTTTTTTCCCATAGAATTTCATAATGAGTTAGTTACATTATGTTACATTGTATGATATTAAAATCTTGTTGATTGACGACAAGGAATCATTTCATATGAAGCAGAAATTTATATTAAGGGGCGTCGTAATGAAGTTAGAATGTATTTATTTGTTTTAAATCGTCGAAAATGGGGTAATTTTGTTTTCTCAATTAGTTCTGTCTGAATACGATTCAGTAATTATCCTCTGAATTCAGGTATACTTTTTTTATTATTTGAAAGGGAATCTCTAAAAGCAAATGTTTACCGAGAACAATTATAAAATGAATATTTGGTAAAAGTTCATTTTGCAACAGAGCCTTAATATAATACGAACGAAAAAATCAATCAAAATATTTATTGATAAGATTACAGTTAAATGTTACATTTCAGATGATGACGATTTCATTGGGAATTTAGTTAGTAAATCACCATTTTTGTAATTATCACATATTTTCAGAAATAATGACACCTGAGCCTTTTTTAAATTTCAAATTCTTTTTTCTTAGACCGCTGACCAGGCCCTTACCTGTCAGGCTATTGTCAAGCTGAAAAGGTTAATGCCAGGCCGCGGGTCATTTTGCTTGATCGCCGCACGGAGCTAGTCTACTTGATTAGCCTTTACTACTTTTAGCCTTCGTGGCTGCAGTGATTTTTGTTGTTGTTGTTGTTTTCGTTTCTTTTCCTGTGTTGGCCTGGTTGGTAAATAATATTTTGCTGGTCAATTCGGCACTGCTCAAACCAATGACTAGGCTCCTATCTGCTAAGTGTCCCCAGCCGAACGGGTTTGTGATTGTCTAGCAACGGGCGCCGCATGGCGGAGAGCAGGCTTGACAAGCATACAGGCCGTCTTGAATAACTGAACTTGTACTTTGTTGATTTACTTGGTTGGCTAATGGGGATTAAATATATTGCTTAAGTCCTGCACTGCACACGCACTCATACTTTTTTCCGGTTACTTACTCATGCTGAGTGGTTTTCTTATAAGTTTTTGTCACTGTCTTATTTTTTTTACGCTGTCGTGGTGATTTTCACTTGGCTTTATTTTTCCATTTGTAGAATAATGTTTATCCTATGCTGCAGGTCACTTTCTTGGTATTTGTCGCAATCAGGGGATGTGGTTGTTTTACTTTTGACACTATGCGTTCGTATTTGTCCCTGTCTTTGGGTTGTCACATGCGAGCTTTTCACTGGGTGTTTGTAACATTGCGAACTTGTCGCTGGGTATTTGTTATATTGCTAATTTATCGCTGGGTTGTCATCCTTCTTGCTGCAAAAGAAATTCCATATTCTTAATATATGAAAGGAATTTTAACATAGCAATCGTGAGCGTTATAGTTTTATAATATAAAGTGTAGCTATTATAAGAAAAATTCTTTCTGGTAACAAAATAAATATATTTTCATAAAATTTGCGGTGGTTATAATTGTCTTTTCAAAACAGCCCACTTTACCCCACCTGCTACTCATTCATGAAAATCAAACAAAAATTTAGAACTTTAAGATTAAAAATTATGAAAGGAAATACTTTAATTATTATGAAAACAGTCTAACACACATTGCATAAACGGATTAAATTTTCTTAGTTGTTTTAAATCTTTTTTTAGGCTAAAATGAGTGCAGAATTGAAAAATGGTACTTTGCCTACACATTTTACCTCACCTTATATAAGAATAGATTGTAAAAAAAATATTTACAAGACTATACAAGGTTACAAGTTCAGAAGCAATTAATAGCTCTATTCATGAGGTCGAACAGAGCATGTATATATTCACAACGTCCTATGCCAGACTTTGGCGACTAGTTTAAAAATTATTTTCAAGAATTTATTAAAAAAAATAGAAACTAGAAATACTTATTAGAAAATGTCAGTAAAATTTGTATTTATTATTTTTAGAACGAGCAAATTGTATTTGGACTATACAGGGTGTCCACGTATAACCTGACCGAAATTTATTTTCGCAACCGTTGGTCCTAGATGCATACTTCCAATTACAAAAATGGTTTAAATAAGGTAAAGAATTATTTTGAAAGCGATTTGGGTCAAGAAAAACATTTATAAAAGAAAATACGAAACATAAATTTTTAGGTCCCCCGGTCCTATAAGTTATATTTAGTAAAAATTTACTGTGACACTAAGAAGTAAGACAAAAAAAAGTCCCATTCATCTAACATTAAAATTGACCGAGTTATGAAACTTTGAAATGCATGACTTATACCACTTTTTTGCATCTCAAAACGGATGATTTCGGCCATGCTTTCAGGGGTCGTATATAAAGTACTTAAACTTATTGCAAGGTATCTGCGCTTTGAAAGAAATCGTACAACTATTAGATTGAGTTAACTTTTATTAATTAAGTTTCAGATTAGTTAAAATAATTGTATTTTAACATATGTTTTATTTTGAAAGGATTTGAGGCTATGATTTCTTTTAACTAAAATTATGTTATTTTCATAAGGTTCTATTTAACTTGCAACAATCGTCTTTCCAGTTTAAAATTTATACTTGAACTTTAAGAGGCTACTTCACTCAGACGAAAACATCCGCTCGCTAATGTTAATCCTATGGAGGAAATTTTTAAAGATATCTCGTTCGCATTTCAATATTTTTAAATTTTTTTTTTTTTTTGCATTGAATAGCTGAGGTCAATCTCTATGCACGCTCCTTTGTACTTTTTCGATTTTGATTACAAGTTTCTTTTATTAAGATATTTTTACTTTCGGAACCGGTTTTGAAAGTGAAAGTATCCTCAATAAAAAAAAAAAAAAAAAAAAAAAACTGCAACAAAAATCGAAAAAGTAGAAAGGAGCGTACATAGAGATTGACCTCAGCTATCCAATACAAAAAAAAAAGTCATTTAAAAATATGGAAATGCGAACGAGATATCTTAAAATATATCCTCCATAGGATTAACATTAGCGAGCGGGTGTTTTCGTCTGAGTGAAGTAGCCTCTTAACGCATTTTCAAATGTCCGATCTAAGTTACATTTTACATACTGACTTAAATCCGATGACAATGTAATATTATTATGATTTTCGACGCTTACCATCTTAATAATACTCATATTAGAGGATAGCACAAAAAAAATTAGGATAGATTACCGTCAACAACTTTAAGAAAGAGTTTTAGATTCGATAACATAAACCTGCGATGGTTGTGTTTTTCAACTTTTATAATTACGTTTTATGTATTTTTTAACACTGAATAAAAAAATCACCCCTTCACTTTTAACCATCATGTGTTTAGTCATCATCGGATTTTTCGCAAATCGTAAATTTCAAGGTTAAAAAATAGCGATAAATCTGATACTATAAAATAGATGTAAAACTTTTTTATTCAGTTTAATTTTATTTAATTCAATAATTTATTCAAATTTTTGGCTTATACTGGGTTTCTTACAGCTAAACAGCTCAGGGGTCCGATGAGGTTGGGAGAGGAGGGGGGATCAATTTTAACTTTGAGCTTTTTCACTTTGAAATTTGCGATTTGAGAAAAATCCTGACGTGATGGTTTAAAATGAAGGTCATTTCCGGATTCAGGGCTAAAAAATACATAAGAATCAATTTTTAAAAGCTAGAAAACACAGCACAACTCAAAATTTGAAAGACAGTGTAATCTAACAGCATTTTAAAATCTGTATCATTTTGTAAAGAATTGAGGCTGTTGTTTTTCATCCTTTTATTTAACAAAAATTCTGTTAATTTTATCCTCTTATATGTTCAGTACAAATTGTATATTTTGCATTAATATGTCGGAATGATTATAGATTTCACATTTATATTAGATTCCAATGTTAATTTTGCTCTCAAGTATTTTTTTGATATATCTGACGATTATTTATATTGCTACTACATTTGTGAATGACCCCTATTTCGCAGCAAAAATATACTCCAACTTTAAACAGCTATTACTCGGTCAATTTTAATGTTATATGAATGGGACTTTTTTTGTCTTACTTGTTAGTGTCGCAGTAATTTTTTAATAAATATCACTTATAGGGCCAGGGGACTGTATAAAAATTTAAATTTCGTAATTTTTTAATAAATGATTTTCTTGCCCCAAATCGCTTTCAAAATAATTCTTTACCTTATTTAAACCATTTTTGTAATTGGAAGTATGCATCTAGGACCAACGGTTGCGAAAATAAAGGTCGGTCAGGTTATACGTGGACATCCTGTATATAACTTATTATCTGGTATTAACGGACTGATATACATGCAAAAGCAAATCTAGTTTTAAAATTTAATTCAATGATCTACCCATTAAAATAACAAGAAAATTCAACTTTATTTAAAATTAAATATAAATAACAGAAATCTTTTCTAAAATTTATAAATGTATATGTTAGTTTACTGAATAGGAATATGTATACATTGTAAATCAATTAAATAAGAAGAAAAGAACCCTTCACATTTTGTTATAATATGTTGTAAGTAATTTTATTATTGTAATCAATGCAAAAAAAAAAAAAAAAAAAAAGCTTAATATAGATAAATGTTAATAAAACGTGGCGACGATGTGGCAACTAAATATCTTTGACATAATGGACAAAACATAGCATCTAAACACCACCAAGAATATAGCTCTTCAAGGTCAGCAAAAATTTATGTTTTCCATTTACCATGTGAAAAACATAAATAAACATAAAGAGATGCAAAAAAGACAAATAAACGTTTTATATATTCTTTAGTTTGCACTGGCATTATTTTCGAGATAGTGAGAACAGTACACAAACTATATCTCATAAAAATTATCAGAAAAGAATGAACGGAAGGTATATAAAACATTCATAATAAGTTGTGTTTAATATTATTTTTAGAAGAATTGTTTCGTAGTCCTTATAAAAATACGCGAACGGAAATTTATTTGTAATGATTAGGGTTGAACATTTACCACGGAAAAAATGGACAAAAAGTAACGCATTTTTTTTTTTTAATTTTGCCAAACAAATTCGCGCTAATAAAAACATTATATAATATTCAATTTTAAATACTTATTTCAAATACGTATTACAAATATATTAGAACTAGAAGAGAATTTATTCTTCATATTACGTCGAAATCAATGGCAAAGTAAATATGGTAGACTGCGACATTTTACTGGCTTTCGAACAAACTCCCTTATTATTATGCGTTAGCAGTCTTGCTCCATTTAGATTCTCTTGGGTGCTTTATAGCAAGACAGCGCGTAAAACATTAATGTGCTGCTTTAGGAAACTCATTAATGAAGATATTGTCCCGAATAATAAGTTACCCGAACCAACATGAAATAGCCAATCACGACTATGAAAATATTTATTATCGTTATCTTGGAAGGTTTTATACAATTTGAAACCAAGAAATAACGTAGTGTTTTTGTTTTTGGAATCTCGGGCACTGATGTATAGGAAAGTTAAAATATCTGGACGTCAATAAAAAAAAAAAGACATAGTGTTCCGATATTAATACATGTTTATACAAATTCGATTCGAGACGTTAATTAAAAACTTTGTTGATTGCTCACGAGTATACTCGTGTTTTAAAAGCTACATCGTTGACTAAAGGCGTTTCCTGAACACCTAGTTCCGCCTACATACTTTTCCTTGCGTAAAAGTTTGGTGCATTTTTATCAGAACGAATATACAGGGTTGTTATAGTTAAAGTTCGCCTATTCAGAAGGCTCTAGAGCAGGTTCTATGGCTCCAAACGAAACAAAATTTCACTAGTTGAAGAGATGTGCTCTGCGAAAATCGAAAAAAAATTAGTTACATTTTTCGTCAGTAGGTGGCGCTGCGCCAATATTTAAGGCGATGTTTGCAGATTCATTATATCAATTTCAGTCAATCCAGACGAAGGACACAAATTTAAAAGTTTCAACAAACTTCGACGAACTGCGAATTGTTATAATTAAAGTTCACCTAATCAGACAGCTCTAGAGCCTGACCTATGACTCCAAACAATACAGAAAAATGAATATAATTTCATGTGATGTAATCTGCATCAACAAAAATAAAACATGTCGCTCGGCAGCGAGGAAATAACGAAGAATAACATTACGCATGCTCAATGAATCCTCCACCATTTTCAATAACGCATTCCATTCTCAGAATTGTGCTTTCTACAGCATTGCGTAAACTGTCCTGTGAGATTGAGCGAATATGAAGTCTAATACTGTCTTTCAGATCAGAGATTGTCTGACATCAGTCTTTAGATACAGAATCTTTCAAAAATCCCCACAACCAAATATCGCATGGTGTTAGACCAGGCGATCGTGGTGGCCAGACTGTTTGAAAATAACGACTTATGATGCGGTCTTCTGTAAAATGACTTGTTAAGAGTGTCCGAACTGCTCTAGTAATGTGCGGTGGTGCACCGTCTTGCATAAGAACGATATTTTGAAGGCAGCCTCGCTGTTGCAGCTCGGGAATCAGAAAATTTGACAACATATTGAGATACCTTCTCCCATTTACGGAACATGTAATGGGTCCTGTGGATGTTAGTTCCTCAAAAAAATATGGCCCTATCATAAACGTAGCTGTGAAACCGCACCACACCGTCACTTTAGCTGCATGCAATGGAACTTCTTGGACAACATTAGGATTCTCTTTCGCCCAAATTCGACAGTTGTGTGTGTTCACTTGTCCGTTTAAATAAAAATGCGCTTCATCAGTCCATAGAATATTCCAGGGCCAAGAATTGTCCACATTCACTCGTGCAAGAAACTGTACTGAAAATGATAGCCGACTTTCGGTATCACCCTGTATTAGTTGTTGCACCCTCTGAATCTTGTATGGATAGTAGCGCAAAATTTGACGCATCACTTTTCTCACAGTGGAAATCGACATATTGACTTCATCCGCAATAGCTGGCACACTTGCATTACCAAATGATGACTGGCTTGCTAAATCCACGGCAGCATTAGCAATATCTTCAATGCTAGAAATGTCTACCTTTTTTCGTCCTCTGCCAGGAAGAATGTCGAGTTTTCCTGTTTCCTCGAACTTTTTAATCATTTTGTGAACTCCACGATCCGATATTGGTCCACGTCTAACATCTTTTAGTTTCCGGAATTCTCGAAGAGCTGCAGCTGCGTTGCTGTTATTTTGATAAAATAACTTTACAAGAAGTGCCTTTTCTTTCAAAGTTACCATACTCCACAAAGGGTAGATTCAAATACTTTTCAGAAACAATCAACCGTTCCAGTGTCAAAGAAACCATAGACACACCTTATCAGAAAGTTTTAAATCGTCAGGTGGTTAGAAGGGTATTTCAAGTTTTCGAAGTTGCGACGTCACTTTGACGTCGTTCGTCGAAAATTTGAATAAAATGTGATCTTTTTCAAGCGTTGGGTGAAATTTTGTGATTTTGTGTGTTTCATCTGGATTGACCGAAATTGATATAACGAATCTGAAAAAGTTTACTTTTACCAACTGTGAAATAAAATTTTCTGTATTTTGTTTCTTACAAAATAAAGGAATCTGCAGATATCGGCTTAAATATTGGCGCAGCGCCACCTATTGACAAAAATTTTAACTAATTTTTTTTTTTTTTTCGCAGAGCGCATCTCATCAACTACGTAACTAGTGAAATTTTGTTTCGTTTGGAGCCATAGAACCGGCTGTAGAGCCTTCTGAATAGGCGAACTTTAATTATAACAACCCTGTATATTGGATTGTTCAGAAAATTCCTACCATTTGGGAAAACCAATTCGTACCGGAAAATTCTGCTCGTCAAAATTTAGCTCGTCATTAAAATAAAATTACCACTCGCAAGTACTTCTGCTGAAACAAATATTTATCAAATGTCTGAATGTATCAGGTAGCTGTAAAATGTCAAAAGTTACCGAAAGTTTTAAAACTTGTTATTTTAGAACTATTAAATACATTTGTACAGGAACAGGGCAATAAAGGGATATTTACACATCTACGATCTTTTGTATTTTGTCTGTAGGGAAGTAAATATATTTAATTAAAATCATAAATAGATGCATATTTGATGCACTGTGCGCAGAATAACGACGGTAATGCTTAGCTGTATGAGCTATTTAGTTTTAATACTTAGACAAATAGTGTGTAATTAAAATGATCCAGTATCTAAATAAAACTTTTATTCTTCCAATAATTCATTTTAAATGTTTCATAAAAGTTAAAAAATAGGTAACATTTTAAAAACATAAATAAGCATAATTTAAGAAATATTAAATGAAAGATCAAAATTGTAAGTTAATGCGCTCATGTTTATTTACTATGCAAAAGATAAATAATACATATATATACAGGGTGTCCATAATTAAATGACCCTACTTTAAAGTTATCTACTGACCAAACTGGTCAAAAAGTTGCGAAATTTTGTGAAGGACATAATGGAGAAATGGAAATTTGTTTAAGCAAAAAAAAAAAAGTTCAAAATTTTACCACCAGAGGGCATTTTTTAATGAATTACACATTTAGCATATATTTACACGATAGGTTATAAATTTTATTACACCAAAATAAGTTGAACAAAACTATTTTCACCACATGTTTTTAGAATTTCCCAGAACACACTGTGGTCAACTGTGGAACATGCTATCTTACACTGTTAAAAATTTGCAGCAAACTGTCCAGTCATTTGACCGTTTTTGTATAAAACAGTTACATAACCGTAATTTAACTATATTATGACCGTATTATTGCTCATTTTATGGTCAGAATATAGTTAAATTACGGTAATATAACCGTTTTCTACAAAAACGGTCAAATGACTGGACAGTTTGCTGCAAATTTTTAACAGTGTACGATTCCAGATGGTAGCTGAAAATGATGGCCGTCATGTGGAACATGTTTTGTTGCAATAAAATATGTGAACTATCGTAAATGTATGCTAAATTAATTAAAAACGCCATCTGGTGGCGGAATTTTGAACTATTTTTTTTCGCTTAAACAAATTCCATTCCTTCATTATGTCCTTCACAAAATTTCGCTACTTTCTGATCAATTGTTTCGTCTGTAAACAACTTTAAAGTAGGGTCGTTTAATTATGGACACCTTGTATATATATATATATATATATATATATATATATATATATATATATATATATATAATGTTCAGTTTGTTGGAGGGATCTGTTTTGTTGTCAATTAGTTATTTTAATTTTATTCATAAATTCACAGTTTTTGTTGGTGGTTGTAACGTTCATTTAATGATTATATATATATATATATATGTGTGTGTAATTTGACTCTGCTATCTGGTATTGTGATTTCATTGTGTATGGTCAATTTCTTATGTTTCAATGGTTTAATTTTACATTAAGTTTATATACATATATATATATTATATTCGAATTAGTATAAAGTAGTATAAAACCGTATAGTCGGGTGAAAACCGTTTATCTCAGATTGATTCGAGTAGCCCTCTAGCGTATAATGGTTGAAATTACTTAGTTTTAGGCCAGAAGAAGAAGCAGCCATTACAATATCTCCATACCCTCATTTTTGTAGTTTCAGTGTTGAAAAAGTTGTTTTATCATTTTTGGTTTTAATGCTTACTACTAGTATCCAAAATTCTTAAATTTGTACACAGTTAAAGTTATTGAAACTTTTTATATTATTGTGTGTAGCATATTTCATAAAGATGTATTTCCTACACTGAAACCGCTGTTAGCATAAATAAGTGCAATTTTATGACTTGCCTTACGACTATCATTCTCTTAGGATAAAACCGGATATCCGACGCGGATAAAAAAATGAAAATTGAAAACAATAATTGAAGATCCCGTAAACAATGTTTGAATGAAAGTCAGTCAAAACTACATGGACAAAAGTGATTATAATTGTTCTAAAACTGATAAAGAGGTGAACTTCTTTTTTGCAAATTGTAATGAAGATAATTAGCCTTTGTCTTTAAACAATAAATCATTAGATTTATAATTGATATTAATACAATTCCTTAATTAAAATTGTAAAATAAAATGTATTGTTCTTTTTTAAAAGATAATCTAAACTTTTTTTATTTTCTGTAGGATTAACATACTTATACGGTTGGGAAGGGGGGGGGGGGTAAAACTGCATGGATATGTTAATATTACTGTAAAAGGAAATTTTTAGACTTAGGAACAATAAATTTTAGTTTACAACCTTAACTAAGGAAATAAACTGATAATATTTCAATTTTGAAACTGGTGGAGTAACACCTGGTGATTTAGCACTTAAAAATACTCAGTTCATAATAAAAATGTGATGAACTAATCATACATTTGAAATTGTATTATGGTAGAAGAAAAAATGGAGAGTATGTATGCAAAGCTACATAAAACTCTGTTGGAAATTCTGGTTTCAAGAAACAATAATTACATAATACGTGGTTTTATCCAACTTTCCCTACAATTTCCATAGATTGAATCTAGTTTACAATATTTCGAAAATAAAATTATTTGATTGTGGCCATGTCCCACCAGAAACTTTTTGCTTTTACATAATTTATACTTAACCTTTGGAATGTAAGTATTTTTCTCAGTTATTCTTCTAAATTTCTTTAATTATTGCTGGACATATCTATTCAAATTATTAAAAAAGATGTTACTTTATAAGATGTCTCTATCAACTGCCTAAAAAAATCATCATAGGAACTGAATGCTATATTTAGTTAACGAAGAAAAAAAAATAAGCGACAATATAAATAACAATACTCTAGTACAGGGTAACGTGAGCTTAAATTAATACACAGACGCTCACGTTAAAAATACAAGTATTTAATTAAAATAAAGTTTAAATTTACGTTGTGTTGTTTTAGAGAAATCCTAAGTATTCATGAGCCTTCCGCCAAAACTTAATATAATTAAAATTAACATTAATGGTCCTTAAAATATCTTAATTTGCAATTTGCTGAAAAAAGTTAAACTAAATAAACCTGTAAAGAAAGAGATACATTAACCTAAAATAATTACACACAATTAAACCATAATGATTGAGAGAAAAGAAAAAAGTAATTAAATTAAAATTATTTACTTACAGAACTATAAACGTTATATATAAGAAAAATAAATTTAAAAAAAAAAGAGAGAAAACAGAATTGCTGTCTTCGTGTTTTAAAACCTATACCGTTGACTACAGGCGTTTCCTGAATACCTAGTTCCGCATTACGTATTCTTTCTTGCGTAAAAGTTTTAACGGGAATTGATTCATTCAATTTTACCTTTATTTACATTTAAAAGTATGTTTTCCTAAATATAGACTTCTGTTACCACCATTTTCGAACATCAATGTCGCATTCTTTTCTCGGGGTCTATGGGTTCGATTTCAACGGCAGTTGGTTCATTCAACTGGAATTCGGTTTTAAACTTTTAGTCTAATATATTACATTTTGCCTTCCGCGATTTTCAATGCGACTTTTAGCGTTTTTTTGCGTTTCGCGTCGATTTCTGCATTCGTGAAAGATTTCTCGTTACAATTTTTCCGTCCACTGCAGTAAATTTTGTCCTCTGAGAATTTTGTATTTTCAGCAATTTTTTATGAGACTTTTAACTTTTTTTTTTATCGTTTCGCGGCGATTTTTACACATTTTCTTCTTTGCATAATTTGACATAATACCTTATGATTAACAAACGAACTATGCAACTTTCTTCGGTTAATAGGACATTTACTTATTGGCTGTCATAATCTTTTTATATTTCTTAATACACTTGATTGCTTTGGGACATATTGCGTTTTTTCTTGTCATGAGCGCAGAGTTGGAAAAAAGGGGAATTATGGAATAAGGGGGGAAAACACAAGCTATTTTGGGAAGAAACTGGAAAATTTCTGAAAATTTGGAATTTAGCTAAGGGGAAAACAAATCTAAGAAATCTTTACGTAACAAATTGTTATTTTTACAATATAAATAAAATTGTTAAGGCTTTGAGCTATTGTTATTGTTTCATAGTAAGAAGAATAAAATACGATAATAAATAGTTCTCAACTCAATTAATATTCAATGGAGTGTATAAATAAATTTAATAGCACAACTCAAATAATAAACTCATGCGTCTGCTTTCATCGGAGACAAAAACCACTTTGAACTTTTTACAGCAGTGATGGCAAAACAAAGGGTTGCCGGTTTTGGCTACATGCCAGCTGCGAACATCCCGCCGCGCCTTGCAATGTTTTTAAACATTCAAGATAGAATGAATTACGTAAGTTTACAACACTATAATCATAAATGCAACAGTTTCAATATTACATCACACAAATACCAATAAACAATTATTGAAAGAATACAATAATAATAATACATTTACAACAAGTTTAATTAATCATTCATAGGTAGGAGACATAGCTTTGAAATTGGGCGTTTATATTTACCCAAGGCAGTTTTTACCTCTACTACTCTAACTTTTGTGTCTTTTCCAGGATAAATATTACAGATTCTCCCTAAAGACCATTGACATGGTGGTAAATTTTCCTCTTTAATAACAAATAAGTCTCCAACCTTTACATTATTTTTCTCAAATTTCCACTTGCTCCTCTGCTGCAAATTGCTCAAGTAATCTGAACTCCACCTTTTCCAGATTAACTGCGTCATTTTGGTTAAATTTTGCCAGTGATTCAGCCTATTCTCACCAATACTTGTCAAATCAGGTTCAACTATTGATGTAATAGGTCGACCAATTAGAAAATGGGAAGGGGTCAAAACGTTAAGATCATCTATGTCAGCAGACAAAGGAACAAGTGGTCGAGAGTTTAACATTCCCTCTACTTGAATTAACACCGTGAGAAACTCTTCATAAGTCAACTTTGTGTTTCCCACCACTCTTTTTAAGTAATATTTAATTAATTTTACTCCTGCCTCCCAGATACCTCCAAAATTCGGGCCTCTGGGAGGAAGGAACTTCCAATCAATACCCTCTGATGACATGAATCCTGCAAGAGTTTCATCTGGTTGCTGTACCAACCTTTTTAACTTTTTAAGCTCAGCATTTGCGCCTACAAAATTTTTCGCGTTGTCAGTAAACAATTTAGCGCATTTACCTCGCCTAAAAATAAACCTTTTAAGGGAAGCAATAAACGAGGCTGATGTCATATCTGACACTACCTCCAAATGCATGGCTTTGGACACAAAGCAAATAAATATGCAAACATAAATTTTGTGGTAGATACCTTTCCTCTGGCCCCTATACTTGATAAAGAAAGGTCCGCAAAAATCTGCCCCAGTTATATTAAAGGGAAAGGTTTTCCTAACTCTTTCTTCAGGCAATTCTCCCATTAACTGATCTAGTACCTGTGGTTTGGCCTTAAAACAGGTAATGCAATTATGCACAATTTTCCTACATACACTTCTCCCATTAATTATCCAGAACTGCTGTCTAATTTGATGCAGTAAGGTTTGGGGTCCTGAATGCAAATACTTTTTGTGAAAATAATTAACAATTAAATCTGTTAATTTGTGTTTGGTTGACAACAAAATTGGATACTTTTTATCATAATTTAAATCACTGTTGCTCAACCTACCTCCAACTCTTAAAACCCCATTTTTATCCAAAAATGGATTTAAGCTACATATTGGATTTATTTTTGATATTTGTTTTGACCTTTTTATATCACCCAGCACCTCCTTGAAGCTTTGCTTCTGTACCAAACTTACCAATTTTAATTCTGAAGTTTTTAGTTCATCAGAGCCCAAAGGTCCTTTTTTACGGTTATGTCCCTTGCAATTTCCGATGAACCGAAAAATAAAACTCATAACACGAATAAATTTAGCATAATCATTAGTAATGTTCATTAAATTGTTTAAAAAATTGTTTGTAATAATACTGAAATTGGAATTGACACAGTCATTAACAACTTTAAGTTCTGAAATGTAGTCGTCCTTTATCACAGTTTCTGGAATAGGGCTATTAGGATAGTTATTTGTAGTCAAGAAATCTGGTCCTGACCACCAAATCGAACACTCAGGTAAATCTTGGGGGTTCACTCCTCTGGACACCAAATCCGCTGGGTTGTCTTTGGATGGTACGTGAGGCCACTGCGACACATCCGTCAGTTCTTGAATTTTCGAAACACGATTGCCAACAAAAGTTTTAAGATAATAAGGTTCTTTTTTGATCCACGATAATACAATCATCGAATCACACCAGAAATACGTAGAAGACAATATGTCGAATTGTAGAGCAGACTTAATCTTTAGCACTAATTTAACCAACAGTACAGCTGCACAAAGCTCCAGTCGTGGTATAGTTGTTCGCTTTATCGGTGACACACGAGATTTACTCGAAACCAATTTCACTAAGACTGTTCCTTCAGCTGTCACAGATTTACAATAGATGGCAGCACCATAGGCGACTTCTGAGGCGTCAGAAAATGCATGAAGTTCTATCACTTCAGGATTACTCAATAGAATGCAACGGTCAATTGTTAACCTATTTAGATATTGCAACGATTCAACGAACTTTTTCCATTCTTTTTCTTCTTTTGATGTTAGAAAATCATGCCAATCGATCTTTAGTAACCAAAGCTTTTGTAACATTACCTTTGCTTTAGTTATAGCCGGTCCTAACAGACCCAAAGGGTAAAAGATCTTCGCAGTTGTAGACAGAACATCTCTTTTTCTATGGCAATCTTTTACATCAGTTTGTATGTGGAATGCAAAACAATCAGCATTTTGATTCCAGTAGACACCTAAAGTTTTAATATCCTCAGAATTAGAAAATGTATAATTCTCTTCGCTGCTTTGCACAAGAGATTTGTCATTACTACACCACTTATGTAACGACATCCCTGCTTTTTTAAAAATTCCTATCAATTGTTTCTGAAGTTCTTCAGCTTCATTCAGTGTTTTTGCACCACTCAGTACGTCATCAACGTACATATCTCTCAACAGGACCTTTGCAGCTAATGGAAACTCTTTGCCCTCGTCTACGGCAAACTGTTTCAACGTGCGTGTAGCCAAAAATGGAGCACTGGTGGTACCATATGTAACGGTGGTTAATTCGTAAGTCTTAATAAGCTCAGATGGTCCTTCTTTCCATACGATTCACTGTAATTTATGTTGTTCTGGATGAATCCAGATCATTCTATACATTTTTTTGACATCGGCAGTAAATGCAAAAATATGTTCTCTGAATCGAACCATGATGGAAAAGAGGTCGTCTTGAGGCACCCCCCATTATACTGAAGAGAAATTAATGAAATTCCGTTATTCGTTGGGCAAGAGACATTGAACACTACACGAAGTGGCGTACTTTTACTCTCTGGACGATATACGCCTAAATGGGGTATAAAATACATACCCTGCTCTTCACAATCTGTAATTTCAGTCATATGACCCATTTCTTTGTATTCAGATAAAAATTGTTTATATAACTCTAAATAAGAAGGATCTAATTTTAATCTATTCCACAGTGAGTTAAGCCTTTTGACAGCAATGTCCTTAGATCGGCCTAAACAAGCTGGATTTTCATTTAGGGGCATTTTCACTACATATTTCCCTGTTTCATCTCTTGTATGGCTTTCCAAAAAATGCTCCTCACAAATTTCAGTTTCTTTATTTTTTAGCGGCTCGGACTCTACATTTTCGATTTCCCAAAACCCTCTCAATAATTCATCTAAATCAACGCTATCTTTTATAAGTCCGCAATGCCTCTTATTTATACTCGAAGTTGGCACACTTCCGCTAACAATATATCCAGAAATCGAATTCTGCAAAATTAATTTTGTACCTAAGGGATATAATTGTCCAGGAATTAAACTCTCATAAAATATTCCACTCCCAAAAGTGCGTCAATAGGACCTGGTACATCAAAATTCTCATCCGCAAGTTTTAATTTATTCAATTCCTGTCTATTTACATGCAGTCGCTCGGATGGCACAAATGAATCAGTTATTCGTGATACGACTAAAAAATCTAAATTCTCATATCTGAATTTGTTAATGTCGCATTAAACTTTAATCTCACATTTATTGTTACATCATTCAAGCCTGACAAAACCCTGTTTATTTTTTCTTTCTTCAATCCGATCCTCTCAGCGCATGAAAGTGTTATCAAATTACACATTGATCCAGAATCTAATAAACAACGTAATTTGTGAATATTATTACTCTCATCTCTGATAAAACAAATGCAAGTACTCAACAAAATAGTTTTCTCGCTTTCATTACTCGTCGTTGTAAACAACTTATTGGGTGATTCAGTCCTTGTAATCGGTATAAATTCTGCTGAGTGGGGCGAGAGAATTTGCTCTTGTTTTGGTTTAGTGCTATCCGGACACGCGTAATTATCCACTACTGGTTCCTGCCTAACTTCATTTTTTCTATCAGACACTCGATTCACATTTTTGTCTTGTGAATAACAAAGACTTCTATGATGTAATTTTGAGCAATAATTGCATTTGTATTTACTTTTACATACCGAGGCTTTATGAGGGGAAATACAACGAAAGCAACAATTATTATTTTTGACTGTGTTTATCCTCTTGTTAACTGATAATTTATAATAATTACCACATTTATAAAGCGGATGGTTCTCCGAACATAATAAACATTTCGAATTTCTCACGTCAGAAAAAAACACTTTCGATACATTTTTTGAATTTGGGTTTTTACGAAATGCAGTAAAATTCTCAGACGTTTTTCCGCGCGAAGCTGAATATAGGTCTAT
The DNA here is from genome assembly GCA_963931845.1 of Maratus michaelseni. Taxonomy (NCBI): domain Eukaryota; kingdom Metazoa; phylum Arthropoda; class Arachnida; order Araneae; family Salticidae; genus Maratus; species Maratus michaelseni. The sequence continues at coordinate 301,332,097 of OZ007589.1, forward strand.
TTCCTGGGATAATTTTAAGGGGTGAAACCACCCATTTGCTTGCCTTATGCTTATATGGGATGCGGTCTCTTTACCTAAAGTCTGGAATAATTTATCCGCAACAATCAATTTATTTAAGGTGTCAAAATCTGAGACCTTCCTCAACTTAAGATAATAATCCCAACTAGTTATTAAGCGCTACGCAAACTGGACCCAAGTTTCGTTTTGTTGACGAGTTGCTTTCCTAAACTGCTCAAAACATGCCTGTGGCGTTGGCTCAAATTCCCGTAAAATTAATAATTTAACTTTTTCATAATCGCCAATTTCCTGGTCTTTTAAATATGTAATTACATTAGAAGCTTTATCGCCTAACAAATTTAAAAGAATTTGTAGTATAGTTTTTCGTTGATTGGCCGTAATCCATAGCAATATGAGATAGAAGATTTTAAACACACCTAGAGATAGATTATGAAAGATTGCGTTCACACAATAACACAAGTACGTGAAGAGACTAATTTAGGAGAACTCAAAAGTGGCATTTTTTTAGATGTTTAATAGCATTTCGTGACGGGAGATTACATGGCCCATCGGGAGTGACCCGACCAAGCACAGAGCACAATTAGAGGCTACATTTTCCAAGTCGATCAGGAACAGAATTAAAAATAATTACTTCAAAGTCCTTGACAGCTGGTACATATTTTGGCGTGCGGTTTCCGCCAAATTCCTTTGAAGAATTACCGATTTGGCGATAATATATGCAGAGAGATACAGAAGACAGTGATGATATAAAAATAACCAAATGAGATATCTATGAAAAATTGCATCCTCAATGCATACCAACATAGGGTTGTGACAGGGCAAAAGTTAGTTTTACTGGGAGCAGAAAATTATCTCAAGGATTTAGACAATACATCCGCTGATTGTAGAATCTATGAATTAATAATAGACATATCTAACGGCTACATTTATAAGTGTAAATGCAGAAGTGAAGACATGAGAAGGAATTATTCTTTCTTCTTTATTTTTTAATTCATCAAAATTACATCTGCACGAAATAGAGTGTGGGAGGATGATTTTGAAATGAAAGCGATATCTTTTATAATAGAAAGGGATATATTTAAATGCATGGAATGGGATGCACAGACAAAATTAAATTTCAAATATAAATTTAAAATAATTAAATTAAATGCATATTGAAAACGAAGAGAGGGTTAACTATTAAGAAAAGCATATATAATGGAAACTCCATTATAGAATTTCTGCTTTATATTTGTCAGGAACACTTTTTGCTATGAAAGCTCTTTCCAGGGAAGAAAAGAACAAGCCCCAGCCCTCAGGCTTACTTGGTAACTTTAAAGTCAGTGTTTTTACGCTTTTTAATAAAGTATCTAAACTACATAGCTCAGGATCCTTCTCATATGATGCATCTTGTTTACTTTCGTTTTTTAATTTTGCCAATTCCAACTCAGCTTTAGCCCTTTCGAACCTGATTTTTTCTAAATCTAACTGGCGTTTTTCTTCATTTTTTCGTTCCTCTATAATAGCATTACCAATGTTTAAAACCTGATCTGGGTCAGTTTTGTATAAATTACTATTCAAAATTAGATTATTAATATCTATAACAGTCATTTTCTCAGTGACAGTCTCATTTATTTTAGTGGCTATAAGCCGTAAATCCTGCTTTAATGCACCCTTAAACATAGTTAAACTTAAAAAAATAATAGGTAAATAAATGTTCTCACTCACTTGATTCTTGAATTGAAGCGTTGACACTTAACGTTCACTATATTAAACTCCTCTTTATGCAATAAAGACAACGCATTTATTATTCTATCTCAAATAAGTTCTGAACACAAAAGTTCTTTTTAAAAAAATAATCATAAGATTTTAAATACGTGCATATAGGTCGCTTATCTCCGGGAGTCGGACCAAAAATGTTTCATAGTAAGAAGAATAAAATACGATAATAAATAGTTCTCAACTCAATTAATATTCAATGGACTGTGTAAATAAATTTAATAGCACAACTCAAATAATAAACTCATACGTCTGCTTTCATCGGAGACAAAAAACACTGAACTTTTTACAGCAGTGATGGCAAAAGCAAAGGGTTGCCGGTTTTGGCTACATGCCAGCTCCGAACAGTTATCTATACTAATAAAAGAAAGTTTCGCTCTGTGTGTCTGTGTGTGTGTGTGTGTGTGTGTGTGTGTGTGTATGTGTGTGTGTGTCTGTTGGCGATGGCTAGGAAAATTTAGCGCACCTAGAAGTCTGTAAATTTAGATTTAGGTAGTCCAAACACTCTCCTGGTATACCTGAGCCTCAGAATTTTAAAATTTTGAAAATTAAAGTAGTTATCAATTAAAAACTGATCAAAGATCACAAATAAAAAAGTCATTATTCTGAAGTGAGCTGGCGCATGTGCAGAAACCAATTTCCGTATCTTCCGGAACAGAAGAAAGAAAGCAGAAGACATTCCGTTTTTGTTTAAAGTATTTCTAAATTCGCCATGGACAAACGACTAAAAATACGGAAAAACCGTCTACATATTCTAAAAGAACATACTTTTACGTCTCGAACGATCTGGTTGGTTTGAAAAAATTTTACATTTAACCCTTTCAAAAAAAATAATCAAAAAGCATCGAATTCGTGTTTTTTATTTTCTCCCGTTTTCCGAGCCTTGCATCTACCGGAATACAAAAGATACGGAAAAACGAAAGTCACCAAATTAAAGAACTGTTTCTGTCCTTTTCAAAGCCACCTTTAGTTTTAAAAAATACAAAAATTAACCCTTCGAAAAAGTATATTTTCTGTATGCCGTTTTGCGATTTTTGCGATTTTGGCAATTTTTAAAATTTCGCATCGGCGATTCAGAGACAGGTACGAAAAACTAAAAGTACCAGAAAATATCCACATTTATTCCTTTTTCGACATATGTATTTGTTTTTGAAAAATACGAATATTAACCCTTCAAAAAAAATTCGTGCGCAGGACTCTCTTTTGCGAATTCCGATTTTCTGCTATATATTAAATCTGGCTTCGGCTTTCTAAAATAACCAAACAAAAAGCAAACACACCTAAAGACATCTACGTTCTATCGGGTTTAGGCAGAAATCTTTAGTTTAAAAAATAAATCACGTTACCCCTTTCGAAAACGTTTTTAACCGTAAGTCAATTTCGCTTTTTTAACTATTTCTCCTATCTTTAAAAATCCGAATTGGCGTTTATAAACAAGATACGAAAAACTAAAAATACCGTGCCTAATCTATATCCCTTTGTTTTTTAAAATCTGGTATCCGTTTTGAAAAAATTTAATTTTAACCCTCCGAAAAAAAAAATCCTTTTCAAAACTCACTCACGCGAATTTCCTTTTTTTGGTCCAGATTTAAAAATCGGCATCGACTCGGGAATTGCAAGTACGGACAAACAGTAGACTCCAAATCATAGACACGTTCATTTTCTTCAAAATGCATCGTTAGGTTTTAAAAAATATCTACATTAACCCTTTAGAAACCGATCGATTACGTAACCCACTTTCGCGATTTCCACTATTTTGGCAATGTTTACCCGTAGTTAAATTTCAATTCTACTAGGAAATTTGGTTGGTTCAAGTGTTCTGAAAAGGCCTCTTCCAGAACAGACTGCGCCCCCTGGCGGTAGAAAGTGGAACTATAGGAGTATATCTGGTTCTATGGACCCGATTACGACGGGGTTAGGCTCATTCGACTTGATATCTATAGCCTTAAATATTTTAGCTGCACTTTCGACCGCCAGGATGCGCTTTCCGATCTTGGGTTTTATGAGCCCGATTACGACGGGTTTTGCCTCATTCGACTTGATTTCGATAGCCTTACAGATTTCAGTCATATTCGTATAGAACAGATTATTAATATTTCGGGCCCGGGCAACGCCGGGCGGATTAGCTAGTAGAGATTATAAAATTTTATTGTTCAATTATTTATGTTCTACATACAATGTAAAAAAGAGCAAATGTTTCTTAATCTAGGAAATATAATGTAACCAAAACGAAAATATACAATACCCCTTACGGGTTACCCACGATTCCGAAAAGCGTTCTTTATCAGTATAATCCTAGGAAATCAATGTATTTCAGAGATTTAAAGAAGAATTTATAAAAATAAAAGTTTCTTTTGCTGCCACGGATTTTTGGGAATGTTTCCGAGTAGTTTTTATAGTGTATTAATCAGTTTTCACAAACCTGAATATCTGTATTTAGGGTACTATCAATAATCAAGCAAACATTTTCATGTTCAACAAACATGTTTTACAGACAAACTGATCATCAATTAACAGAATGAACACTAACATTAAAATTAATATTATTTTGTTACTCTTGCATGTATAAATCCAGTTACGCAGCTAAAACTGTTTAGTTGAGACTTAATAGAATCCTAAAAACCGATATTTCTATTTAAGAAAACTGATTAAAGCACTATAAAAACTACTCGGAAATGTTTCCGCAAATCAGTAGCAGTAAAAGAAACTTTGTTTTTATAAATGCTTCTTTAAATCTCGAAAATAATATTAGTTTTTGAGGTTTCTAAAGATAAAAAACGCTTTTCGGAATCTTGGGTAACTCGGAAGAGGTAATTGTATATTTTCGTACGTGGTTATATGATATTTTCTTCGATTAAGAAACATTTGTAATTTTTTTTTTTTTTTTTTTTTTTTTTTTACAGTGTATGAGAATTAGGGTTATAGTATTGACTTTTTATATGTAAAGCAATCTAAAATACGCCAATCTATAATATTCATTTTCCTGTTATTAATAAGAAATTATTTTTCTCTTATAAAATCTTTCATAACTTCATTTGATATATACATATATTTTTAAGAATTAAATTAGGTATTACATTAGGTAAAGCGTTTGACATTTTTGTGTTGAATGTTTGTTTATTTGTAAATCTCATACAAAAAATAATTGATTGCATTGATTGAGTTTTATGCAGAAATATATACAAACTTGTTAGTTTATGATGTAATATATGCTTACTGTTATTAAACAAATTTTAGAATGACAGTTTTTTTTAATACAACGTACGCAAGATTGATAAAAAAACTGATAATTTGAATATTCCAAGTTTTCGGAAATTAAAAAATTTTATCTAATTAATATAAACGTGAAAGGTTTAAATAAAATATAAATAATTGCTGCCATTTCAAAAGAAGAAAAATATATTTCAGTAAATAAACATTCTTTTTTCTATTGTACAACTGATTTATGACATCCTATTTTGTGTTAAATGTACATTAGTAAAAATTTGAAAATAACTCCATACCTACTGCTTCAATGATGCATGCATATTATTACGAGATTCCCGTTTGCACAACTACCTCACTTATTGATCCAGAGTCTGCTCTAATCCTTTTTGTTGTTGTTTCACGGTTGTAATGTTATTAAATCTGCGATGTTCTTTGTTTTATTTTTACTTTCAAAATTTAATGCTAAAAACGGAGATAGTTTTCTTTTTCAAGTACATTTAAAATATGAAATGTATGACTGGGCTACAAGTGATATATGCATAACAATTGTATTTTAAATATGTGGTAATTCTCCGTTTAACATAAATACATCACATATTATAGGCGTAACATAAAATGACTTGATACAATGATTTAATCAACGAATGTAATTTGATTTCCATTCATTTGCATTACAACGTGGTTTAAAATAAATGCTAGGATTAAATATTCTTTGTTTGATTTAATTAATGCTTCGTTTTGTTTCTGAGTTTGAGACTCTGGAACGGACAAATTAATGCGTTTTGAATCGAATGTTTAAGACATTTCTGGTAGTTAATGTTTAATTTACTTTTTTTCTATCGTGATGTTTTTTTAAATCCTACTATTATAAGTGTTTAAGTGTTTTATTTTAAGTATAAATGTAGATACTTTTCAGAAATGAACTATTTTAACCCATTTGTAATGCTACGATTAAATGTTCTTTATTTGATTTAATTAGTGCCTAGTTTTATTTCTAAATTTGAGACTCTGGAAAGGTCTTACAAATTAATGCGTTTTGAACCGAATGTTTAAGACATTTCTCTTAGTTAATGTTTAATTTACTTTTCTTTTTCTATAGTAATGTTTGTTTAAAGCATACTATTATAAGCATTTATGCGTTTTATTTTAAGTATAAATGTAGATACTTTTTCAGAAATGAACTATTTTAACCCATTTGTGCCGTGAATTATGTCTTGACATTCTTTGCACTTTATTCAAATAACTCTGTTCTTTAGTCATCTAATTTAACTGCCTTTGGCATTTATTGTTGCATTATTACTTGTTTTTTGCCTGGCAGCAGAGCTTAATTTCTATCAAAATCAGTAGCTGAGCTCTAATATTCTGCATTAATAACAACCGTGGTGTATACCCCCGTACGCTCCATCCGAATATTTATATTTCATATATTATTTGCAAAATTTAAAGCAATTTCTTCTTCAGCAAAACTTTTTTTTAATAAGGTTTGACTATATATTTGACTATACATTTATATTTTATAGATAATAAAATGTAATAAATGAACAGAGCAAAACTACTAGAATCAGGAATAGGAAATTGTCAGGAAATCCTACTCGCCAAAGTTTTCTTTGTAAACTAGCAAAACACAACACATAGCACTGTTCCGGCGGGCTTTGGCGCTCAGTATTTATAAGCTCCGATAGATTCCGACTAATATTTAAATATCCATTAAATATTAAGAAGTACTGGAGCTGCGCTTCTGTGAGCTTCCGCAGAAATTAAGCACTGCGTGGAGCTAAAAAGTTGAAAAGTAAGAATATTTTACAAACAAGAACAAAAAGAAGGTAGTAAATATAACACGACTACGAGTAAAAATGGCAAATACATTTGCAGTCGCAATTCTGGTATTCCTCATCATCGTTCGGAAACTATTGAGACCGAAAACCATTGATTGAGTCTATACACTTGCGAGAGCTAGATAAAAATGTATTCTTACGTGTGTGACACGCTGCGTCAGATATGAAAGCACTTTTGTAGGAAAGAATACAAAGGATTGGATAAGAGAGAGAAAGGAAAATTTAATTTAGGCTTCGTTTTTTCGGAAAAGTTGTTTCGATGGGCTCTGGAGCACAATGTTTATGAGCTCCGGCGCAAACTAAAGCACTGCCTGCCAGTAAAACTTGCCAGTAGGCAAACAGCACGGTCATATGAAGTGGAAGGTCATGGGGCAATACCAAACCTAGTAATTAGACATTTTGCAGAAAATGAAAACTAAGTGTAATAGTAGACTGTTTCAAATAAGTGGCCAAATCCATCGCTGTTGCCTTTAGATTCTATAAATATGACATATTTGCAAAAAACAGAATTTAAAAGCTAGTAAGTTTAATTTTATTTAATTGTAATCTTCATTTCATTTAATCGCAATAGTAATCTTCATTTTATTTAATCGCAAATTTCTTTCCTTAAATAAGTCAAATATTATCTATTGAAAATAGTGGTAAAGTAGTGGTACGCTGAAAATATTTATTAACTGGAAATACTGCCAAGCGGATAAAATGGAGTAAAATTACACAGACCTGTGGTGAATTATTATTTTTATTTATTTATTTATTTATTTTTGGTCAAAGTAAAAGACTTTTCTTATGCTTTTTTTCCGATTTTGGGGGAAATGCCCAAAACAAAGAATTTATACATGAATCGAGAATTTCTATCAAAAATAAATTATATCATAAAATTCTTTGGTAAATTATAAATTTAGTCATAAAGAAACCAGAATTTCCAATTAGCAAATTGTAAATTTAGTCATGGAAACATCAGACACCAAAAGTATAATAAGTAGAAGATTGCTATTGGTTGCAGCATAGGAAGTGGTCATAAGTAGAGCAAAATGTAAAAAAGTTCTATACGTGGGCAGAAGGGAAGACATATTTCTTCGAAGGGAAAACAAATGCATCATAATGCTTTTTAAAACTCCGTGGCAGCTATGACAAACATATCATATTAGTAAAACTATAATACATAAAAGTGTCATATATAAATCAAACGAGTTATTTTTAAGTGATTTTTTACCACTATTTTACAATTCTGCTAGATCTTCCGCGTGACTTTCTTGGATATTCATCCACATTTTGCCGAAAAACCTTGCATGATAGTGGTAAAAGTCTAACATATTTTTTTAACTCAGTGTATCGAAAAACATTAATAACACATAAAACGGAACAGAAAAAAATTGTTTCGTTGGCGTTACTAAAATCAGATGAATGGAAGCAATTTCACACTTTGAAAAAAAGCGCTCTCTTACGACTGATTAAACTTTATCATGCTGGAAAATGTACAGATTACACTAGAAAAATCACATAGAAAAATATTAATCCTTTTACGATTGGGTAAACTAAATCAAGCGTGTATCCTTGATTGATATCACACGCAGCTGTAAAGTCAGTGAAAGGGATTATGGAACTTATGAATTACTAGAAAGAATTATTTTTCATACAAACTTTTGCTTTGGCAAGTCGCCGCAGAAGAGGTGATTGGCGTTCATGTATACGAACAAAATTTGTATATTGTGCGCCATCAGCGAACTTCTGTTTTGTCCACCGGCCGCATAAGAGGAAAGTAGCACTAATGTGCGCTAACAAATTTAACAGGTACGCTGTATATTATTGTATTACTGCATACGCTATTACTGCCTACTGTATTACTGCATACGAACATATTACGGCATACGCTCTAAGTATAATCGCTCTGAGTAAAATATAACCAAACAAAAAGTAACAATTACCTTAAAAACTCGAATCTGTTCGAATCTGCAATTTTCACTTTTAACGCTAAAAGTGTAAATTAAAAATTGAATTTGAATAAATGAATTTTTGCAATGGTGATAATCTACATGGGGAATATGATCTGATATGTGGTATGTAGATATGGTCTACATGTGAAGCATTTTCCAAATATATTTTAAAAACTTGTTACTTCTCTGTTTAACGAATTTTAATTATGTACCTTAACATCATTCGTTTATTAATGCTAAATGATAACTTATCTTAAAATAAAATCTGGTAGTTTTAATTTTTACATACCAGTTAAACATAATTTTTCCTTAGCATAATTAAAAGAATTATCAACAGTGTATGTATAAGCAATGTTGAAAATGTTCTCTAATCAGTGCGCTATCATTTCTTGTAAAACAGAAATAAAATAGTTTAACATTTAAATGTACTTTTGAAAATATGCTATAATTATTTCATAATAATCAAAACATAGTCTGGCCATGGTATGTTAAAAACATTAATTTACTATATTCCCAAGTGCAAATAACTAGATGTTGTATAATCACAATATTTTTTATGTCTTTTAATAGCATAGATCTTAATAACGCTACCTATCGGGGAAAACTTGAACTATTTTTACCACAAAAAATCGGGCTATTCGACAAGTTTTGTGGTATACAAACCGCATTCCAATGTAACAATTTTTTACTTTTTAATGTTTATTTTGTTTTATTTTGTTTTCTTGAAATGTGAACGGGCTTATGGGATACCGATATAAAATCATTAATCGATAAATAAGTGCTATTTCTTTTATTTATTTTGTGTCTGATATAAAATAATGCAATCTTGTATAAAATATACATTAGTAAATGTATGAAATGACTCGATAGCTGTCGTTTTAGTTAAGCATGTACACATTATTATGACATTTCCGCTCGATCAATAAATACCTCTCTTATAGATTCTTAGAGAGACTTTTTTTCATGGTAGAATGTTATCGAGCCTGTAATATATTTTACCTTGATTTCTTAGAATTAACACTGAAAGAGCGAGCTGCATTTGGTTGTGCTTATCTATAAAAGTACCTTGTTAGTTTCAGTAAAAGTGATTGAAAGAAATAAGAAATAATTCTTGTCAACTCAAATACATATCAATATAAATCAGTAAATAAATAATCACTGTTTCAAATAATATAATGAATATCGTCTAAAATTTATATTAGTAAAAATATGAGAAGACTCGATAGCTATTGCTTTAGTGATGCGAAAACGTATGTATATGAGATTTTCGTTTGCGCAACACCATGTGTATTCTCAGTTGTATGATGAAATAATTTTCAAGCATGTATTTAAATATAATTATAATTAAGCATTTTAATGCCAAAAACAAGACACTTTTTTTCTGTATATAACAGAATGTCAGATTTATGCATAATGGCAAAAGAACACATTGGCTGTATACGTTATTAACATAATTGAAATCAGAGTAAATGTCTTTTAGGTGCCATACTTTGTGAGCTTTTTATTATTACAAGCTTTTATTTAACTTGGCTTGTTGTCTGTCCGTCCGTCTCAAATCTTGCAATCAAATTTTAACATACTTCCTGTGCTAGAATTGACCGAATGTTTGGTAGTGTGACGTATTTCTGGTGACAATGCAATATTCTGTAAAAAAATACAGATTTGAAATTTGTCTCCGCCACCCCTTAGGGTGCGAAAACATTTGTCCAATAAGGATACGTAAATGACATGACTTACATGATCACGTAAATGTCATTGATTGCTTCAGAAAGAAGCTGATTTTCTTCCATTGGACCGTGGCATGGTTGTCAAATGCGCCATTTTTCATCGCGAAGAGTGAATGGATGTGGGTTCGATCCTCAAGCGGACGTTGATCGATTTGTTTCTTGCCAAGAATCTTGATTTAAAATTATATATCAATTTTGTTAAAAAAAACTGATAAAAAATTAATTGCAATTTTGTTTAAAGTTTTTTTTTTAAATCAATTGTTTTTTTCCTTTTGAGTACATTATAATAAAAGCTTGTCTTTAAAACTTTTTTCACATATAATTTATTAAAAGGATAAGATCAAACAGTACCTTTAAATAAGAATCAGCTTAAAAGGATGCTCTAGTCACTGGACGAAATCGTAGGCTAATGCTAAACCAATGAAGGCTTTCTTTACAGATTTCTCTTTTTCATTTCAATATGTTTTTAAATGATTTTTTTTCATATGATAGTATTTTAGGTCAATGTCTAACTTGTTAGTTTTATACTTTTTTAACCTTAGTTGCAGTTTTATAACCGACGGTAGACTGTTAACTGTTTGCAAAATAGCTCATAATTTTGAATACAAAATTGTCATGATCTAGTATTTACATAAAAAACACATGTACAACATAAAACCATGTAAACAGTAAAAATCTATTGTAGTATTTAAAAACTTTATCTACAGTGTTGGACCCTCCTTAAATGTAAAGGTCCTGGGGCTGTGCCCCGTGTGCTCATGCGTTAATCTGGTGTACTGTATTAATCCAGAGTATACTGGTAGCATATTACGGAATTCGATTTCCATAAATTTATTTTTATTGTCGGAAAAAAAAACATTGAACCCGCGATTGCTTTGATTATATTTATATTCTGAAAAATATTATCCTTGAGTAATATAATACATAATTATATTTTTGTGTAATTAAACGATATTCCCCCAAAAATGCTAAATATCTCTTACAGGAAATAAATTGTATTTTGTGTGTAATTTTTCAACTACATTCTGTGTTCGCTAGCAAAACAAACACTTGTTTTTTCAGTTGCTGAAATGAAGCAAAGTACACTGTCAAAAATTGAAACCTTAATAAGTATTACGATTAATAGAAATTTGGGGATCTAACCGGGACCTCCGAGATGACGCTATGTGCTTTTTTTTAAACAAAAAATAGAAAAAGCAAACAGCGCCATCTCGGAGGCCCCGATCTAACCCGGGCGTTCCCGGTTACAGAATATAGGTGAAAGCTATGTTTTAAATTGAAAATTCCAACAGATTTTTTGCTTTTAATATATGTATATTTTTTTAGATTGCCCAATAACAACACCAAAAACAGTTGTATATGAAAAATATTAATAATGTATTCAAAAGCGATATCTCTGTATTAGCCACACGCCCATAGACCTTGAAAAAGTAAATCCATCCAGAAGATTAAACAATCCTTTTTTCACCGGGAAGGGGGGGGGAGGAGGGGAGGTTGGGACTCTCATAACTTATTTCTATAATTCCTCCTTCCTCTGAGATAAAATCCTAGAATGAGTTAACAGCAGGAGCAACAGTTTTGTTTAGCTTTCATTTGTTTATTTACGTTTATTTTTATTGCCAGAATGAAATTGCCAAGAAAGCGATCACTACCAAAACAGACAGCCTCGAAAGCGCCAAATCCGAGCTGATCCTGGGACCAACTTTTTGACAAAATAACAAAGGAATCTGCTCTCTACTAGTATCTTTGCTCTGAGCACACGCCAGGAGTTAATAGCGGAACTCGCCAAAGATTTCGCTACTTACAGCACTCTTTATAATTCTGATAATTTTAGCGGTTTAAGCGTGTAGTTCGATTACATGTCTGTTAAATTTGTGTTCTATATATATATATATATATATATATATATATATATTATTTATTTACTGATGGAGTTTTAATTTTGTTCTAGAATGTTAGCTGGAAACAAATGCTAAACTATTTATTTTTTTAAGTGCAAACTGATTAATCTGTCGTAATTGGGCTGCACACGATAGAGATAGATTTAAAAATAATTCATGCTTGAAAATTATTTTAAAAACCATAAACAGTTAGTAGAGTGAGATACAGTTTTAAAGCAAATTATACTTGAAAGTACATTTTTCCCTATTCAGCCGTATAAAAATTGAAATTGTTCGATTACATGTATGTTAAATTTTTGTTTTATTTTATTTTATGTTATTTATTTATTTATATTTATTTATTTATCAAGTTTTAATTTCGTTATGGAAGATTAGCCGGAGATTTGAAAAAATCTCGCTTGAAAATTATTTTAAAAACCACAATAAATGAGTAAATTGCGATACAGTTTTCAAACAAATTGCATTTGAAGACAAAATTCCAGAGCTTTAATCTAAATTCATATAATATATAACAACCAAAAATGTTTTAAAAATATTTATAATAAAGTTATTTGTTCAGTCATTGCCTTAAAATCCCTATGACAAAAAATTCATTTCCCTAGTCATCTTATTATCTTGGATATTTACTCAGTCGAAGCAACAAATTACCAAGATTTTGCGTGATAATATATCATACAAAGAAATGCTTAATAGTGTAAAAATGTTTTCAGATATTTCTTGTTACAATTAGAATTTTTATGCTTTATATATTGGGTTGTTCGGAAAGTTCTTTCTGTTTGGGAAAGTTAGTTCGTACCGGAAAATTTTATCACTTAATTATTAGACATAAATTCCGATATCTAATGTCTAATAATTGACGGACAGAATTTTCCGATACGAATTGGTTTTCCCAAAGGGAAGGAACTTTCCGAACAACTCAAACAATATTGTTAAAGGAACCTTTATTAATTTGGGCAGAAATATTTTGAGTAATGTATTATTTTTTTTCTTCGTGTGAATTTAATACGTGTCTTTGTATTTAATTCAGGACCGGAAATTTAACTCTAGTGTGTTTTAAAATTGGGATTTAGAATCTGGTAAGTTCAATTGAGGGTAATTGTGAACAAATTTTGCTAGTTTCAATTATTGACAGCTTTAAGGGGGCACGATCCATGTAAAACCTTGTAAAAACATGATAAAGGTAATCTTTCACTCCTTATACTTCAATTACAATCAGTAATTGGTGCTGGTATCTAAAATTGCCTATTCATAATTACCTTAGATGTTGATAATTACCACAAAGACTAAGAGGGAATTGTGAACATCCATTTTTGTTTCGGGATGATTTAATACCGAAAAAAAAATCGTGTTCATACACAACATTTGTTCAACAACAAGTTCATGCACACATTATTTTACCACTATATGAATCCGTTGCCCAAGCCCGTGATATAAACCTTAAATATACTTAAAATCAGTGTTGACTGTTTTTATATGTTTAAATGAAAATCTTTCCTAACGAACCTAATGATATTTTTGACAAAATAACATATTATAATTTACACAAAGTAATGTAATTTCAGTTTAAACAATGCACGTACTTCTTATTCTTATTAATTTAAATGTATAAAGATGTAGAGTAACGTAATTACTTTTTTTAAAACGATGTACACACATTTCTCATTAATTTAAATGTATAAAAGGTGAAACTATAAACAAACATGTCTTTCTATGTATTATACGAAACGCATCTTGTATTAAATTTGCATTTGTAAACATTTAAAATAAAAACAACTCAATATCTACTGTTTCAATGTTGCATGCGCACATTATTATGAAATCGCACTACCTGGTTTATTGATCCAGAGAATGCTGCAATCTATTTTTTTTTTCACGTTTAAAACATTTTTGGATATTTGTTCTTTTCAGTTCTATTTCGATTATCAAAAATTTGACGTTGAAACCGGGTCTCTTTTTCGTTAAAATTAAACCATTTGAGAACAGTTTACAGATTTTTTTCGAAAAATAAATTCACAATTACTAAAATTGACAGTACTAATAAGTTGTGCATTGCAATCGTCTTCAAAAAATGTTAATAAATGAGTTCTACTAAAAATAAGTTCTTTTAAAAGTGTACATTTTGCGAGTAAATTCCACTTCACTTTTAATTGTTAAGCTTAATTAGAAACATTAATAAGTGCTACACCTATAAATGCTGTTGAACATTATCTATACCCAATGTATAACACTTTAAAAGAGCAAAAATAGTTAGGGCTATGCTTAATTGAACAGCTTTATGCTACATTGAAAATATGCTTCATGCATTCCCCAAAGACACCTAAATCGTTAGAAACAAACAAACAAACAAAAATTGAACGTTTATGCATAATGCTTCAAAATGTAATATAACCAACGTACTTCGTATCTCTCTCTCCATTCTAAAAAAAGGTAAATACTGAAGTCGTTGCCGCTGCGTAATTGAATTTTTTTGTGACTAGAGATATTTCTCGGTTTATATTAAGAAAACTATTGCATATAAAAATATGAAAATTGCTTGTTTTATAGGGAAATGTTTGATAAACATACTAACGAAAAAAATATGTAAATCGAAGAATTATTTTAAACGATATTTAATGTTGAAGTCGATAAAAATAGTTACGTTAAAAAAGTTTTATAGGATCAAAAACTATGCCCAGCAATTTAACCATCTTTCTCAGAAACATACTTGACGAGCTTGTGGTGTGCAGTGTGCAATTATTTTTTTTAATTTGACTAATTTTTTTTCTAGGATTTTATCAAAATTTTATTATTTGTAGAGAGATTTAGTTAATATTTCGAAAAAGTCATTTGTTTACCTATTGTTGCAAAATTTTAAAACAGCGCAAATAGTAATAATTCCTTTCAATAAAAAATTGTATTTACACGTGGACATTAAAAATAGAAAGAAAACTTAAAAATAATAATTAAATTATTACGTGTTAAAAGCAGTAAATTGGAAAATTACGTCATATTTACAAAGCTCAAATAATAATATTGCCATACAGTTTTAATTAAAAAATATATTTACACAAGAGATTTATTTCATGTTACGAAAAAGTTACTTTTATTACCTATTTTTGCCAAATTTTAAGAGAACGCAAATAATAATATTTCCTTTCGATTAAGAAAATTTTTTTAGATATGAATCTTAAAAGGAGAAAGAAATCTTTGGTGAAAATTCTGTGTCATATTTAAAATGATACATTCAAAACGACTTATTTAAAACAATAGTTTTCCAATTTATTCATAGTTTTCCAATTTTTGCTTTTTCATACAATTAAGTATAATTCCTACAGTGTCCATTCCATTGCTTTTTATAATGTCTTATCCTTTGTTTTTCACATATGTTTTCATTTTTAAATAGATACATACATATATAAATAAATGGAAATCCGAGTACAGAAGATAGCCACTAATAGTTTAATTATAGTTCAATCATCCGTAATCTTTTTAAAACAGAGCAAATTAGCATGTTTTTAGAGTTTGTGATGTATGAACGGGGATTGGCCAGCGTAACTCGTAGGGAGAAGAGCCCCCCCCAAGAAGTAAAATATTTGTAAGCTAGATGATTCTGAGTAGCGTTAAAATGTTGTACAGCGAATGCACAATAGTTCCTGCATAATGAAATACATTATAGTAATCTGCATATTTTTAAATAATGTTAAAGAATAAACAGTGATACATCAGCTAATAAATGCCTCTGTTAACGAAGATATTTTTCGTTATTTTTTGGACTCGGCTAACGAGTGTTTTTTAGAAACGCCCGCTAACATAACGCAGTCACGTCGTATTTTAATTAGACGGGATTTGAAACCATGTTCTAACAAATGTGAATTCGGAACGAATTATATTTGTTAGTCAAGGTATCACTGTATCCTGCTTTTAATGAATCTTTAATGCAGCGCGGCGTTTAATTAAAAACGTGTGTGCATAATTCGATGTTATGTTTTTCGAAAAAAAAAAAAACACAAAAAACTACGAGCTATTTATTAATAAAGATTAATTCAGTGTTCAATTGCAAAAATCTTCATAAATTCTTAAGAAATGTTAAGCATTTGTTACACAGTAAAATCTCCACAACGGACGCTGTCGAATACCTCTAATTAGCGAACAGTTTTTCAATCTCTAACACTTATATATGTGTCGCCTTAACCTCTGAATAGCGGTCATCTCCAAATAACAGATAAATCTGCGGTCCCAAGATGTCCGTTATTCAGAGGTTTTGATGTATTTATTTCTTTTATTTACTTTTCTTTATTTAAAATAATTTGTAATTATTTTTTTTTCCTTTTTAGGTAAGAGTGCTTCTTATGTTGGCAAATGATTCAACCGTAAGTTTATTTTATTTAGTAATACTGTGCAATGCAACTGTTTTCGTTACTTAAAAATGTTGCGGAATATTTTCTGTATTAACTTAAAAATATTAACGAATGCCGCTCTTTGAATACATTTCTTCTTGAGATCTATCTATATATATTACAAAGCACAAACGTGTTCGTAATTAACGAAAAGCTTAAAACTAATGCCAGATATTGCGACATGTGCTAATTAATGACTTTGATTTGATTGCATATAACTTCGTTTGAAAAATTACATTATTGCATCTTTACACCATCGAATAGAATAAAAAAAAATATATTACTTTCAAATAGGGTTACACTACAGACTATAACTTAATGTATCCATTTTTGAGGATTTTTAAAAAAAAATTTCAAATAGAGTTACACTATAGACTGTAACTTAATGTATCCATTTTTGAAGATTTTTAAAAATTACTTTCAAATAAACTGTAACTTAATGCATCCATTTTTGAGGATTTTAAAAAATTACTTTCAAATAGAGTTACACTATAGACTGTAACTTAATGTATCCATTTTTGAGGATTTTTAAAAATAATTTTCAAACACACACACACACACACACACACACATATATATATATATATATATATATATATATATATATATATAACACATGGGCTGATGGTCTGGCACACAGATGGCGTTGCAATCGCCAAACCGATGTTTTTTTTTAGTAAATACTAACCTTTAAAAGGTAGCAGAAAAAATGGCATGACGATTCGCAATGTGGATAAAACGTTAGAGTGGTTTCAGTTGGACGACTTTGTTGATAAACAAAAAAATGGATAAACAAGAATTTCAAGAATTGTTATTTGATGGGAAAAACATCGTTCAAGCAAAAGCTTGACTTGATAAGCGTTATCCGGACATTGCACCAGGTAAATCAACCATTATTGACTGGTTTGCTAAATTTAAACGTGGTCGTACGGACACCAGTGATGCACCCCGCAAAAGAGGTGGTTACTCTGGAAAACATAAAAAAAGTCCATAAAATCGTTTTGGGGAACCGTAAACTGAAGTTGCAGGAGATAGCTCAGACTCTGAAGATATCCAAGGAACGTGTAGGTTTTATTTTGAATGAACATTTGTCTATGAAAAATCTGTTGTCAAAGTGGCTGCCGCGCGTGTTGACTTTTGACCAAAAACAACAACGAGTTCTGAGCACTGTTTGGAGCTTTTTCGTTATATAATTATGTTATTTATTATTAAATTATTATTATTATTCATTTACTAAATTAATATTATTAAATTAATATTATTAAATTAATATTATAAAATTATTATTATAAAATTATTATTATTTCAACCTTATATAAAATTATTATTAAATTGTTATTATTTATTATTTAAGTTATGTTATTTATTAAAGTTATAAAGTTATAAAGTCATAAAGTTATAAAGCTTTGTTAAAAAGTTGTGTTTTCTTTATTAGACCGGGAACTTATCATCCCATGTGTTATATTACTCTATAAATACACACATATATATATATATATATATATATATATATATATATATGTAATAATAAAAAAAAATTTCGCCATTTTTCCTTAGTTAAATTATTCCAAATTCTTACAATTCTAATTTTTCCCCCCTGTTTTATTCCAATTTACTACTCTATATTCATTAAATCCTTATTCTTAATTTACGACTTTATTTTTACGGCTTAATTTTTAGCTCTATCGTTAACTCTGTTAAATTCCCTTTTATTTAATTCTAAATTGTCCAAATTTACTTAAATATAAAGCTTTTAGTTATTCTTAATTTCTATCATGATTCCCGATCATTTCTGGGTTTTAGAATGTTTTTTGAGAGCCATTTTCATTTTTATTCCGAATATTAATTTCCCGCTCTAAAGTCACTTTACTACAAAATTAATCCACTACCTCTCTGTCCGAACTCTTTTACTAATTATCTTTCATTGGTCGTGACGTAGCATGACGCGTCTTCTTTAATTCCTCATTGGTTCAGTGCGCGTTCTACGTCATACTTTGTGTTATTGCGCTGGGTAACAAAAAGCAGCTACCTGCGGCGCTTCCTCAGAATTTAGTCGTATTTTCATTTGTAAACAACTCCCTGGCTGCTCGTTTTGAGAATCATTGATATGTTCTGATACTTACCCTCTATACCTTGATGACGTAGTGAGGCACGGCTATTATGGTTATGGTGGAAACTGCCCAAGAGAAATATTTAATAAAGGATTGAAATTGAAAGCCTTGTTCGTTTGAATTCATGGAGAAACGCCTCTGGGTTTTAAATTCTACTGCCGCTATGGCCGCGTCGAAACTGCAACTAAAATGTTATGACTGCTTCTAAATATTTATATCATCAATAACAACCAACGTTCTTAACTTCGTTGTGCGACCATGTATGCTCCTGCTTCTATAATCAACGTTATTGCAACTACAACATATGACGGTAAATCATCGTAATATATATATATATATATATATATATATATAAACAGATAAAGGCTACGTTCCTCATGATGTTTAGAAATACAGTCTTATTTAATGTTGCTCTTGTAGACATTCTTACATCTTAATTTGACAACTAAAAAAAAAGCAAAAATGGCGGATCTAATTGAGAAAAAGAATTTCGAGAGAAAATTTGTTTAATGCAATTACTTATTACTTTTTATAGAAAAATCACGGAAAGGAAATATTATTGCCCATTATATTATAATGGCAGAAAAAAAACTTACATTGTGGACATGAAAAATTCAAGTAAAATTGGAAATGAAGTGGTTACAATGACAGTGCAGTAAGTAAAAATTTAGTGATTTGAGAAATGAAGGAGTTTTGTGAAACTTGTTGTATCGCTGTTGCATTGCGTGGTCCAACTTGTTTTGCCCACTAGCAACTTACTAAGTGAATATTAATTATTGAATGGCACATTGAACAGAAATTAATATAAGTTCAGTAAAAATATGGTTATCTCGAGTTTCAAAATTTTTGACTTACTCCACTGGTATTCTAACCCCCTCAAATTTTCTTGCTTTTCTTAGTTTCATCCAAATAACGAAGACTGTATTTCCGATAAACAAAGTTTTACTCTTTTATATTTCCTTTTTGTTTATGCTTATGAAGGTAATTCATAGTATTTATTTTTCTTTCTCAGGAACTCGATAGATCCGATTTCACCAATGCATGCATGCACTATTGTAAGCCTCTCCGTTTACATAACTACTTCACTTATTGATCCGCAGACTGTTGTGGTTTTTTTTATGGCTGTTATGTCGTTAAATCTGTTCCCTTTCTTTAGTTTTTGTTTTTGTGAACCTAAAGAGGAAATAAAACATAATTGGAAATGAATAAGAAATCAGAATTACTCGTTTTTCGAACTATATTAAAGTTAAACCGTGTCTTATTATATTAGATACGACTGACATAAATAAATGTTGAAATTTTCATGATCGTAAATTTAATAGTTTTTAGAATAATGTATCAAGCAATAAACATCGGCAATTTAGCGAAACTGCAACACACTAAAATATTTTTTAAATAAACTCATTTGTTTACTATCTTCAATCCGCTCTTTTGATACTTTAAGAATTATAAAAATATAAGTAGCATATATTTTTTTTAAAAGTCTTAACGCCGAGATTTTTTAAGTTAAAAAAATATATTTTGTAGTACAAAGATAACGTATAGTAAGAAAGTGTGTAAAAGTAACATTGGATAATGGACAATAAATCAATCTTTTTAATTTTTGAATCTAAGCGGACAAAAACTATGATATAACTTCTGTCTTTGATCCATTGACGATTAGGGGATTTTCTAAAGCTTCAGAAGTTTTTTTAAAAATAAAACCATGCATTTATACAAAAAAATTCCGGTTCGAGTAGGTAATTTTACTTAATCTTTTACAAATAAATTCTAGATTTTTGTGTTTGAAAACTGAAAAGAATGGGTCCAAATACACTTAAAAAAATTGTTCTATAACGTACTCTACATTCTGATCTCAAAACTTACATAATCATTCATAAATATAAAATTTCAAATAAGTAAGGAAATTTCCTTCTTTTAGCATAAAAAAATCGGAAATTTTACTCAAGTTTTTTAAAAATATTTTTCACCAGAATTTTCATTTAAAATTATTGAACTTTTATTTAACCTTACTTTTGTGTGAGTTATATCCTATTTATTTTATAAAAAAAAATTTCTGGTTTACATTGAAATATTTTCATCTGGTATCGGCAAATGACAGATTGTTGTATTATAGTTAATGTTAAATATTTCTACTTTTCGTACGATCTGCAAATGTTGCTTAAGTTTTTTTTATGTTATATTTATTGTCTTTTAAAACAATTTCTTGAAGATACTCCATATGTGTTACTCCAATAATTCATGCGCACGCATTGATATAAATTTCTCCATTCACTTAACTACTTCTTACGAATCTCTACCTCGAATCCAGAGATTGCTGCGGTTTTGGTCTCATGTTTGAATTGTCATTAAATGTGTGTTGTTTTAAGTTTTAGTGTGATTTTTTTTTTAAATATCCGAACAAAAATAATTATAAATATGTAAGAAAATTGCTTTATCGGCATATTTTATTTCCATTCCAGAATGGCTAATACAAGGGGCGTACATTCCTTGAAATTTCCAAGAAGACGGCCACCACTATTTCTGATTAGAAAATTTCTATTTAATGTTTAAATGGCAGAATTCGTAATCACCTCGTTAAATCGCAAAACTTGTAATATTTTTCCGTGAATCTGATAAAACTGTATACATCCTGCTAATATTAATAAATATTTTTCATTTTAAAATATAGTTTTCTCCCACTGGTGCGTCAATAAAATACGCAAATTATGATTATATTTAATGGTTTCAAGTGACAAACTCATTGCACATTGTTTGTTCTTTTTCATCCGCTCCCTTCCATAATCAGGGTGTACCTTCCTTAACCACGATTTTTTCTCTCTATGAAGAGGCATGTGAAACATATCTTAATATAATAATATTTGTAAAAAGTCATTATTACAAATATTATGTATCTAAAATGAAATAACACATTATATTCAAAATTATAATTAATGTCTCGTGGATTGGTTTGTATTTTAAAAAATTCCTGGTTCAATTGAAACGTAATAAAATTACATTGAAACTGAGAAATATTCCATAATCGGAGTGTAACATAAATTTTGATAACGCTTTTTCAACAATTGGTTGAAATAGATCTCCTGCCACTAAAAAATCGTGTAAATTATGAATTTAGAGGAACAATATTGTATTTTGAGAATTATTTAAATTTTTCTTCTTTGATTTTTTAGTAGAAAGTGTTATGAACACGCAAAATGTAACTATTGAAATTTTTATAAAACGATTAAAGCTAAGATAGAATTGTTAATATTTGCTGAATCTAATGTTGATGATATTTAAATAATGTTGGATATTTAAAAAAACTCGTTTTAGTCTGTTATCACACAGAAAAGTATGTTTGTTATTCAGAAACAAATGTTTCTTTTTAAATATTTCTATACCGTACATGTTGTTTTGTTAAACATATAGCCTAGAGCAGAATAGTTGTTATACAAATCCAAATATTTATTTTAAAAATATAACTGGTTTCGTTAAACTTACATTTTTAAACTGCAGTTTTCTATATGTTACAGATGTTCTGGGTGTATTCTGACTCTGAGATTATATTATTTACATAAATACATAAGCGCACACATAAATATAAGAACACAAATAAATAATTGATGTAATGTAATATGAATGCAAGCATCTTTTTTTATTAAATAGATTTAACAATTTTACTTAACTGTAATATGCCGTTTACGTAACCGATACATTTATCCATAGACAGTAGAATCCCGTTAATCCGCTATCTGTTCGGTTTAGAAAAATTTCGAACTAACCGAAATTCCGATATAAATAGATTAAGAAAGGGGGAAAACAATAGATGTTGGAATTTATGAAATAACAATGCTTTTTTCTATTTTTGTTTTTATCAATATAATACAATAATACGCATGCTAAAAAGATACTTTCAACTTGAAATATTGTTTTTTTAACACTTTCTAACATAGTTGAAAAGTGTTTATGACTTCAATTTGTCTGTCTGTTGTCTGCCCATGCTATAACTCTCTTAAATATTACTCGGATTTTAACAATGTTATAGACTATTTTAAATGAAACTAATATACATTTCTGAGGTGCACTAAAACATGCTTTCTATAGAATATGGAAATTATCACTCATTTAGAGAGTCACGTAAAAGAATTCGGTTATATAAAGGTCTACGGGGGAAAAATGTTTGCAGATTGTTTTGATGATCTTACACTATTTCAAACATAATGAAATTTATACACGTTATTGAGGTACACTATACGATGCTTACTGTAGAATGTGGCGTTCATTTATAGCAGACATGTCAAACTTGATTACCACCGCGGGCCAAATTCAGCATTATTTACAAAACCGTGGGCCACATATGAAAAAGTAGATAATATTATTTCCATTGTACATGAAAAAATTTGTGCGTACAAAGCACACCCATGTTTAAGAAATATCACACAAAGTTCCTGTTAGTGAAACTGAGAAAGAATACCATTCATTTTGTTCGATTGTTCAGTGGCGATGGTGAACAGTAGATGTCACCACCACATGGAAGTATCAATCTGGAATCGCACTGAACTCTGAAAAAAAGACTTTGGACTCTGCCGTAAAAAGTGCTGTATAAACATTTTTCCTTTATTCGATCGGAATCAAAAACTTATATACGTGTACATGCTTTTTTCACATCACGCTGGCTTTTTATGGCCAAGCCTCTGTTAAGAAATACTTAATTTTATTAATATCTGGAAGCGTATGTGCTCCATATTTGTGATTTAATAATTGTGTGTTTCAAGGGTATATCCTTATTTTCATCCTTTTCATCATCCGTTTCAACAATAAAATTATTTAATCAAGATTCAAAGATCGCCGACCATTATTGGATAATCCATTACTATAATAATAAAAATATTAATCAATCATCACTATCATTTCAGCTGTCAATAATGAGCAGCTACTAGCTATCTATGAAGAAAAAAAAACAAGGTAAGGAATTATTATTTCCTTTTAATTGTTGAATATAAATATCCTAGTTATAAGCATAACGAATCTTGGGTTTAAATTCTGCATTAAGCTACCGAGAGCATTATATTTCATTATTATTAACAACAGATTATGAGTCCTGAAATATATATTAATAAATAAAATGCATGAGTAATTTGATAATGTGTGTATATATGAAATAAATAATAAGAATTAAAAGAGCACAGAAATAATGTGCAGCTTATAGCGAAACGAAAATAAAAGTAAATATTATTTGTTTATTATAACAATAAAACAATAAGCTTTGGAAATATGGCCGCTAGTAAAGAAATAGCTCTTATAGAAAAATTAAATGATAATAACTACAGTAACTGGAGCTTTAAAATTGAGATGCTCCTTTTGAAAGACGACTTATTTGATGTCGTCACGACCGAACCAACTAACCCGCCCGCCACCGATTGGGCTAAGAAAAATATTAAGGCGAAATCGATCATAAATCTTTGTATCGAAGATAACCAGATCATTCACCAGTTCATTTATCCACCACTAAAGCGGTGTGGGATGCATTAAAAAATGTGCATATGAGATCAAGCTTATCGTCAAAAATATTCTTGTTAAGAAAACTATATGGTCAAAAATTAAGTGAAGGAGGTGATATGAACACACACATTAATAGCATATTGTCTTTAAAGGATAAGCTCTTCGCAATCGGCGAAGAAATAGCTGAAACTCATATTTGTGCCCTACTATTGTGCTCTCTGCCGCATTCATACGATCCCCTTGTCACAGCTTTAGAGGCACGGCCCGATAACGATTTAACGCTAGAATTTATAAAAAATAAATTAATCGATGAGTACAGACATAGAATTGAAAACCGCGATACTGGTTCCAACTCGCGTGATTCTGCATACAAAGTCGTAAATAAAAACGCAAGAAATAAAAAGTTCTGCAGTCACTGTAAACGCGACGATCATTTCAAATCAGAATGTTTTTACATCAAAAACAAAACTTTTAACAACTTCCAAAGGTACGATGGTAATAGAAATAAATTCAACAATAATTCGAACACCTCTAGAAACAATTCTAATCATCATAAAAGCAGTCAGAACTATTCAAAAGACTCATCAAATTACTGCTTTGAAAGTAAAGCCAACGCAACCAAAGTTTCGAGCGATTCACCCCCTCCTACTTCTTCAGGAGATACATCAGATAAGCACTCCGCACAAATCCATCAGGAAAATGAACCTCTTATCAACGAAGCTCAGGCACTAAACATAAATAAATTTATAGTAGATTCAGGGTGTACTAGACATGTTGCCTTCGCAAGAGAAAAATTTGAAAATTTCAAATCCGGTAATTTTGGAGTATCATGATAGCAGATGGAAAAAGGCTTAATTCATATGGCCTAGGTGACATAAAATTAAATACTGATTCAATGAATCACGTCACACTAAAAGACGTTTTATATTGCCCTGAACTGCAAAGTAATTTATTATCTGTCAAAAGAGCCACTGAAAACAACTTTAAAGTTATTTTCGATAAAGAAACTTGCAGCTTTGTGAAAAATAAAAATACGGTCTTAGAAGCAAAACTAAACAATAATTTATATGAAATCGAACCCAAGGACGAATACGGTTATACCACTCAAACCCCCACATTGTGTTCCAACCCAAACTGTATAACAATTTGGCATAGACGCCTTGGACACAGAAACTATGACTCCATTAAATGTCTAGTTAACCAAAACCTCGCAGAAGGGATAAAGTTAAGCGAACGCAAACACGACATTATATGCACTAAGTGCATTGAAGGAAAACTTACAAAATTGCCCTATCCTAAAAAGGCTTCAAATAGATCAACCGAAACCTTATCGTTGATACACAGTGACATTTGTGGTCCGATGAAGACAGAAACCTTCACAGGAAAGAAATACTTCATCACTTTTATAGATGATTACAGCAGGTTCACCATGATCTATTTACTCTCGCATAAGGGAGAAGCCCTGACAAAATTTAAAGAATTTGTCGCACTTACCAAAAATAAATTTAGAAAGCAAGTTAAAGCGTTCAGATCTGATAACGCCGGTGAATACCTCGGAAAGGACTTTGAAGATTACTTAATCCTTAACGGGATTGAGCGCCAGCTCAGTGTAGCATTTTGTTCGCCACAGAACGGCGTTGCTGAAAGGAAAAACCGTACACTAGTCGAAATGGCACGTACCATGCTTTCCGACGCAAACCTACCAAAATCTTTCTGGGGGGAAGCAATTCTCACCGCGAACTATCTCACAAACCGTCTGCCCACAAAGGCAAACAACAATATAACACCATTCGAAATGTGGAACGGTAGGAAACCAAATTTGTCGCACATAAAAATTTTCGGGTGTAAGGCTTACGCCTACATAGAAAAAGTCAAAAGAGGAAAATTTGACGACAACTCCATCGAAGGTACTTTCTTGGGGTATGACAACAGAAGCAAGGGATACCGCATCCACATCGGTAATAACAGAGTAATAATATCCCAAACAGTCAAATTTTTAGAACATGGAGTAAACGAAAACAATCCCAACGAAAACAATGTTGAGATCGCTCTAGACAACATAAAAATAGACCTAACCGACGACGAACAAGACGATGTTAAAGTCCATCAACAGCTCCCCATGGAACCTAGAAGGTCGCTAAGACATAACAGAGGCGTCCCTCCGGACCGATTGGGAGTTAGCGCAAATATTTGCCAAGTCGATGAACCGAAATCTTAGGAAGATATACCAAGCATCAAAGACGACAAAATTAAAAACAAATGGTTAGACGCGACTAGAGAAGAAATGAACTCCTTAGAACAGAATAAAACGTGGGTACTGGTAAAACCAATTCCCAGTAAACGCGTTATAGGATGTCGATGGACATTCAAAGCGAAAAGAGGGGCTAACGGAACTGTTGAGAGATATAAAGCAAGATTGGTCGCGAAGGGATACTCACAAAAATATGGATGCGATTTTGACGAAACTTACGCGCCCGTAGTTGCACACACCACGTTAAGAGCATTCTTAAATGAAGCAGTATATAAGAACTTAAAAATAACGCATCTAGACGTTAAAACAGCTTTCCTTCACGGTGATCTCGAGGAAGACGTTTTTATGAGACAACCCGAAGGATGCGTAAAGAAGGGGCATGAGGAATGGGTGTGTAGACTAAGTAAAGCGATATGTGGGCTCAAACAAGCCGCTAGAGCTTGGAATATCAAAATTAGTAAATCCCTCAAAGATCTAAATTTTGAAGAATGTACTTCAGACCAATGTCTGTATAAAAGAAATAAAAACGGAAAAATTGCGTACATAACCGTATACGTAGATGACATCCTCATTGCGGGAGATAAAAATGACACAGACGATGTGTACCCACAATTAAGTAAACAATACGAAATAAAGAACTTGGGGAATGTTACGCAATACTTGGGAATAAATATTAAAGAATTGAAGAACGGTAACTTAGAACTCGACCAACAAAATAAAATAATGGAAATTGCGGAAAAGTTTAATTTAATAAACGCAAAACCTACTTACACTCCTATGAACACCAATTATTATAACTTAAACCCAGATAGTGAATTGATGCAGGACAACAAAAAATATAGGCAGGCAGTAGGGGGGCTTCTATACATAGCGACATTAACGCGATATGACATAGCAGCTATTGTAAATATTCTGGGTAGAAGGAACGAGTCGCCAAGAGAAGCAGACTGGGATGCCGTTGAAAAACTCATCAGATACCTGATGACTACTAGACACTTAAAATTCATAATTGACAAATCAAAACCACCAGTACTAACAGTATATAGTGATGCCGATTGGGCAAGTGATAAAATGGACAGAAAGTCCACCACAGGAAATCTCTTCAAATTAGGGAACAATGTTATCGCATGGCTATCTAGAAAACAGAACTGCGTGGCATTATCATCTACCGAAGCGGAATATATTTCCGCATCCACAGCAACACAAGAAGTACAATGGTTGTTAACTCTTTTAGAAGATCTTGAGTTATCACAAACTCTACCCATCGTTGTCTATGAAGACAACTTATCTTGTATAAAGTTATCAAACAATGATAAACATCAATCACATATAAAACACATCGACGTGAAATATCATAACATTCGACACTTGAAAGAAAGTGGAATTATCTCTTTACAGTACTGTCCATCAAAACAGATGATAGCAGACATCTTCACGAAACCATTGCCAAAGCCACAGTTTGAATTCCTAAGGTCAAAACTGCAATTACTACCATCACCACTTTCCAATCAAAAGTAGGGGTGTTAGTGAAACTGAGAAGACAGAGGTCGCGCCTGCCGACGGCAGGCGTGCATCATCCGCCGATTCCAGGCTCGTGTGAGCCCATACGAGTCACGACCATGGAGGATCCGGTTTACCCGGGGAACCCCTAGGTGGTGCTCTTCGGCCGGAGAGCGAAGCGGGGGCGTACGCCTACCTGCACTTCAAACTCTCTTTCCAAGTGAGTTGATGACATATAGGTCGAAGCGACATTAGTGGAACCTTCCCTCTAAGGCCCACTAACTTTTCACTTGGGCGGATAGCGAGAGTGAACCCCAGCCTCGTTGCCGAAATCCCATAAGGGAAAACGGGTCCTCAGCCTATTGGTGAGCACTCTCACTTCCCATTAATTTACCGCCCCTTCCGAATATCAAATCCTAGGGAAGGAGGACGCGACTAGTTCATTTGGGGCGGCTAGCAGGAGGTGCTTCTCGCAACCCGGAACCTCGAAGAAACTCGGTCCCTAGCGCATAGACACGCCTGGCTGGGTTGTCACCGCCGAATGGCGAACCATTCAACGGGTCATGCACATATCATATCACTACAAAAGAGCAGGAGGTTCTTCTCGCCAACCCGGAACCTCGAAGAAAACTGGTCCCAACGCATAGACACGTCTGGCTGGGCTGTCCCTCACCACGGAGCACCCGCGAGGCATCGAGATCCAAGCGACATGGTACTCCCGGGAGATCACGCTCATAAAAATGCACTATAACGGAAGAATGTAGGACCACTGCCGGACTCTGAAGGACGTGGAAAATCCCCTCAAGTGCGCCAAAGAGACGGACCCGGCTGGAGGTGAGTAAAAGAAGGTATTGTTATGAGAGTTCTGCTAGTCCCAAACTTGTCAGGCGCAGAAAGCTCTGACTACGCATAGACGCGCTGGACTGATTTCGGCCCCAGGTTCGATGAGAGGTTCTGTCGTCGTCAAAAGACGAGCCACCGGCCCGGTTCCTCGCAGTCAAGCAGTTCCGAGAATGGTTCAGACTCCTCCCAGAGAAGGCGCTAGGGTCATGTTGGGGCGTGCGCACCAAGCCGCACCTCGACGACCGCCCACGCTCTTGGTACGAACGGATTGAACGTTCTCTTTCCTGAACGACCCTGAGGGCGGCACACAACTACTCCCGCTACAAGGTAGAATACAGTGGGCACATGGGGTGCAGAGACTCCTATGA
Organism: Maratus michaelseni; assembly: GCA_963931845.1. Lineage (NCBI taxonomy): Eukaryota > Metazoa > Arthropoda > Arachnida > Araneae > Salticidae > Maratus > Maratus michaelseni. The sequence goes on from OZ007589.1 coordinate 301,361,407, forward strand.
CTCGCGAATAGTACGAGCCACAACTACACCTTTCGCCTACGTTCCGCCGCCTGCTCAGTACCGAGGATTGCTGCATGCCGCCTCGCGCACTGACAAGCGTCACTACGAAACCACCTGCGTTCCCTTGTCATACAGAGTCCGACCTCCCCTCCATCTTGCCCTAGACAAAAGTGGTGACTGTCCTATCTCCGTTCGCTAGCCTTTGCTCTCACATCACCATCCAAGTCGGCAACACACAGTCAATCAACTACGTGCGAGAATTCAGCCTATGCGGTAGTTTTTTGCCGCCCGAAGGCCTCAAGCCCCTGCAGCCGAGAACCGGCCCAAAGGGGGAACAACCCAGGTTCTGTGGGCCGCTAGTCGACCCACCACCCAGCGAAGTTGGCTATTCCGCTACCGCGCTACCACCCGCTCACCAACGTTGAGGTGGAGATTCGTGAGTCACAGGCTCCCGTCGTGTCGACGCTACTGCGCGCAATGCCGAGCTCCGGGTCTTCTCCCCTACTCAAAGGGTCGATTCCAGAAAGAATACCATTCATTTTGTTCGATTGTTCAGTGGCGATGGTGAACAGTAGATGTCGCCACCACATGGAAGCATCAATCTGGAATCGCACTGAACTCTGAAAAAGAGACTTTGGACTCTGCCGTAAAAAGTGCTGTATAAACATTTTTCCTTTATTCGATCGGACTCAAAAACTTATATACGTGTACATGCTTTTTTCACATCACGCTGGCTTTTTATGGCCAAGCCTCTGTTAAGAAATATTTAATTTTATTAATATTTGGAAGCGTATGTGCTCCATATTTGTGATTTAATTATTGTGTGTTTCAAAGGTATATCCTTATTTTTATCCTTTTCATCATCCGTTTCAACAATAAAATTATTTAATCAAGATTCAAAGGTCGCCGACCATTATTGGATAATCCATTACTATAATAATAAAAATATTAATCAATCATCACTATCATTTCAGCTGTCAATAATGAGCAGCTACTAGCTATCTATGAAGAAAAAACAAGGTAAGGAATTATTATTTCCTTTTAATTGTTGAATATAAATATCCTAGTTATAAGCATAACGAATCTTGTGTTTAAATTCTGCATTAAGCTACCGAGAGCAGTATATTTCATTATTATTAACAACAGTTCCAAAGTTTTTATTATACATAGTTTAGTTCATTTAATTTTTCGAAAAAAAATTTCAAAATTACTTTTTATCAATCAAATCTATAATATTTAGTTGAATTTTCTAAATTGTATTTATTTTAAAAATTGATTGTTACACGTTAGTCTGTTAATCTTGATCTAGCAAAGGTACATCTATCAATTCTCCTTGTTTTCGGAAGTTAAAAATAAACATATTTTGAAACGGAAAAAAGTTATTTAATGAAATGTATTTTGTTTCTATGCTCTACTTATTCGATTCAATTTATTACACAGTTTCTGTTTCAAATTGTGTTTATTTGACTTGAAAAATAATAAAAGGTTGGCAGCTACGCAAAGATGTATAAAGGTACGCTGCCGAACATAGCTAAAAATTGCACATTATACTTTAAAAAATCGGTCGATTGACGAATAATTACAGAAATTTGGAAACCCCGTATCCATATATTTTCGCTCTAATATGGAATCGCACTGAATTTTCATTAATTGCAGTAATAAATTCTGAAGAATAATTTTAACATCAATCATTAGAGTTGAAGATAGTTTAAACTGATTTTCATATTTCTCGAAATTCGGAAATCTTCTTTTGAATTCATATTTTAATATGTTTTTTAATATATTTTTAGTATATTCTAAACATTTCTACTTCGATGATTTTTGTAATAATGCCTGGCAACATTTTAAATTAAATGCATTTTCTTTTTGTAAATAGTTTTATCAAAGTAATAAATTCTATTTGAAAACGTTAGTACTATCAAATAAAAAGTTAACATTATGAAATTTTCCTTGAAATTGTAGTTTACTCAGGTGCTATGTAATTTCAAATTAAAACTCCCAGTACTTTGTCTATTGGTGGTCTGTATAAGAAGGTAGATTTATTTATCTTCACTACCCATAGTTCCAAGATATTTTGTAGATTGACGATGATTAAGCATATGCGTACGAATATAATATAAGTTTAAAGCCCTATAAGTTTTTAATCACATGTCCGTCTTTTATAAATCTATCCGTTATACATAAATCTTTCTACACATGATACTTATGCTTATAGTATTTTCACATTTATTTAACAGCTCAAGACATCATTTCTTCCATTTAGTAGTGAATGATTTCGACACGCGGCACATTTAAAATTAAAGACAATAATTATTTTTTTAAAGCAAATGTATTTTATTCAATAGGCTTAGTGAAAGATTATCTTTTAAGAAGTATCAGTTTCAATTCTGACAGTTTATCTTTCCGATGTTTAGCCAGATTTTTGCGAGTTTTCTTTATACTTTGTGGCTGTAGCATCTTTTTATGTTACATTCTTTCCAAATTCCAACTGTATCTACATATGAAACATAAAACTTCAGTTTTAACGTTCAATATATTTGTGTTGTAAATCACCTTTAAAAAAATCTGTGATGTTCATCTTCAGTTTATCATGTTTATTCATAGCGGTAAAGAGCTTTATTAGTTTTTTATATAAGTACTGAGATGTATGAGAATATGTCAATAAAATGTATGTATACCAATAAAAAAATGAAAGAAAGGAAAGAAAGATCATACACAATTACTAATCTCAGTAAAGAAGATAATTAAAGAGCTTAAAATCCAAAATCCATGTGTTCAACTAAATGGATGGCATATTCGAGGTTTTTGTGTCAAGCACAAAAATGATAATTTGTGCCACTTTCAAAGCGACTCATTTAAACTATTTAATTTTATCTTTTAATTTTTTAAAAACAACTGTTCTTAATTGGTGCTGAATTTTATTAATTTTACAATACATTTTTTAGTATTTATAAAATATAGCATATTATTTATTAAAGTAATGTAAAATTGAAGAGAGTAGTAAAATAAAGTATTAGTTTCGTCATAAAACAAATAAAAATTCTAAGTAAAATACTTTAAAAATTTATGAATGTTTAAATTTTCAGACTAAGTTCCCGCACTTTGCTACGTTGCGAGTGGTTATTTTTGTATCAACATTTTTTTTTGTGCTAAAATATAAAATTGCGTAATATCTGAATATATACATCACTGTTGCCAGATAAGCAGGAATTTTTTAATTCAGAATGCTACAACATTCTAAAGAGAAATATTCCCTTTATTTAACAGCAGAATAATAAGACAAATATTACTATTCGAAAATTGTGGTAGCATTCTGAATAAAAAAAAAGCCCGCAACTGGTAACACCGATATACATACCTTTTTTGGTGTTTGCCATTCAAAGACCGCGGATGGTGCAAGTATGTTCGTGCAAAGTGTAATTTCAGCATGCATATTTTAACAACTAAATTAAACACAGGTAAAATTCCAAAGCCTTGGCGGACCACAGATAAGTTGTCTGCGAGCCAGTTGTAGCCCGCGGACCACGGGTTTGACATGCCTGATTTACAGGGACGCACAAAAGATTTTGGTTACAGTACTGTCTGCGAGCGATAAATTTTGGAAGTGCGTTTTTAGTTGTGGTATGTGTTTTTAAATTTAACTGCATTTTTGCATACTAAAAGGTATTTATAAATTGTATGGATCATGAGCAAGGTTACACAAAATAATTGAGCGTGAATAACGAGCGTGAGTATTGAGCGTAAATTGCTTAATGGTGTGTTTTAATTGAGTTATCATTTTCCAGCTGAACTATATTTAGAATGCTAAATGATGTTTGCGGAATATAAATGAATTTTTGTTCAGGCTACGCAAAGAACTGGATACATTACTGTCTATAGATAGTAATTTTTGAAAGTAGATTTTCCATTGTGTTATGCATCCCCCCCCCTAAAATGAATTTTAAATTAATGTGAGTCATGTATAAAAATCTGTAAACAACGCACAGGGTTGTACAAAGTTATTCGATCTATTCACGAATCTATGGTCCGTCTATTGACGAAAATTGCTAAAGGTGAATTTTTGACTGTATTGTGGGTTTTGTAACTAAGCTAAATTTAAGCACATTAGGTAGTCTTATATACAGATCTCTAAATCGTGTACAAGGATGCTCAAAAGAATTCGAGTTCTTTACTGGCTACTGGCAGTAATTACCGAAATACGGTTTTCAGATGTGTTTGACGTTTTTTAAGTTGTTTACTTAGATATCTTCTTTCGCCTTTTTAAACGACGAAATTCCGTTACAGTATTCTGGAAGTCTTTGAATGTGTTTCATAATCTATGCTTAACGCATGATTTTTCTTTCTTGGTTCTCTTAAACTTTCAACTAAATTTTGGTTCGGAATGTCCGGGCTTTCGGACTAGCAAGCATTTATGAAGAAGCGTTGATGGTAACATCTTTCCGATTAACAAATTTTTTAAATATTTTTTAAAACATTTCTTCTAAGACAATATTTGATATATATGTTTTTTTTTATGTAAAACTATGGTGTTTTACTTTCGAATTCCTTAGCAAATTCAGTTCGAAACCAATTTGTTAAGATATATTTTTATTTCGTTTAAATTAGCTCGTTTGTCAATGCAATACTCGGAAACTAAACTTCGTAGACTAGTTGTTTCAACATGCAACTCTTATTGTCGTAACCCAACACTTGAACACCGTGAAATATTTGCATCAAACTGTTCAGTCATTCAGCCGTTTATATACAGGGTGTTTTTTTTAAACTGACGCTATTCAGAGCCGCCGGTAGCTCGTTCTAATAACTAGATTGACACAAAATTTTGTGAATGGACTAAGAAAACCACGGGAAAAAAGATTCCAACAAAAAAAAATTAGTTCCAATCACCACCGATAGGGAGAAATGTGGCGCTGTGGTAATTTATGCAACTGAGAATTAGCATAAAATACGGGCAATAAATGAAAATGAAAATTTTTACTTACGCAAGCGACAGTAGCGCCAATAAAGTTATAAATGCATGCGAAAAACACCGAGAAACAATTTCAGCTCAGGTTGAAAATGAATCTCACGTTACCGCAGCGCGCGTTACTTGTGAAGTTCTATTATTGTAACCAGTGCAATACACCAGCCGCTCTTTGTTTACTTAGAACACGCCATAAACTGCGCAAAGGACCTTTATCCGTTGAAAGCAATGATTCTGAAATTCGAAGAAACAGGCTCGCTAGCAGTTCGGTCAGACAGAAGACGTAAACCGGTGGCAGAAAAAGTGACAATGGATGTTTCAACTGCGATCAACGAAAGGGAAAGTGTAAATGATAAATAAAACATGGCATTTTATCCAAATTATTAATTTTGTCTGTTTCTGATGTTTTTTTTCAATGTATAGCGCCACATTTCCCCCTATCAGCGGTGATTGGAACTAATTTTTTTTTTTGTTGGAATCTTTTTTCCCATGGTTTTCTTAGTCCATTCACAAAATTTTGTGTCAATCCAGTTATTAGAACGAGCTACAGGCGGCTCTGAATAGCGTCAGTTAAAGAAAAAAAAACACCCTGTAAATAATGGTTACTTGACCATATTACAGAGCCGGCCCTAGCGAAAACGAGGCATGTTGCAATAACTTTTGCGAGGGCCTTTCCTCCCACTCTAAACGAATCAACCCCCACTTCCCACGGCTCAATAATTTTAAATAAAAACATGCATGATATAACTATGCGTGTGGGCAGGTAGAAGAATATTGGTATAATAAAAATAAAAACTTGATTAAACAATAAAATTTGCATCTTAATGGTAAAATACTAAAATAACTGTTACAAAACAGTAAATGTGTATTATTATATTACACCATTCAAGTAATAATTACTTTTTAGAAAAAAACATCAACAGCACTGATCTCTTTGCAGCAGATATTCAAACCTCTGGAAAATGAATCACAGGTTTTTATCCTTGATTTTATTTTAATAGTATCAGTAATAAATAATGATCTCATTTCGACTGCTTTAGTAGCTTAATAGCTAATAGCTTTAGTAGCTTAATTATAATAGGATCAAATAGTTTGATTTCAGCCTTGAGAAAGTAACACATAACAATATTATTAAATAAGGTAAACATTTACTTAAAAAGGTGCAGAAATCAACTTCCTTTTTCAGTATTAGGTTTAGCAACTACAAAATACAATATGCGCTCCATAAGAGGTAAAATTCTTATAGAAATAAAGTTAACTGCTAAACAAATGCTATTTAAATGTTTTTTTTTAAATGAAATATAAGGAAAAAAATCTTTTTTTAATTAAAGAAAAAACTTTTTTTTCGGGTGTGAGACTTTCCTTAGGCGCAAGGCGCTAGGCGCTGCGCTGCCGCACTTCTCAAGACGGCTCTGCATTATTAATGAACTGTTCTCCATTGGTCAGGATAGAGGTAAAATTACGGTTAAGTAAACCGTTATCTATAAAAACGGTTGAATGACTGGACAGCTTCTTACAAATTTGTATAGTGTAGGGTTGTTCTAATTATTAAGATTCGACCAAAGAGCGCAGTTTAAAATAGTGGTACATGGTTAGTTTCGGACGAAAATGACCTGAATTGCATGCATCTGGTGGATGATTGCATCAAGATACTCCACGCCTTTACGTTTACCACATTTTTAACCATTATTGGCTAGAAGAACAGAATGCGTGTCATATCGTTGCCACGGAAAGATAAGTCTCCTACAATCCGGGATGACTCACATCGCCATTTGATTGGTCGTAAGAGAAGAACGATTGGCCACGACACTTCTAGCCGCGTGGGCATCAATCGCTGATTCGCTAGAAAGATTGACTAAGTGGACAACAAAATGCTTCATGATTCATCCTGTAGCCCGACAGAAAAGGATAGCGTGATCAACTGTTGGCGGGTTTTCAAGTCGAACGAAATCGTTGTTTTTCGGATCAAATTGTTACACTCAGATAACTTCGGTCGTTGCCTTCCGAGTGTAACAACATGCTGTGAAAAACAACGACTTCGTTCGAACTGCTTCAAAGACGTCCTTAAGAATTGTGAAATAGTTGCGACTGCACAGGGTCTGGTGTCCACAATTTTTTTTTATTATATATATATATAAAGAACTTTTAAATATTTAGCATTCCTTTGATTCAGAGTTATTTATTTCACGAAAAAAAGTATGTATTCAAACATGTTTATTTATGAAATAGGAAACAAGAATTATCATTAACATACGAGGCAAGATGCACTATAAAGTAAAGTAATTAGATTTTATAAGGATAGTTTACCATTAAGCTGTATTTTATTGTTTAAAGAAGTTTCTTTTTTCTCATATGGATAATCCTACTGCTGTCCACACACATACGTATGTTTAATGTGATAAAGTTTTTTAATGGTACACAATTTTAAAGCTTTCACAACTTTAAAATTTATAGCTTTTTGTAACACTACAAATTTATCAACTTTTAAAAATTTAATAAGGTGTTTTTAAAATAGAAAACTGCGTAAACTGCATAACTTCCGTACAAAATTTCGGCTAAATTCGGAGACGATTGATTCCTTTACGTATGTTAGGCTATTTTTTGGAAAATTATTGTGTTCTGGGGAGGGAGGGTATTAAATTAGAAGAGAAGGACCTCGAAAAATGTCTTGCCCTGGGCCTCGCTTTGGCAGTGAACCGTCTACAATTGATCGTGCAGCTTTAAGGCTGTATCTCTTTCGGAAGCGACGGCCACATCTTATATACAGCATCATACAGCATGAATCTCCCATGCTGTATTTTTCAATCTTTCACCTACAATCTAAGCTAATACTACGTTCAGATCGGATAGTTAAGATATCTTTGACCGCTAAACTCACTGAGGGAGTTCCAGAAACTCACTTAGTGAGTTCGAATTTTCTATTGCTAGATACAGCCAGTACCACTCAGTCTCATTGGCTCTGGAGGCCGATTAGCTGTTGAGGTTGCCTTTAACCTATGCGCACGCACACATTCTATGTTTGTTCCGATCTCGGACACGGTGATGTTCAGTGAGTTATCTTAGATGAGTTTTGCAGTGTGGACAGGTATTCAATTCCGGGAGGGTACCGCCTCAAAAATGGCGATCTAAGCTATCTTAAATGTCCGATGTGAACAGGGTATTACGCTTTGATTCATCAACGGACGTTTTGTGGAAAGCTGAGGTGGTTTGGATGTTTGAAAGAGGGTTTTGAAAAATGGGGTCACGAATGACCAATATGCTGAACCAAGTAAGGGGGTTAGAATGACAGTGGAGTAAGTCAATATTTAGTAATTTGAGAAATTAAGGGTTTTGTGACACTTGCCGTTGCATTAAGTAGTCCAACTTTTTTTGTCCTCTACCGACTCCCTAAGTGAACTATGAATTAGTTGACTGTCACACAGAACAGAAATTAATATACGTTCAGTGAAAATTTGGTTATCTAGATTTTTCAGATTTTTGACTTACTCCACTGTCATTCAAAGCCCTTTAAGTGTAAAATAGTTATTGGTGAGGGAATTATTTAAAAAAAGATCTAGTGTACTACGTGAGAAATAAATACATTCTTATTGTTTTTTAACTAAATGAAGTGTTTGTCGTTTAAACATATCTAATATAAAAAAAAAATGAAAATTTGCCTGTCTGTATTTCTATACAAATCCACAGTTTAGAAGCCAGAATTGTGAAATGTTACGCACAGGTGTATTAAAACATGGCCGAGGCAACTAAAGTAACCCGTAATCGAAATAAATTATAGTTAATTTTAAATTAATAAACAATCATCAATTTAGCAGCCATTTCCTATTAAATTTAAACAGTTTTCGTTTTGGTTCATTGCCAAAAATTCGAAACTCGCAATAAAATTCTTTTCACAGCAATTAATTTTCTATTGAATGATTTCCATGTGAAAATGAAGTATAAACATAATCATTATATAAAAAGATCATAGTATTAAAAGGGTTTTATAAGCTGTTTTATGTTCTGTTTTTATCACTTAAGCATTTGTATCTGTATTTTAATGACAGATAAAGTTTCAAAAATTAAAAAGAAAATGGATGTGACGTCATATTGGAAATATAAAGTACATTTTCAAACATTTCTCAATAACACAAGGAGCAGGAGTAGTAGGAGTAGGAGTAAGTATAGAAAGCAAGTTAATAAAGAAAATGAATATGACGTCATATTGGAAGTTTAACGCACATTTTCAAACATTTGACAGTCATACAAATAGAGTATCAATTTAAGAAAATGCAGAAAGCAAGTAGATATGATGTCATATGAGTTTTAGGAACGTATTGAATCATGATAAAAACCTGATTATGGAAATGTTGACATATTTTAACATTTTGAGGGTTACTGAATTCGTTTTCGCTATTTTTAAATGTATTCCACATGTATATATGTGTGTATGCGTGTATATTAGAATTTCCACAAATGTTTATGTCACCCGAGCTCATTCTTAGTGAAGAACTGAAATAAACATTTCAAAATAGTTTTTTAAAGAAAATGTCATATCATTGTATGGGAGGAATGTACCATGTCACACAAGATTACTTTTCAGGCCCTCAATCAGATACTTCAATTTTTAAGATGCAATGATTTACTAATGAATGGAGTCACAGTTGGATTGTCTTTGGAGATTTCCGACAAACATTGCCGGTCATTCTAAAAGGAACAATGGCATATGCCTTAAATCGTCGCATTTTTGGAGACATATTCGCAGTTTACGACTAACTACAAATATAAGAATGCATCTGCATGGAAACATATTGGATGGTCCATTTGCTGATAATTTGTTAACTATTGGGAATGGAATAATACCGCTTCACTGGTCTCTTCAAAATCAAAGTAGTTTGTAACACAGTTGTGTCTGTTGAAAAACTCAAGGGAAAAGAATTTCCAAATATTCGACATTTTACAGACCATAAGTGGCTCTGAGAACTTGTAATACCTTCACTAAAAATTATAGTGTAAACAACATCAACTTGAAAACTACAGAAGAGTTATCAGAATACGCTGTATTGTACAAATGAATAGATACCGTTGTTGAAGAACAATGAGATTTGAAGAATTGTTTTTCATTTCGTTCCATCATGCATAGTACCAATATAGTTAACCATTTTTTCTTTTTAGTTTTCATTGCTCCAATGATGAATGGAAGCAAGCTGATTTATAGCTGAATTCTGATGAGTTAGATTCATTTGTATAACATTTCGACTAGTTTATTTTATTATGTTTTTTATACAACATGTTTAATTTTGAAATGGATTTTTCTAAACGTTCTTAAAATCCCGAACAACGCCGGTACTTCAGTTAGTTTTTAATAAAATGTTAAATAAAATTAGATTTTTATTTCATAAACTTCGTTTTCCTCCTTTTTTAATTAAGAATAACTACTCATGATTCTAAATGAATAAAATACAAAATGTTCCAAAGAAAAAATAAAAAATATCGAATATTTTCGATTTTTTGAATATGTTTTCTGCTCTCTAACCAAATATTCGTGACTTTTACAGAAAGTTAAAGCATTTAAATAAGACAATTAAAACATATACGTACTAATCTCACTACCGTCTTTTAACTTTCAATATACTTATCTGAACGTTACACAAAATTAAAAGCATTTTCTACCGAAAGATGTTAAGTAGGACATGAACAGAGTCTTTTCTGTGACAAAATGCTTTTAACCGCCTTGCTTTAATCTCATTTGTTATAAAAGCTTTCTGTAAAACTGAAACGCTTCTGGAAAATTATTTAAAAACAATTAATTATTGGCATAGTTGTAAAGGTTTTACTCTATTTCTTGTTTATGTTTCATGATCACATTTTATTTTCATGTCTATAACAGGGCTTTCAAACCCTCGAGCCGCAGGCCACTCTTCATGCGGCCCGGTGTCGTAATGAATGCGTCGAGAATCAACAAGAATGAAAAATCTTGCGTCAAGCATAGATTATGTAACACTTTCCAACACTTTCAAAACAATTTTATAAATATTTACAGTTTAATAAGGTGAAAGATGATATCTAAGTAAACAAATTAAATGAAATGAAATCACCCTCTCGTGGAGATCCAGCCGTTAAACATAGGAACTTTTCTCCAGGAGGGGAACATCTAAGTAAACAATTTGCAAAACGTATAACATATTTAAAAAATCCAATTTCATGAATTACCAATAGTATTCGAAAAAATATCCGAATTATTTTGTTCAGTTCTGTATATGATCTATAGATTTGTATACATACTACACAGAATGCTAAATTTTAGTTCGGTTAGGAAACGTATAGCACAGTTTAAAATTCTCCTTCTGTAATTTCCATCAGTAAACGGAAATATACTCGAAAACTTTTGTACTGCCCTGTATACGATCTATAGAATTTATACACACCAATTAATAGACAAAAAATGAGTTAAATTTAAAAATGCGTTCAGCAACTGAAAATGCACTTCCAACAGTTATTGTTAATGTACAGTACCGAATTCTTTTGTGTGTCCCTGTAAATGAGCGATGAATGCTACACATAATATTCTATAGTAAGCCTCTTACAATGCCCCTTAGTGATATATATCAATTTCAATATGTTTGAAATAGTAAAATAATTATTATTAAAATAAATCGCAAACGATTTTTCTTCATAGACCGTAATTCCTTTGAGTGTCCCTGTAAAGGAACTATAAATGCTATGCACACCATATTCTATAATAAGCCTCTTGTAGTGCACCTCAGTGATATATATTAATTTCATCACATTTGTAATAGTGTAACATCATTAAAATAAGCCGCAAATGGTTTTTTTCCATAAAAAGTAATGTAACTGAATTCTTTTGAGTGTCCCTGTAAATAAACTATAAGTGCTATTCACCTCATTTTCAATACCGAACATGCCATAGTAAACCTCAATAACATAACATATATAAATTGCATGACAATCCGAATATATTTACGTGAGTTAGAGCACGGATAGACAGACGGCAGACAGACAGATAGACAAACCGAATTCATAAACACGTTTCAACTATGTATTTCAACATCTTTCTCGCTAATGTTAAACCTATGGGCGTATGTAAAATATCTCCTCAGAAAATTAATATATTTAACTTCTTTTTTCTGTGTACTATTCTTAAAGGATGTCTCTTTTTTCTTAGTTATCAAAATATTTCTAAAATATGTGCTAAATTTATAATTTTATGTGTTAAAATCTTAGCGAAACTGAATAAGATTTTAAAACTTCACACAAAATTAAGTGCATATTTTATAAAACAATTTGACAACTAAGAAAAAAAAAGAGATAGTCTTTAAGAAGTGTACACAGAAAACAGAAGTTAAAAATATTAATTTCCTGAGGAGATATTTTAAATATACGAATGCATCCTACGCCCATAGGTTTAACATTAGAGGGGAATCGGGAAGTTAACTGACGAACAGCCTTAATGTTAAAAAGTTGATAATTTAATGTAGATTTTTAAATGTTAGATTAGTAAATTCTTACGAGATTGGCATCTTCTATAAAGTTAATGTTTCGTCACACAAAGCCAAAAATATTCTACTGTTGTTTCCGAAGCATGCTAATGATGTTCATTAATATACGCTTTTTAACACTTTCCAACATTTGAAAATGTTTATGAATTCAATTTGTCTGTCTGCTGCCTGGCCGTGCTCTAACTCCCGTAAATATACTCGACTTGTCATGAAAGTGAGTATGTTATTGAGTTTTACTATGGGATTTTCGGTATTGAAAATGAAGTGTGTAGCATTTATAGATCGTTTATAGGGATACTCAAATGAATTCTGTTAGATTACGGTCTATGGAGAAAAATCGTTTGCGGTGCATTTTAATGATTTTACACTATTTCAAACATATTGAAATTGATATACAGGGTGTCACAAACGACATTGACACATTTTAAAATTCCATAAAAGATCAAGCAATAGGCGTACGATAGTGCGGTTAGCACGAAAATTCTTCTTATTATCTGAAATTTTGTTTAAGCCAATAAAGAAATTAGTTACAAATAATTCTCATAGATGGTGCTGCTTCTGGAAAGTTATCGATTAGATAGAATGCTTTATACATAACACTGCCGAAAGAAGCACAATGTGTATGCGCAGTTTCTGTTCAAACTATGGCAACCCACATTCCAGAAGTTAACAATACTCGTCTATCTATCCTCAGTCGTTTAATCGAACTCAGGAGGGCGAGTATTGTTAAGTTCTAAAATGTGGGTTGACACAGTTTTGTAAGTTATGTGTGTATGCCTTAATTTCGCCATTGTTATGTATAAAGGCATTCTACCTATTCGATAACTTTCCAGAAGCAGCACTATCTATGAGAAATTTTTGGAACTAATTTTTTTATTTGCTTTAAGAAAACTTCAGATCATAAGAAACATTTTCATCTAAACCGCACTCTCGTACGTCAATTGCTTAATCTTTTATTGAATTTTAAAATGTGTCATTGGCTTTTGGGACATCCTGTATATATCAGTGATGTGCACTACAAGATGCTTAGTATAGAATATGATGTGCATAGCATTCATCGTTCATTTACAGGGACACATAAAATAATTCGGTTGCAATACTGTCTATGTACAATAGTTGCGAAAAGTACGTTTTCAGTTGCTTTACGCGTTTTCAAATTTAAAAAGAAAATGGATAATCCTTTTTGCGTATAAGTTCTTTAGATCATACGCAGGGCTTCACAAACGATCTCGAGTACATTTCTGTTTATTGACAGAATTTTCTAGAAGGGGATTTTCAACTGTGCTATGTGTTTCCTTACTGAACTAAATTTTAGCTTACCATGTAGTATATATACAAATCTGTATATCAGATACAGGGCGGCACAAAAGAATGCGGATATTATTTCGACTATTTATGTTATGCGTTTTCCGAATTGCTTACTTAGATATCATCTTTCACCTTATTAAATTGTGTTAGAGTATTCTGAATGTGTTGGAAAGTGTTTCATATTCTATTCTTGAAGCATGAATTTTTGTTCTTGTCTCTTAATGCTCTGGATAGGTGAGCATCGTTTGAAAAATGAAACTTAGTGAGCTATGCTTGAATATTTAGTATAGTCTACATTAAGGCCACTTAATAAAGATTTTTATTTTATGTGCTTATTATGTATCAACAATTTTAAAAGCATTTCTAAAAAGAAAGAAAATCAAACATTATTATCTTCAACATTTTTAATTTTTTACGCGTTAGATTTTATAAATATAAACTTCAAATACGCTCCAAAACAATTTTTTTCTGCCCCAAATGGGGCTGAGGAAGCCATAAAGTCGAACAGCCTTGATCTAGAATTATTTATACGCAACTATATAGTGTAAACAAATTCCGCCATAAGCCGGATAATTACTGGGAACAATGTTGCCGGGAATTATGTGTGATTTTATAAAAATTCTGTAAAATCACACAGATTACATTGGAGAATTTTGGGTTTTTTTATTATTATTATTATATTATATTATATTATATTTTATTTCTTTTGCTCGGAATGGAAATTTTTTGTGATTTAAAAGAAAATGCGCAAATGAGAAATACTGTTATTTTGGATTAGCTTGAATTGGAGAATTTTTTGTCGTTTAAAAGAAAATGGACAAATCAAAACGGAAAATATTCTATTATAATTAACTGAAAAATATGTACAGGGTATACCTTCTTTTTTGTTGTCTAAAAACGGTTAGTTTTAGAGCCACAAGTTCCAGTTGTTTCTAAAATCTTGTTCCTCATCATCATCATATAAAAATTCAATGCGTCATTTTTTTTTTTTTTTTTTTTTTTTTTTTTTTGTAAGTTACGAAACCGAAATTTTTATATGGACCCTCCGTCTTATGTTATTTTTCAAAAAAACTTTCTCCATGTTCCAACAAGTAAAAAAAAATAAATTTTTCTGCGACCAAAGCGTACCAAGTTATGACACTTTGAATTTGAGGTATTGTTGGCGTTCCGTCATTAAAAGCGGGAAAACACATTGATGTGTGCTTTGTGAAATTTATGTAAACACTTTCTGTCGATTAAATAGCACATGTAACATTTAATATTATCCTACAGAGTCACACAAAAAACTGATATGTCATTGTCTATGAGCAATAAGATTTAGTTTTGTTATTAAGATGTGTATAATTTCGATAGAACATATACAGGGATAGTAAAAAAAAACTCGATTTAATTAACTTGTATGGACGGTATGTCCTGAAAATGCATTTTCAAGTGTATTACTCGTTTTTCAACTGAACTAAATTTTTCTATACTATGTGGTGCAAGTGTATATAACTGCATGCACAGGGTTGCACAAAAGGATATGGATGCATTGTCATACATAAATGTTAATTGTCAGATAAACTTTTTTAGATGTGTCATGTGATTCCTGGTTGAATTAAATTTAATTTTTCTGTGTGACTTGTATAAAAATCTACAGAGCATATACAGCATTTCACAAAGTGATTCATAAAAATACTGTCTATAGACAGTAATTGCTGAACATGGGTTTTAAACTGAGTTTTCTGAAATGTTTTTTTTATATATTTCCTTTCTTTTTTTTTTAAGAAGTTTTGTTACAATATTCTGATAGTGTTTGAAAGTGTTTCATAATATATGCATGATGGATCATTTTTCGATCTTGTTATTATTATTATTACTATTATTTTACAAAAAACTTTTTTCTATTTAATATAAAGATTTATTTATTTGTATGAAGTTATTTCTGAAAAATATCTAACTGTTTGTTCGCAAGGGCATTTCATTTGAAATTCGGCCATCTGTGATATTATCTTTACTCTAATATAAACCATTCCACAGAATCCCAAAATGACACAGATTTTCATTAGTTTCCCAGCATTACATAGAGAAAATGGTTGATAATTAAGATCAATAAACAGTTTTTATTTATTTTATAGGTTAAATTTGTGCAAAATAAAGGTATTTGGTAAAATATGTAAAATTTTATTCCCTCCCATAGCATTAGGTAGAGATGATATATTGCTGAATCAGATAACCGCCTTATCAGCAGAATTGTTTTTGAACCTGATTAATAATTAAAATATTTATTTATTTATTTATGTTAAGCATTTAGAGACTTATTCGGCAAACAGCATACACAACCTTAGGCTAAATTTAAAATGTGCAGTTACTTTATTAAGTTTTAGTTGAATTAGAATAGTTTTAGATGCAACTTAATCCACGAGCAATAAAATAAAATTTTGAAACAATAAAGTTTGTCGTTCAAGTTATCATACTTTTGTTACATTAACTTCGTCGTAATAATTTTTTACATTTTTATATTAAAAGATGTATTTTACATTTCACTCCATAGGACGAAAATAAACTCCAGTCATGGAAAAGCCACACATATACAAATTATTGTAAGTACATTAAGAAAAATTATAAACAGGTTGAAAATTGAAAATAAAAAATATGATGATTGTGCCTAAATGAAATGTGATTCTTATAGTTTTGTGTTAAGATTCTGTTTTAGTATTACGGTGTCTGATCATCTCACATATGATAAGGAAGCTCAAGTTATTTTTACCTAAACATATATAGGCCAGTAAAAATAGGATTTTGCTAACCAAAATTTCGCGGAAAACTGGAAATTGTTTTAATCACTTTGTTTTACATCCAAATGAAGGGATTTGAAGTTTGTCCCATTTTTCCTGGTGAGCTTTAGATGTAGCACCACAAAAACCTCAAAATTTTCGGACCTTATTCAGTATTTTGCAAATAACTCAAACACTGTTCACTCTAAAGAAACCATCTTTATTCACAAATTGTAGAGCATAGCATAAAATTCTGCGTCGATTGAGTACTACAGACAAAAAATTTCATCAATAATAAGCGAGATATGATAAATCAAAGAGAGTACATTTTTCCAAAAATTTTCTAAAAAAACTCATAAAATTGGTGTATTGAGTACCAATTGTCGATTAAATGAATCATTTCGCTTACAAAACAGTATAACTGCATAAATCACCGAATGGTACTGTTTAATTAACAACTTCAAAATTTAATTACATCAATATGGGATTTTCACCAACCTTTTGAACAGATGATTACTTTTGAAATGCAACCGATTTCCCCAAACTAATTTTAATTCTGTCGTTTGTAAGCAAATTATTTTTTGAGGTACATAAATGATTATAGTTTGAAAATCAAATGAAATGATGAATATAACGGATAGGTTATTGAAAAATGAAAGAATTGTATGTGTACTTAAAATTATGTATTTTATAAAATGTTGGAGAAAAATATAATAATAGAAAATCAAGAAAAATACTTTATTTAAAAAAAAATAGTATAAAAGCAACGGTACTAAAATCAACTCAAGTTACATGAGGGAAATACAGGAAAATCGAGCTTAGAGCGTTTTTTTGTTGGACCTTGACTTGTCCATTCTTCTTTCACTTCCTCTAGTCTAGATGGAAGGCCTCCTCGTCCATATCTACTTTTTCGTCGTATCCGGTTTGTGGGTCTTCTTCCTGCGCGGTATTTGTGGACGACACACCTTTACAGTGGTAACATATAGTTGAGCATTTAACCCCGTTCTTTCTCATAAACCACCTTTGCAAGCCTTTGCACATTTTCATGACAGAGTGTTTAGGAGCTCCGGTGGGGCAGCTACAACGTTCGTGGTGACTGGAAGTTTACTATGCCTCAATGACTTCCAACCGCAATCTGTGGGATTCATCAGCGTTCCATTCCAAATATTGATTTGAAGAAAAGCTCTGAATGAATGTTGTTTGGCTGCATCTTCAGTTGACGGCAGAGAAGCGAGGTTAAATTTGGTCTTCATAAGGTATTTTGCAAATATGTTGTAACGCAATTTGTGCAGTGTTGTGGCTTCTTCGTACTGGGAATTGTATAAGGTGGCAATAAATTTCTACCCCGCAGCACTTACTTCCTGAGGCGCAGCATATTGGTTATTAAAGACTGTTGGAACATCCTGTAAGTGAGCATGTTTTCCAAAAGCTTCAGTTTGCCCAGCCTGAAGAAGATCGATGAAGAATCAGAGCCACTAAAAGCATGCAGGAATAGGATGTTATTCTTCACAATCGGCGAGTACTTGAAACTTAATGGTGAATACAAAACATTGCCTGACTGTCCTTTCCCAGGTTTCAAGAAGTATATCGTATATGGATGAGTTTGGAGCAAATGCAGTCAAAAGCACAAGCAGATTAATATCTTCTCCAACTATAATGACACGTTCTGACTGCTGATCAAGTTGGATGGCTTCCATCACGATCATAGTATCTGCATCTCGGCAGCTTGCTCTTTGCTATAGTTTTTATATGAGAATTTTTATTAAACGGAGTTTATTGTCTTCATTTGCAAGAAAGTGCTCTTTTTGCAATTCTCCCCAAAAACTAATAATTTTTTTGTGTCACTGACTATCAGCCAGATTCAGATATTCGCTCTAGGATCTTAAAGTAAAGATATTATGTTAGTAGTAACATAATATCTTCAGTTAGATATTCGCTCTAGGATCTTAAAATAAAGATCTCTAAAAAGATGCGTTTTAATTGGTTGATCGTATATCTGGTCATGTGTCTGGCGGTAGCGCTTTGACTTTTATGTTTTCCCAAGTGTCAATTTAAAAAAATTCAAACGAAAAATGTTTTAAGCCAGAAAATTTATTTTGCAAATTATTTTTTAAATTTCTGTTTTATATTTGATTACTTTTAAAAAGAGGTTTTTCAAATTGTTTTAGAATTCAGCGGACGGACAACTGAATTTCACTGAATTCTCAAATTGCTTCCTATAAAGTTAAATTGCCCCCTGTGGGGCGTGCGCTCCCTGTCAGGAACCACTGCTCTATATACTTGCTAACATAACATACATGTTCCAAAACATTAGTTCAAAATGAATAAAGTGTACATTTAAATATTTATATTAATAATAGTTCTACTATTTTATACTTGGTCTCTAAGGTTTCAAAATTGGAATCATAAACGAAAATATATGTGTGAGTACTTTTGGTTTGGTTATAGGAGCACTTGGAGATGTCCAGAGTCAAAAAACCGATTTTATGAGTTTTTTTTAGAAAATTTTGGAAAAATGTACTTTTTTGATTTATCATAACTCACTTAGTATTGGTGGAATTTTTAGTCTATAGTACTCAATCGACGCAAAATTTTATGCTCTACAATTTGTGAATAAAGATGGTTTCTTTAAAGTGAACGGTGTTTGAGTTATTTGCAAAATACTGAATAAAGTCCGAAAATTTTGAGGTTTTTGTGGTGCTACATCAAAAGTTCACCAGGAAAAATGGGACAAACTTCAAATCCCTACATTTCGATGTAAAACAAAGTGATTAAAACAATTTCCAGCTTTCCGCGAATTTTTAGTTAGCAAGGCTGTTTTTTGAACTAATTTTATTGGACTAATAGAGATAATTAATCAACAAGTTAATTTTAATTTAATATTTTTCTTTTGTTATTTTTCCGGTACCAGTTTTTTTCTAAAATGTATAAATCAAAATACAGTAAAACATTCATAACAGACACCCCTATTTAACGAACACTTTTTAAATCCACAACACATGTATTACTTGCATATTTTTAACTTTCAATAGTGGACACCTCCGTATAGCGCATAAATTCAGCTATCCCAAGGTGTCAGGCTGAATCAATAATCAGCGTGGGAACACTGTAACTATTTTATCGAAACTTGGTTGTTTTACAAAATTACAGAAAACTCCCCTAAACGAAACATGTACAGTTCCACCAGCATATGTGATCCTACCTATGACTACATGGTTATTTATTATAACAAATGCATATTTTGAACATGGACATGTGTAAACAATAGCTTTGGTTTTCGATTGATATTTTTACATTTTTACTGATGAGGTGCTTCTTTAAATCTTGAAACGTCTGCAGTAATTTATTTTATTTTGTAATATTAATGTGTTTGTTTAATCAAATGTCTGATATTAATTGTCTTTTTTTAAATTTTAAATTCTGACAGACGTAATGTGTTTAAAATACGGATAGTCGATGACCAAACAGTTGAGATCATTTTCCAAAACATTATTAAGGATTGTACGCCTGAATTCTCAAAGGGATTTATTTCTATTACGTTTTAAAAACATAAATGTTGTTCCCCCGTCGTCGTTTAAAGTTAATCCGCTTGTAAATTCACAAGAGAAATTAAATGAGATTGCTTTCGCCACTAGTTTACGTTTTATTCCATTAAAAAATCCATTTTTTTAAACTTATGTTTCGGCATTTTAAATTCGAGCTGAAGATTACTACATTTTCAATTTCAAAACCTACTGCACTCTATTCAACCATTTGACGGATTAACTATGTTTTCGTATCTTACGACAAACAATAGCAACTTAGAAAGATATTTAAGCCATAAACATAATGTTAAGTTTGAGAGGTTGGTTTCACGCAAACTATCTACCTTATTAGTAATCCTAAAGAATATAACTGGAATTCTGAATCTATCTTCCCGTATTTTTTAAGAAGCCAAATTACACTCTTAAATCGTGGTTTCAACTGTGCTGTTAGTAGAACTAAAATGTACATTCCCAGTTTGTTGGCATCGCTTGAACCAGTATTGTCTGTACAGAATAATACCTTTAAACAGTCTATGCGAACTGATTTATCTAAAAGATTATTGTGACAGATACTTTAAACCAAAAAGTAATTCTAATGATATGCATTGCATATACTGAAAAATTAGTCTATGGATTGTTCGATTGCAATTACTAGAGCTGATAAAGGTCATACGACTGTAATTTTAAATAAATCTGCTTTAACAAAGCTCTTGAATCGCTATACCAGACTTCTACTTATGAAGTTTTGGAGTAAGACATTACTCCTACCATACAAAGAAATCTTAATATCTTGCTTAGCAACTTGAAAAAAAAATTGCTGCTGATCTTGCAAAATAAATTGTGATGTAACATAGATAATGTTCCCTCCTTTTATGGTTTACTCAAAATACACAAGTTAAGACAGGAAACTCTTGTAAACGAAGGATGTACATGTACAATTCCATCAGAATATGTGATTCTACTAATGACATGGTAATTTATTATTTCAAATGCATATTTTGGATGTGAACATACTTTAAACTAAGCTATTTGTAAACGATAGCGTTGGTTTTCGATTGACATTTGTACTTCTGAGCAGCTTCTTTAACCTTAGAAATGCTGAGAATTTTATTCAACCTTAATAAAAACAATTCACACCAGAATTGTTATTTAGAACTATTTAATTTATTTATTATGCTAATTACATTTTCAACAGAGCTGAAATTACACTCCCCTCCTCCTGTATAACTAATCTCAGTGTAATTTCAGCTCTGATGAAAATTTAATTAGCATATAGTATATATTCACCGATGCTGCGTTTAATTTCGTCTCATGCATGCCACTGAAATGTATGTTCATGATTGACTTTCTATCTTGTGCTGCAAAGTCGCAGCCGTGCCAATACATAAGAGTAAGAAAATGCTAGACAGGATGTCGTCCGGATAATTCCAAATGGTGGAACATTGGTGCGTAATACCAAAGGTTCCGGGTTCGATCCATGATCTGGACATTTTTTCACTCTGTTGGTTATACTCTGAATAGTAAGTAACAATTCATATCCTTTGTTATTTATTTACTTTAGTTATGTGTGGTTTATATTTAACTTATTTTATGAAACAAATTTTGGTTGGAATAGTCATTTTGAATGTACCTGTCGGGTCCACTGGATCCGTCTGGTAGACGGAGGGTTAAAGCTTGAAACATCTACAGTAATTTATTTTATTTTGTAATATTAATGTGTTTTTTATCAAATGTTTGATATTAATTGTCTTTTTTTTATTTAATTTTATCAAAAATTCATTATAAGGTTAACTAAAAAAAAAAAAAAAATTGCTTTGCAGATATTTTTCGTGAAGGGAAATGAATTAAAATAACTATTCTTTTTACAATGATTATATGTTTGGTTACAGCAACAAAACTTTTATGCTTTGGCCATTAAATAATGGAGAGAAGAAACAAATAAATATCCCATGCAATATTTTCTTGCTCCTGTTGCATTAGTTTTTCAAATAAAATTGGTGTGCATTTCTATTTTTGCACAAGTAAATTTATTAAGCTATTAACTGTAGTTTTTCTTTACATTATTATTTGAAATTAACCGTGACTGAATAACATAATCTTACTGAGATTTGGGAGTCTAAATAAACAAGCATTTTCATTATTTAAGGAAAGGTAATCTTTTCTGTTGGTTGTTGTTTTTCCATTATTTTTTAGTTTATATAGTCTTTCTCAAATAAATAAGTAAAACAAACTGGAGATTTAAGTATTTAATTATTAAAAAAAAAAAAAATCAAATTTTTGTTCTTTATGGCATTTTGTTTTTTAACAGCTTCGCTAGAATACTAAATGCTAAAAACTAGCTAAATGCTAGTTCTATGCTAGAAACTGAATACTTTGCTAGATATACGAAGCAAACGAAAACATTATGCTCTATAGAAATTAATATATCTGTCGTAGGCTAATTGATCGTGGGCCAATATTGTCGTAGGCCAATAGTCTATCCGGCTCTTTGCAAAGAACCATGCTAATTGAAGAATGTATTCCAGTTTCCAATCTGCCAGATATTTTCCAGGATTATTGTAAAGAGCCCTTGTCGCTTTAGGCTGACTGGAAAATAATCTACTATTTTCCACCCAGCCTGATAATTTCCAGGTTCATTCCAATAAGTCCATGCAGTTTCAGGCTAATTGGAAAAGCACCAACTGTTTCTCCAAAAAGGTTAAATATTATCATATAGGTTTATTGAAACAAGTCTATGGTAGTGAACGTCTACACATAATTTTATAATGAAAATATCAGCAGGAACTTGAAATGGTTATAAAAAATATATAAGAAAACTATTTATATTTAAAAAATTATTTCCCTTTAAAAATTTTATATTTTTTTACTACACAATCATGAAATTTTTTTTCATTAATTCAATGAACGCAGGAAAGTAAAAATATCTATGCAGTATTGTTATTTGCTTTCTCATAAAGAAGTTAAGAAGAATGAACCTTACTATTTTTGCTTTTTTGTAAATAAGTTAAGAAGAATGAAATGACCACCTTATTATTGTTGCTTTCTTGTAAAGAAACTAAGTCATTTAAAAAGACTGACTATATAAATAATACCCTCTTCGATATGCTTCACCCAATTTCATTAAAAATATAGAATATTAATAAAAAACCCGTTTTGTTTTAAAAAAAATGACAAAAATCAGAAATTTCATTGAGAGTTTATAACATTTTTGCTTGTTATATCCGAGTTTCTTTCATTATAACTAAGTTTTCCGCAATATATATTTTTATTAGACCAATCACTCCTTCCTATTTTTACTCATTAAAATCGGACTCTCGTTACATCAGATTTCGCTATAACCGAGTTAGTATGTCATAGTTGCCAACCTCCCGATTTTTTAAATACCAGTAAAATCATACAAAAATTTTAGCTTTGTTAAATAGCAGAAATTGCATTATTAAATAAAACAAATATTTTTCATAAAAATACTGGTATGAAAAAAATCGGGAAGTTGGCAACTATGGTATGTATTATAACTGTTTCACAAAAATGCTTTTTTTCTCTTTCTTAGAAAAAAAAAAAAGTTTATTTAACCTAAACATTTTAATTAGTTCTATCAATTATTTAAAAACATATTTCAAACTGTTTGTTCTCAAGGGTATTTTATTGTTTTGTTGTTAACGCTACTGGAATACTTTGTATGCAAAACAAACAAAAAAATGCTCATAATAAAATTTATCGTTTTTTCTTTATTTCCATTTGTGCAATAAATTAAATTGTTCTGATGAAAATTGTTTATCCATACCTTTAAGCAAGATCATGTTTTCTCTAGATTGTTGTTTATAGATAGTTTTACGAAAGAACTGAGATCATTTTAAGCTAAATCTTTAGTTATCTCTCTAAAACTAGTAAATTTGCAGATCAGAGGCCTCAACGTCAGCTCTACAAATCATTGTTCTTTAATATCACTAATATTTAATATAATCTGCATAGTATTTCATAGCCAAAAATTAGATTTTTTAAAGTTATTTATACATTTATAAAAATATAAAATTTATTGAAAGTTTCGAAAATTTTAGAAATATCACATTAAACACAATTTTATCTCGGGTAAATGATAGGATAAACTACTTACTACTGTATTTTTTCATGATAAGATCACATTCCTTCAGGTGGGCGGAGCCTCCCTGAACCCCACGTTGTCGTTTTAATTTTATATTATCAATTTCCAGTAATTGTGTTATTTCATTTTTCGAGTATATGTCTGATAGCATTTATTATTGTAATTTCATTAAATTAACCATATATTTGTACAGGACATTTTATCCTATCCTTAAAAAAACACTTATTTTTCAACCACTAAATATCATATGTTGCTGAAATTGAATAAAATTTCGTGTATTAAATATACTTTTACAAATGTAAATCCTGTTATGAGACTTATGTTCAATTTACACATTCAACGTTTTTATAATTTTCGTTTGGAAAACCGATTTCGTCATCTTTCTTTAGTAGTTAAAATAAATCCTTATCTATTTCATTAGAAAAAGCATATTAAAAACTTAAATCACCCGAAAATTAGCTAGTTTGTTAATAAAATTTTGCGTCAAAATAATGCGATTAACTTTAATTTTATTTTGTTGATAGTCTTTGAAATATAGAATAAAAGAGAAAAAAAAAGAATTCATTGGAAATTTTTATAAAAAATGAGAAATTAAAATGTTTCAGATCTTTCAAAATAATGCGTAAAATTTCCCAATAATTTACACAATTAATATCGAAATTCTATTAAATATATTGGCCAATTTTCAAAGCGATCAAATTAAATTAAGATATCCATTTCGTAAATTTAATATCCATAATTTAGCATTTACAATTATTCTAATGCGTGATTTTCTTTTCGGTGAATGTTAAAATTAAAAAATCGTCTGACTTCCCATAGAAAAGCATTAGGACTTAAAATAAAATCTTCTATATTTTTCGAACGAATGAACCAAATTTAACCAAAAACTATACAGCTAATTCCGGGTACCTCGCCAACATACCCACCAAAAATCAACCTAATCGGACCCTTTTTGCGGCAGTTATCGCGGAACAGACAGACAAACAGACGGAAACCAAAAACTTTTCGGGTCTCAACAGTGAGCGTTCACTGACGTTTCGGCAATTATTTCTGAAAATGTTTCAAATTGTTTCTTCTCCTGTGCATTGTATGCGCGCTAAGTCTGAATGGATAATGAACTAGGGAACACGGTAACTCTTTTATTGAAAGTTCATTATGCGGCTAATTATGAGAACGAAATTTGCTTGCAGATTATTTTCTCGGAGGGGAGTGGATGAAAATAACTATTATTTTCCCTATAATTCTATATATTTAATTGTAGTAACAAAGCTTTTATGTTTTGGCCATTAAGTAATAGAATGAAGAAAACAAATTACTTATGGAACATTTTCTTGCCTGTGTTCCATTAGTTTTTCAAATAAAAGTGTAGTGCATTTCTATTTTTGCATAAGTAAATTTATTATACTAGTAAATCTGTACATCAGGAGCCTCAACGTCAGTTCTGAAAGTCATTGTCTTTTAATCTCACTTTTGATATTATTTAGCTTCTTACAATTCGCATTTTTTTTCTTTTTTTTAATGTTACATACATATTTGAAGGCATATAAAATATTTCGGAGGCTTCAGAAATTAGAAGCGTTAAATTAAATACGATTTATGCAATGATATTATGAAATTCTTATAAACTTCTTCTTATTGTAATTTTTTAGATAAAAAAAAATGCATTTCTTATTTTGATATTCTTTGAAATATGGTTGCTAAGCTACTAATAAAATAAAGAGGAAAGAAAAAGAAATGCATTTTCAAATTTGTAAAAAATAATAAAGTAAAATGTTTTATATTTTCCGAACAGTTGCAAAAAATTTTCCACTAATTTAAACAATTAATTTCTAAATTCTAATAGATGTATCGGCAAATTTTCAAAGCTATTGCATATATTTAAGACCTCCATATCGAATATTTAGTATCCGTAATTTTACGTTTAAATCCATTATGCAAATATGAGATTTTCATTTCAGTTAAAAATGAAATTTGAAAATCGTCTGCATTCCCATAGGAAAGGATTATGACGTAAAAAGAAATGTTCTACATTTTTCGAACGAATGAACCAAATGTAACTAAAAACAATACAGCTCATTCCGGGTACCTCACCAACATACCCACCAAAAGTCAACTTAATAGGACGATTTTTACGGCAGTTATCGCGAAACAGACAGACAGACAAACAGACAGAAACCAAAAACTTTTCGCGTCTCCACAGTGATCCTTCACTGACGTTTCGGCAACTAATAACTTTAGTTTTTCTTTGCAATATTATTTTAAATTACCAGTGACTGAATAATGTAATACTACTGATTTAGGGTATAAATAATTTTGTTCTAAATAAACATTGTTTGTGCATTATTATTATAATCGAATTCGATTATAATGAGGCTGAAGGGACCGCAAAATTTGCTCGTTCTAATAGAATTATCACAGTAACCAAGATTAGGGTTTTATTTTTTAGAATATATGTGAAAGTTCAGTTAAATTATTATATTTTATAGAAAGATTATGCCTAGGGGCGGTTTTACATTCCTGAAACGGCAGGGTTAATTAAATTAAATTAGTAATGGTAACTTGACATTTATCTCAATCATTTTTCAATTCTGAATTTATGAATGTAAAAACGTCTTTAAAATCTAATTGAAGAAATAAGGCTAACCATTTTCTTTTACTAATTTAACTATGATTAAAAAATATTTTCCTTTACCGGTTTTATCTTTTTTTTTACTACAGAATCATGGCGTTTTTAAAATTTATTCAGTGAACGCAGAATTGTAAAAATATCTATATAGTATTTTTTTTTCTTTCTTGTAAAGAAGTTAAGAAGGATGAAGGAAGAAGGATCTTATTATTCTTGCTTTCTTATACAGAAGCTAAGTCATTTAAAAAGAATGACTGTATAAATATGATAACTTCTTCGATATGCTTCACCCAATTTCATTAAAAATGCAGAATATTAATTAAACACCCATTATGTTTAGAAAAAATTAAAAAAAAAATCAGAAGTTTTATTGATAGTTTAAAAAATTTTGGTCGTTGTATCCGATGTTTCCCTCATTACAATCAAGTTTTCAGCAATGTATATTTGAGACGAATCATTTCTTCCTGCTCGTTAAAATCGGACTCTCGCACAATAACCGAGTTAGACTATATTATAACAATTTCACAAAAATGCTTTTTTTTTTTTTTTTTTTTTTTTTTTTTTTTTTTTTGCCAAAAAAAAAAAAAAAAAAAAAAGATTATTTTAGCATTTAATTTTCAGTCATTCAAAAAAAATATTTCAATATGTTTGTTCTCAAGGACATTTTACTGTTTTGTTGTTAACGCTACTGGGATACTTTGTTAAATATGCAAAACAAACAAAAATATTGCTCATAATAAAATTTATCGATTTTTCTTTATTTTCCCATGTGCAATAAATCAAATTTATCTGAAAAATTTGCTTCTCCATACCTTTAACAAGGTAATTTTTCCCTAGATTGTTGTTTATGCATTTTTTACCAAAGAACTGAGATCATTTTAAGTTAAATCTTTAGTCATTTCTCTAAAATTATTTCTGAGAATGTTTCAAATTATTTGTTCACCTGTGTATTGTTTTGCGCTAAGTCTGAATCGATAATACTTTCGATAATACTTAGAACACGGTAACTATTTTATCGAAAGTTCATTATGCGGCTAATTTAGAGAAGGAAATTTGCATTGCAGATTATTTTTCACGAAGGAGAGTGAATCAAAATAGCTATTCTTTTTCCAATAATTAAATATATAGCTACGGTAACAAAGGTTTTACGCTTTGGCCATTAAGTAGTAATCAAGAGAAGAAAACAAATAAATATCCCACAGAACATTTTTTGTTTCATAAATACCTGTGTTGCATTAGTTTTTCGAATACAAATATTGTGCGTTTCTATTTTTGCATAAGTGATTTTATTATGCTAATGTACTTAATTTTCCTTTATTTTACTAGTTGAAATTAACAGGATTGAATAATGTAACGTTGCTGTTTCATTGTATTTTTACTTATTCAAACTTATATTTAGATGATTAGTTAGATATCCATAATTATGGCATTGGAGTAAAATTTTAACGAAATAAAAATCTTAAATCTGTGAAACTTAAGCTGATTTATACTGAAGTTCTAGCTGATTTATACGGAAATTCAAGCTATTTTCTTTGAGAAATATATAGATATTAGATATAACTGAACATGCAATGTAATATTAATCATTGACTGGTACGAAGTTTTGTCGGATCTGCATATTTATAAAACATTGAGAAAATTTATTGTCATGTTATTATCCTTGAAAATCCTGGCACACTTTATTTTATTAGTA
Source organism: Maratus michaelseni (assembly GCA_963931845.1). Taxonomy (NCBI): domain Eukaryota; kingdom Metazoa; phylum Arthropoda; class Arachnida; order Araneae; family Salticidae; genus Maratus; species Maratus michaelseni. The sequence goes on from OZ007589.1 coordinate 301,389,872, forward strand.
TAATTTATTGTTTTTTACTTACTTTTTTTTCTTTTTCTTTACCTGTGATGCAACGATATAACTGCATTTTTGATACATAATTTACTTTTAGATTTATGTCGTAATTGAGTTCAAACTAAAGTTTTACATGTATATGTTCATTCGAATATATCGATTATGACTAATCATTCAAATATTTCGATTATAGTATGTTTAAAAGCATGATGTTATATATTTTTGAAATCTGTGTTGTGATATGACAAGGGGGGGGGGGGGGTACTTAAATCGCTCTGCATCGTTGGAGATTTTTATATTTCAAGAGTTTGTTTCACGTCTTAAATTTAAACAGAGGTTACTTTTTCAAACGAACAATTTATAATAAAAAATACTAGAAAAGGTGTTATTTCTGTTATCCTGTTGTAATATGACATTTTTCAAATGTCTTAAAAAAATTTTCCTATTTTCATATTAATAGTGGTCAAAATAACTCTATTTGTTATATTTCAGTAAATGACATATTCTTTAATCTTTTCAAGGACAAGTAATTATGTACTGTAATATTGAATTAACAACAGATTTTTATAAAAGTTTTATCTAAAAATTAAAAAAAAGCATTTTAAAGAGGTTTTTTTTTTTTAATATATATATAATTTAGAGAATAAAAATCTTAAAATTTCATTTTCTCATTTTAAAATAAAACTTTTCGAAAATGCTAGTGGGAATACAAGATTAGAGAGACACAGTTATTTGCCCCTGAAAGGGTTAATGAATATTTCATTTTCCGAAATCTAATGAAGTGTTATTTTGCATAGTTTTAATATGTAATAGGCTAAGGAAATTAATTTTAAGACGTACGTAAAATGTCATATTACAGCAGGATTAAACAGACATAACCACTTTCTAGTATTTTTAAAAACATAAATCATTCGTTTGAAAACGTAGCTCCTACTTTAAATTTAAAGACTGAAACATACGTTTTAATATATAACAATCACCAACGGTGCAAAGAGATTGAAGCAACCCACACTACGGGGCATTTTCAACAATTATGAATAGTGGTAGCTTTTCATACGGCATGCCATATCACTTCTATTTCAACTGACGTTTTAAGTTTATGGCTTCATGTGACCATTTACAACGAGTTGTTTTTTGATGAGATATCACCCTCTTTTGCAAGATACTCCGTTCATGTATTATATATTCCAATTTAATTCAGGAAAGGAAAATAAAATAGTTTTTTTTTAAATAAATTAAATTTTGTGACTATTCGCATAGAGTTGTTTTTTGATAAGATATTACACTATTTTTTCAAGATAATCCATTTATGTATTATATTCCATTGTAATTCAATAAATGGAATTTTTTTTAAAATATAAATTAAACATTACTAGAAATGCATAAAATTAATTATGTAAGAAGAAAAACATACTAAGTTTAATTGAGAAAAACGTAATACTGCTCAAACAACTCATCTCTGGACCATTACATTAAGAATAACAAGAGTGGGAGGCGCACTTGATGATAATTTATACTGATATATATATATATATATATATCTAACTAGTAAATCTACAGATACGTCAGACTTACAAATCATTGTACATTAATATCACTAGTTTTTATTATAATCTGCATAACTTTTAATATCGTAAAATTCAATTTTGTATAGTTATTTATACATTTGTAAGCATATAAGATTTATCGGAACTTCCGGAAATTTTAGAAGTATTACATTAAGCACAATTTTATGCAATGATATGATGAACTACTTATTATCGTATTTTTTCATAATAAGAATACATGCCTTCAAGGGGGCTCCGCCCCCCTGAAGGAATGTATTCTCGCTTTAATTAAGGAATGTAATCTCGCTTTAACCCTTTCAGGCATAAAGTACTTCTGTTACTAAAATGTTGAAATTATTGTATGACACCAGGATTTAAGAACAAATTTGTTTGAAAATAAATAAAAGCTTTCTTCACATTCATTATAAAAGGCAAAAATTTATTTCAAAATTCTGGTGCTGTTGTGGCATTTGGGGATAAAAAATAAGTGGGACAGAATTTAACCCACCATGCCGGAAAGGTTTTAATCTCGCTCAAACTCGCTTTAATTTTATCTTCTGAATCTCCAGTAATTGTGACAGTTCGTTACTCTAGTATATGTCTGAAAGCATTTACTGTTGTAATTTCATTATATTAAGCATCTACTTGTACCGGAGATTGTATCATATCCTTAAATGAATACTTAATTTTAAACCACTAAGAATCATCATATGTTGTTAAAATTGATACAATTTCGTGTACTAAATATACTTTCACAAATGTAAATTCCTCTTATGATATTTATATTCAATTTACACATTCAACGTTTTTATAATTTTCGTTTGGAAAACCGATTTGGTCATCTTTCTGTAGTAGTTAAAATAAACCTTCATCTATTTCATTAGAAAAAGCATATTAAAAACTAAAATCTCCCGAAAATCAGCTATTTTGTTAATAAAATTTTGCATCAAATTAATGCGATTTACTCGAATTTTCTTTTTTTGATATTCTTTGAAATAATGAAATACGTTTCTAGGCAATCATTTAATGAAAGAAAGGGAAAATAATGCATTGGACAGTTTTGTAAAAAATGAGAAATTAAAATCATTTTATATCTCCCCAATTGATTGCGTAAAATTTCCCAATAATTTATACAATTAATTTCGAAATTCTGAGAAATTATTGGTAAATTTTAAAGCGATCGTATTAATTTAAGATCTCTATTCCGGTAACCATCCAACAGTATTTGTATGTCAAAAAAAAAAAAAAAAAAAAAAAAAAAAAGAGTTAAGAAATATACTGATTTTTTTTATATTGCTCATATTTATTTCTAAAAACAAATATTGCTGTCTTGAATAGCAAAAAATTTTCATTCTTTAATTTTCATCGAAAAAACGGGAATTAGACAGCAACTTTAGTGGCCGTACGTTTTCCATTTGTTCTCGGATTTTTTTTTTTATATTGTACATGGTGTCGGTTTTTACCGTTCACCAATAGCTAATTCCTAATCCGTTGATTTTAGAGATATAGTATTAATTGTTTAAACGTTTCAAATGTTGTTCTTCATCATAAGAAAATCTATTACGTCAAATTAGTTATATATATATTTTTAAAGTTACGAAATTAAAATTTTAATACGTTCCTTAGGTCCTATAAGTTATATTTAAAAAACTTTCTCCGTGCTCTAATAAGTAAAATAGCAAAAAGTCCATTCTTTTACAATAAAAACTAACCGAGTTATGATACTTTGATTTTTTGTGTTTTATGGCACTGAAAAAGGATACCTCTAAAGCTAATGATTTAAGAATTAGCTATTTGTCAACGGTAAGAAGGGATATCCTGGGATCGAATTAAAAAATTAACAATGTATTTCCTATCCTCAAAGATATTATATTACTTATTTCCCGTTAATCTAAAAGTGTATTTCTCCAAAATGTTTGCTGATACATACATATATATATATATATATATATATATATATATATATATATATATATTTGTGCATATACGAAGCGCATCTCATATATTACAAAATAAATATTTAAGGTTTGTGATAAAAAGTATCTTATAACAGCCTTCAGGTTATACTGTTACATCTGAAGCAACAAGAGGAGTTCAAAGGATTCATTACCGATTGTTGAATAATCTCGAATATAATTTATCGTTTGAGTGGCGAGTAGTTTTTAAAAAGTATGCTCCTGTTAATCATTGAATTCAATATTTTTCAAAAAATGCTAACTTAATTATCCAAGAGACTTTTAAAATGATCTTATGGTGCTAATAATTACTTTTTAAAAAACGTGTTATATGGTGGAAGAAAATTTTGAAGATTTTCAAGACTTTATAATAGTGATTTTACTAGAGTTGCTAATTACTTCGTGTGTTTGTTAGTTTTATTTTAGAAAAGATTCAAGTACAATAAAGTAAGTAATTAAATTAAGTAAACTTAAAAATATAAAAGAAAATAATTGCTATTTTTTTAAAAATCTCGGGATGCTTTTGATAAATATGTTCCTTTTCAAAATATAAAATAATTCACTCACATAAAATCACTAGTTAGCAAATCACCAGATTAAATACTAGAGGATTTCCCCCAAAAAGTTCTAGTGGGCATTTAAATAATCTATACACTAGTAAAATAAGCACAAGAGATTTTAGAAAACCATCCGGTATAACATTGGAGACAGTTATGTTACCATTTAAATTGGCGTAGCGAACGGAGTTCAGAATAATGTCGAGAAATGCTACGTCAGCATGGTGTTTTCCTGGAAGAATGCCATTCTTTTACCGCTCCCTGCTCATCATCGATGTTTATTTTCTCAGCAATACATCGTTCAAAGAAGTGAGACTTCACTTTCTCGTGACAGACTTCACTTTCCGTTGAAGTCTTTTGAACATTATGCGCAATTCGACTCAACAATTAATGGTATAATTCAGCGATTTCGTAATGATCATACAAGCTGAAACGACTCTTCGTGAACACGATTACGCATGTACATGCATGTCTAAAACTTGCAGAAGGATAGTTTGAACATTTATTGTAATTAAAATAAATAAATACTGTTTCTTTTTGCGGGGTATGGGGGTTATATTTTGCAGTTAACTAATCTCAGTTCTAAATTCCACTGTACAATTTTTTGGTGATATGATAATTATTGGTGACTACTGACTATTAACTGCTGATGAGTAAAGCAATAATTAACTCTGCCGAAATAAAAATGCCATATGCTGACTTAATAGAAAATATTAATTGTATCTGTGTTATTCTCCCAGAAACGTACATTTTCAGTGCTAATCTTATTTATTATTTATTTTAGAAAATTAAGGATAAGAAAATGTTTTTATATTGCTTCGAACTTATCTAACATCATGCCAATAATCATCAGTATCGTGAGAAAGATTTTATTAAAATTTATTACCTCACAAGACAGATGCTATGTTCTTAACCTTGATGTCCACATATATGACTATTTTTAACTGACTTCCAAAAAAGGAGGAGGTTCTTAATTCGACGCGTATGCATTTTTTTTAATGCATGTTCACCAATTACCCCGACACTACGCGACTGATTCATGTGATTTTTTTTTTTTTAATTGAGAGAGCTCTTGAATTGGCCCCCAACGGCCCTTTTCAACGATTTCCTACCGCTCCCTGATTTTTTAACAAATTAGTTGAAAACAAATAATGTTTAAAATCTTAACTTACAAATTGAAGAAGTTTAATACTACAAAGATCGGAAATTTTACTCAAGTTTTATAAAAATATTCTACACCAGATTTTTTCTTTAAAACTGTTTAAGTTATTTATTCAAAGTGCTTTTGTATTGTTTAGATCAGCCATACTCAACCTTTTTTTCTCGCGGACCGCAAACATATGTTTGGAACGTTCGGCGGGCCGCAACACAATTATATTATAATGTAAAAAAGGAGTAATTTAAATAGTAAGATAAAAAAAAAAGTAGTATATAACAAACCTATATAATAAAGTTAATATAATCAGTAGGATTGAACGTTTGTCGAAAAATAAATATTACCAAAACTTTTAACACCATTTCCAAACAATAAACTTTGTGGTAGATTTCAATTTCAAATGATGTACAAATAGTGGTATAAAACATTTTGCTGCCAATTTTTTCCATTGTAAACGTTCAAACGTAATAAGCATTATTAATTAAACGTAATAATATAACAATGTAGCATTTCCAAGTTCTAAAGAAAAAAATACGGTGATATACTATAATAAATTAATCGTTTTCTCAATACAAAACCCTTTTTTTTTAAGTGTAGAAATGTATAGTGCAAATGTAATAAATTTGGAATAATATTGGTTTAGTGTTGAAGATTAAGAAATGCATATACCACTGTAAGACAAATAGAACTACAGTTAAAAAGAACTTTTGACTAAGGAAAAGGTATTTAAGATAATTTTAAATAACAGGACAGTTTTTGTCTTCCCATGAAAATATATAAAAGAACAGTGAAGGTCTTAAATCTTTTATACACATCGCAATTAATTGTAATAAATAGAGGTTATTGATTATGTATCTTGGGCCGCACATAAAAGGTCTCGGGGCCACATACGGCCCGCAGGTTGAGTATAGCTGGTTTAGATGATTCTTCTTTTATAAAAACATTTCTGATTCGAATCGGCATTTATTCATTTCAGGTTAGTGCAAAATTTTAATTAGATTAACTATTGTAAACTAACGATTAAAAGTTTAATCATGACTAAAGATTGACGATTGAACTTTATCGTCAATCTTTAGTCATGATTAAACTTTTAATCGTTAATTTTCAATAGTTAATCTAATTAAAATTTTGCACCACCCTGATTCATTTGGTCTGAGATCATTTGACTCCCCAGTGGACTTTCTAAGTGTTATGTTATTTTTAAAATGCTTACTCATATACTGAAAAAGAATAATCATTAAAATGAAAACCGTTTCATTCAGAAATAAAAATTGAAAAATATCTATTCATTTATACTTAAAATCAAAAGCAGTTTTCAGAGATAGTTTGCAACACTACTTTTACTGAAAAACGTTGGTTTCGTTAAACGCTTCAAGGCAAAATGTCTAAATTCCTGCAAAATAAATGATTCTTGAGTTCACTTGTTTGCATCGAATTTGGAAAAGTTCCAGTTAGGCTAGGGTTTCAGAGTGGATAATGGAAATACGAATTTGCCTCTAGGCGAATCCAGATCAAAACGATTTTCTCAATCATAACGATTTTATAAAGATGGTTAAAACTTTCCGCAATACAAACAGACATTGAACATAACGAAAATAAAAATTTGGATGTATTTAACTTTTATGTTTAAACAATCAAGATTTCATGTTTATTTCTAATATGCAAAATATTTTTTTAAATGACACGGTACTTTTCTAACAAAACTAACAAAAGTAACACGGTACTTTTCTAACAAAAGTTTTAGATTTGTAGCATTATAAAATGATTCATTATATAGCATATGAATGTAAGGTTATTTTTAAATGACATTTACTGGCATCTTTTGCTAACCCTTACAAAAAATTCTTATAGAATTCTATAAATTTTTTTTATAGAAAATGCGTTATAGAATCCTATAGAATTATGGCCCGTTTTTCTATAAGCTTGTTTAATCTAAAGCTATAGAAATATCTGTAGAAGTTCAATAGAAATGTTTGTAGAAGTTCAATAGAAATGTCTATAGAGCTTCTATAAAAATATCTATAGAAAAAATATAGAGATTCTATAAAAAAAAATCTATAGAACCCAGGTGGTCACCCTCCCAATTACTAACGTACTTACGATTTTCATACTTTTTTTTTGTCGGAAAGTTCTCGATCTGCAGATGTTCCATCTGTTTAAATATCATTAGGATATAAAAATGATATGTCATCTGTCTTTTTTTTTTCGTGTCTATTTTTGACTTTATAGGAATTAACTTTCGTAGAATTGACCAATCGCCACGAAATTTTAATATGGTGTTAAGATACACGTTTTATGTTTTTAGAATAGTCGTCGTATCGTGTTTTTATTTTCTTTACAGGGACACTTGAAAAATTTTAATATATCATCGTCTAATATGCTTCAAAATAAGCGACAACGATGAGATTTTAAATGAATGTGGATTGTATGTGATGGTGTGGAAGTACATTCTTGCATCAGATTGGGTAACTCTCTTTTATCAAAGCCCGACTCAACCCGCGGTTTAAATCGTGTCTGATTGTCAATTTCTTTTGTTGTGGGTGGGATTGACTTGAATTCTTTCGGGTTGTGTTTTGATTCTGGTAAGTAGAGTTAGGTAACCCGTTTTTTCAAAAGAATATCCACATTATTGTTAAAGGTGAAAAAACTATGTACTTGAATTTAAATGAGTATATATATGTGTGTGTGTGTGTTTATTTTTCAACGTAAAATAAATTTATATTAGAAATATAATTACAGAATATTGTTTTCATAATTGCATTAAAATGTGGAGTAATGAATTTAAATATAGGGTTGAAGTGCGACGGGTTCGAACAAAATTTCGGGTTGACTTTAAATAGATTTCATATATTTTTTGGGTTCAAGTCGATATAATGCAACCCATGCAGGACTCTTAAGGTTGATCACAATATTGTCAGAAAAACACGAAGGTTCGGAACAATCCCTTGGAAGTGTTGGTTTTATTTATTGATAAAAAATACTTGTTTGAATGTGATAAAATAGTCTTTATTTAGGTTCTCCCTTCCTTTATATACGTACATTTATATCAACTATATTTGAAAAGAAGTAGTGGTGCTCACTCTAAACGCCAAAAAAGTTACATAGCATAAATTTTGGCGTTCTTACTTTTATAAGTAACTAGTATGGTAAAACATCCAAAATTTGTCAGTATACATGCATAAGACTATATCATAACCTTTTGTTTTTAACTTCACCGTAGTTTTTAAAGACGAAAAAACACTGGAGTTTTTAAAAGTAATTCTCAAATCATGCAACTTTTAGAATCTGAATTTTAAAATGTTTACTTTATGTACCGATAATATAACCAAACATTCCTCCTTGAAATTTAAAAGTAAAAAAACAAATCATTGATCTAAACTATGTGTCTTTAACCTTTCATGATTGAGGGCCACGTTGATAAATTCTTAAAATTTCATAGACCACCCATAATTGAATTAAATAGCGTAGATGTCAAATGTACACACGCCTAAGTTTATCAGAGGCTGATTGTATTTGGCAATGCAAAAAAAAAAAAAAAAAAAAAAAAAAAAACAGAATTCTCATCTTATTTTATTTTCATAAAAAACTTAATTATTTACATTTGGACGCAATATCATATATTCTAATACGAGCAAATCTTGTGTGTGGTTATATATATATATATATATATATATATATATATGCAAAAATTATCTTAAAAACGGCTCTAACGATTTTGACGAAATTTCGTATCCTACCGTTTTGGGACACCAGAAAACCATTGGGCTAGGTCACATGTTCGAGAAAATTCGATTAGTGGGTCATTTTGGGTCATGGTCTAGCTAATTGTATCTAAAAAACGGTTCAAACGATTTTGACGAAATTTTGTATCCGACCATTTTCGGGCACGAGAAGTCTATTGGGCTGGGTCACATGTTCGAGAACTTTCGATTAGTGGGTGATTTTTGGGTCAACGCGGGTCAAATTAATTTTATCTGAAAAACGGCTCTAACGATTTTGATTAAATTTTGTGTCCTACGAGTTTCGAGCACGATAAAAGCATTGGGCTAGGTCGCATGTCCGAGAAAATTCGATTAGTGGGTCATTTCTGGGTCATTGTGGGTCAAGATCTAAAAAGCGGCTCAATTTACACTAAATTTTGCATCCAATTGTTTTCGGGCACGAGAAGACTGTTGGGCTAGGTCACATGTTCGAGAAAATTCAATTAGTGGGTCATTTTGGGTCATTTTGGGTCATGGTCAAGCTAATTGTATCTAAAAAACGGTTCAAACGATTTTGACGAAATTTTGTATCCGACTATTTTCGGGCACGAGAAGACTATTGGGCTGGGTTACATGTTCAAGAACTTTCGATTAGTGGGTCATTTTTGAGTCAAAGCGGGTCAAATTAATTTTATCTAAAAAACGGCTCAAACGATTTTGATTAAATTTTGTATCCTACGAGTTTCGGGCACGCAAAAATCTTTAGGCTAGGTCACATGTTCGAGAAAATTCGATTAGTGGGTCATTTATGGGTCATTGTGGGTCAAGATCTAAAAATCGGTTCAATTTACACTAAATTTTGCATCCTATGGTTTTCGGGCACGAGAAGACTGTTGGGCTAAGTCACATGTTGGAGAAAATTCAATTAGTGGGTCATTTTGGTCATGGGTCATGATATTTGAACTCAAATATAATTTTGACCGAGCATAGCTCGGTCTTCCCTGCTCGTTTAATTTTAACACAAGAAATTATATATACTTGATTTAGTAATAGTAGAAAAGCGCATAGAGATGAGAAATAAAAAATAAGTTTCTATCTTTTCATCGGGCGTTAATCTGATGATTAACACTCATGAAAGTGAGAGACACTAGTAGTAATGTGTTTACTATAGTATAGTACAAAAATAAAGCATATACACGCTATCGGGAACTGTTAACATAAAGGGGTACTATCGGTCTCAAAAAGTTCCAGCTTTATGCGGCACGAAAGGGGTGATATCAATTCACTCAATATCAATTCACTTCGACTTATTTGAGTTGACGTGGGAAAAAAAATCGTACTTCTCCATTATTCCGTCGACCACTTTTCATAAGAAAAACTATCGCCAAACTATAGGATTTAACGCCAAAAATGCATGATCATGGCCAGTGGTGTAGTCCTAGGGAAAAAAGTGGGGGGACGCTCATAGTTCCGAACATTAGGTCTATGTCCTGTGTCACCCACAGAAAACTTGATCCTACAGAATCTTTTGAAATGCATAAAAAATAAATTGAAAATTTAAGCAGTTTAATTTAATTTATTAAAGTTTTTTTTTTTACTTGTATTCTTTTAAATAGCTTGCCATAATAAAAAAGTTGAGAACTTTATTTCGTGTCTGAAATTTTTTGGAAAAGAATTCGAAATTCAGTAACATTAATTCGCGCAACGAGATTCTTCTTTTAATTGATTTTGGAAATAGCCTTATTATAACATGAAACTTGCTGGCCATTGACAACATTGATAATTAATGAATTTTTACTTTCCAAAGTGCAAAACAAATATTGTAATCATGGAAAAAATTGGTATATCTTTTCTTTTTGAGGTCATCTGAATCCGCTGTTTAACACTTTCCAACATAGGAAAGTGTTTATGAATTCGGTTTGTCTGTCTGTCTGTTCATACTCTAATTCTTTTAAATATACTCAGATTGTCATGAAATTATTATACATTATTGAATTTAGCTATAGAATTTTCAGTATTGAAAACGAAGTGTGTAGCATTAATATATCATTTACAGGGACACACAAAAGAATTAAATTACATTATGGTCTATGTTGAAAAGTCGTTTGCGGCGCATTTTATGGATGTTACGATATTTCAAACATAATGAAATTAATATGCATTACTGAGGGGGATTAAAGCATGCATTCAGCGGAAATTACAATGGGTAGCATTTATAGTTCAATTACAGGGGCGTACAAAATAATTCCTTTATATTATGATCATGGGGAAATATATTGTTTGCTGTGAATTTTGAACATGTTATGATACTTGAAACATAATGAAATTTAGAAAGATCACTAAGGTTCAATACAACTTATTTTCTATAAATTATGGAGTGCCTAGGATTTATCGTTCATGTACAGCGACGCACAAGATAAATCGGTTAAAGGACTAACTAGGATCGGTCATTGCTAGACGTGCTATTTCCGCTGCGGTATGCAATTTTATGTAATTTTTAGTGTATTTCGTGTTGTTTACAAATTCTGTAGATCATATCTAGTGCTGCACGAAAGACAGTTGTTGAAAAGGGTTTTTTACCTAGTTATGTATTTTTTTAATTGCTTATTTAGCTATCTCATTTCATCACATTAAAAAATCAAATATCTTAATAATATTCTGTTAGTGTTGTAAAATGTCTCATAATTTATGCCCGATGCATGATTTTTCGTTCTGGTACTATTTTTTGCAACAATTCTGCATATTATGTGCATTTGTGCAGGTTGCTATTTCCGTTTTTAGTTCCCAAAGTTTGGTTATATGTTCTTTCTACGATGAGTTTGTGTGTGTGTGAGAGAGAGAGCCAGTGAGTAAGCATGATAGAATTTAAACGCTGCTTTCTATGGAGCTCATAGTTGGCAGGTATGTTATATATGTATCGTTAGAGTATTTAAGGATTTGATGTTACGTGCCGCTGTCGCAAGGGCTGTATTGAATTTTGGACAAATCTGCCAACGAGCTTCGTATCTAAACAATTTTTTTAATTATTTTGCGACCAATAAGTACCGTTTGTATGAGAGAAAATAATCAAAGAAATGTGACCGAGGCCGAGAATAACTAATAACTAATACTTTTACTGGCTGGAAGACTACTTTTAACATTCAAATGCTGTCCCAGAACGAATTATTTTTTAAAACAAATTTTAAAGAATCGGAGTAGGTAAAGATGCTATTAAAGAACGCTGCTGAAAATTGCGTTTCCTCCGGATATCTCCTTAAATACTTGGACTAAAACTGTGAATTGGTAAGGAGGTTCTTTATAGTATGTAAATGTAATTTGTAAAAGTCTTTTTTAATAATTCGAATTTTGAAGAGGTAAAATGTGGGTAGAATCTTTTAAAATCGTAATTTCATCACGATTTCTGGAACTATTCGAGCAAGGAATTTAAAAGTTTGTACGAAGATTACCTTTGCGGCTTACATACTCCCAAAAAAATTTAAATCGAATTTTACAAAGGTTAAACGATGGTTATATCTTCTAAAATCGATTCATCATCACGATTTATCCGAAGATATTTTTTGCAAGGAACTTTAAAACCACTGTTCCTATTCCCACAAGGTAAAACTCACTAATTAGAAAATTTTTCCTTTTGCTGCATCAAGATTACTGCAAAACAACAACAACAACAACAAAATAAAAAAAACAACTGTTGTCTTTAAAATTGAATGAGATATTCTTAATTAAAAATTGACGTTTGTGAATATATCAAATTACAATTTGACTACACAACACATTATAAATTCGAAAATCTGTTAGATGTTACAAGAAAGAGGTAACCAGACGATAATATTTATGCAATTGACACTAAGCAAATTATGTGTTTGCAACAATATCATTGTTGAAGAAATGCAAAATATTTGCAAAAGTGTTATTAAAAAAAACTCAGATATGCACTGAAGTTGTTGGAAAACACTTAGAAAATGCTTAGCGAATTATATTTATTATTTATTTATTTTTAATTATGTTTCAAATTTTTAAAACTGTACTTTTTTTTTCAGGATCTTTGCCCGCGTAACTCTTTATTTAGATGCATTTGTGATAAAAAGAATTTCACACTTAATGCCGTCATGAATTTGTATATAGTCCATATTTTCCTTAATAAAATAATGTTTAAACGGTTCGAGAAGAGGGTATAAGACAGCTGTTTCCGTTGTTTGTTCTTTCTTTCTGTTAACTTTAAACATACAGGTATGCAGTTTTTTGTAGGAATTTCGCTGCACCAAAAATAAAAAAACTTCTAACTGAGCAGTTTTATATAGAAAAGTCCTAAAAATTTAAAACGTATAAATTACTAAAAATTAACGAGAGGACTATTTAATTAAAATTATTACCTCCTACCTCATTTTAAACTCTTTTGCAATTTACATGACCCACTTATTTCCAACAGGTAAAATATTAAAGCTTGTTTCAATCTTTGTTGGACACTCACCATACCGGACAACACATTAAACTCATTATTTATAAATACCTGTAAAATTAATTTCACAGCAATAAAGCATGTGTTAGGGGTGGCATTTCTAACGTATTTTTATCAAAAATAAAATTTCGTTCATTTTAAACACGTATCAAGCGATAATTGCCTACAGATGGTAATGTATTCGAATTATTTTGAGTGACCCTGTATAGGAATTACAGATTATATACGCACCACATAACACACTAAAATTTAATTCAGCTGTAAAACGTATTTCAAGAAATAACCGCCAATAGACGAAAATGTACACTAGTGTGCAAAACTTAAGCAACAAACACAAAATGCTAATTTCTGAACACGTGAGTACTCAAAAGGAAATTCTATAAACAGCAAGTGTAGAAAATAGGTACTATTCTAACAGCACAGACAGTCGATGTGAAGTCTTCTTGACATCACAAATGGTCACAATTGTCACAGTCACTACAATGAACAGAAATGTGATATCTTTCATTCGTCTCATTTTTACTCTCATTTGGTCACTCCACTGAACAGTCACCATGACTGCTGCTTTTTGACGAGTCACCAGGTGACTTTACAATGAGTCATCTTGTGACTCTCATGTGACTGTCATTTTGACACGCCATTGTAAAGTCATCATGATAGCTGTTCTGTGACGAGTTCCCAAGTGACAGAAAATGAAATCATCTAGTGACTTCTTACAAAGGAGTGCAATGATGACTTCACAATAGACTGCCGATCACCGGAAAGTCATCAAGCGACTTCATTGTGACATTCTTTGGCAACTCATACCAATGCAACGCTCACAATGACTTCAAAGTTCAGTCTTCAACTGACAGTGACTTGAGAATCACAAGGTGACTTTATTGCATCTGGTGACCCATCGCAAAGCGACAGTCACAGTGACTTTTCAGTGTTAACAATCATCTGAGAGCAATAATGAGATAGTGAAATATCCCATATTTGGATTCACCGTAGCGATTGTGACACTTCTAACCATGTGTGATTCCAAGGGGAGTTCCCATCAACTGGCCGTGCTGTTAGGGTAGTACCTCTTTTCTGCACTTGCTCTTTATAGAATTTCCTTTTGAGTACTCGCGTGTTCAGAAACTAGCATTTTGTGTTTGTTGCTTAAGTTTTGCACACCAGTGTATTTGAATTATTTTGTGCGTACCTGTACAGGGATAGCTTTCACGTACTACTCGGTAAATTAATATATTATTCAGCTGAAAAATGCAAATCGAAAACACATTTCTAGAACTACATCCATAGTTGACAATGTATTCGGAGTCTTTTGTGTGTTTTTGTAAAAATAAAATACTTCCCGCACAGTTTCCTATAGTAAACGTGCAGCAGTGGTTCTTATAGTAACATAAATATGAATTTATTTTAGTTTTAAAAGTTATAACATGAAATGCATGTCAAACAACTACTGTTAATGGTGTTTCAAATATCTTTGACTGTAACTATAAACGTACAATAAATGTTATTTTTTAATAGGGAACATGTTGTAATGAATCTCGATATCATATTTCGTTTTCGTTTTCTTTAAAGTTACTATATTTTTACTAAAGTGTATATTTCAATCAATTTCCGACCATAAACCATAATATGAAATAATACTTTTGTGCCACCGTAAGCGAAAAATTGAAGGGTATGTGCCGGATCTGGCTCGGCCCGAAGTCCGTACGCGGCCCGGAAAAGTAAAGACAAACTTTCAAATGGGCCAGTCCGGCAGAATAAAGAAATTTTTTAAGAGTGGGTGGGGTCTATAAGGAAATTAAATGAACCAGTCGGCAAGATAAAAAAAAAAATTAAGTGGGATGGCAGGCCCGACATAACAAATTTAAAAATGTCGGACTAAGCCGACAAAAAAGGAATATTTTTCAATGGGTCTTGCTGGGCCGAGAATAATTTGACAAAACCATTAGAAATTTAACATGTCCATCGTACAGATCTGCATCGGACAGTTACATCGTGTCTGAGCCCAGACTAGTTTTTTCAGCAGACTCGGACAGACTCGGGTTCACTTTTCGCCCCCCACATACTCGAGACGGGCCATATCCAGACTAATTGTTTCCAGGACGTGTCGAGCAGGCAATATTTTTGTTAAAATAACAGTTATTTTTTTAGTGGAGTTAGTAGTGGCTTTTGTTAACGGAATCTATGGAAATACTGTACTTTAATAAATTACAGAGAAATATTTAAAAAAAATCTACTTTTTCTTTATTGCAGCTTTAAAAGTTCTGATGTTTTAACACTTTTTTTCTTTTAGTCTAAACTACATTTTTTTTTTAATGAGTCTTTATTTGAAGATAAAAGTCTAGGAGTCTTATTAATGATCACTTGATTATTAATGTTTCCGTTCTGTATTCTATGTCTTGCGGCGGACAAATTGTTTGAAATTTACTGTAAAATTTTCGTATAAATATGTATGCAGTATTCTTTAAAAGAATCTTACATGAATGTTAAGAAAATTGGAATTTTTTTGTTGAAATTCGGCCGGCCCATGAACTGCTAAAATATAATCCGGCCGGCACCAGACCGAACTTTTAGTTTTTACACAGGGCAGGTCCAAGATAGATTTCGTTCGGGCCCCGCCCATGCCTGTAAATTTCGGCCCATGCAGATCTCTAGATTGAAGCTACACAATTAAGTTATATCATTTTCAATAGTAACAAAGTTACAGAAGTTAGAGAGAGAACGTATAAATAGACAGACATGACTGGCCAACCGAAGTGATAAACACTTTTCAACTATGTTAGAAAGTATTAAAAATCAATGTTTTATTTCTTAAAATTGCTAATTTATTAGCGTGCTGCTTATCCCTTAAAAAAAAAAAAAAGTTTGGAAAGTTTGCGTCCTCCCGCGTCCCTTGCCGTTCCCTTGAAAATAAAAAGTGGGGGGACGCTTGAGATAAAATAAAAAAGTGAGGGACGCCGTCCCCCCGCATCCCCCCTCGACGACACCAGTACACCGTCATATTCACTTGATGTTATATGCGTTACACGTGTTTGTTATGTCATCAAGTGATTTTTAATTTGACGTTTATCTGTATATTTAATAGTGTTTCACAGATTTTTTAGTTATCTCGTTAATTAAAGTATTAATTATGTCTTTAAACTGCGACACCGTGTTATTAAAAGAGAAAAAGCTCTGAAAAGTTTTGCGAAGCATAGTTAAGTATAATAGATAATTTTCAAATTATGTCACAAATATTTGTCCACCAGAATAATTAAGAAAAATAATGTAAATAAATAAATATCGAAGATTATTTTTTTTTCTGTTTTCACTAATATATTGTAAATTTTATTGTGTAAAGTTACATATAAATTATACTTTAGTATAATTTATATGTAACTTTACGGGACTTTTCCGAATTATTTGTATTTTTTTTAGGATCCAATGGCAAAATTCTTTCGTTTCTTTATTAGGTGTTACAGTTTAGCAAACAGCTTAGCGATAGTTTTTTTTTTTTTTTTTTTTATTTTATTTTTTTTTATGGAAGTGGTCGACGGGATAAAGGAGAAGTACCAAAAAATTACATGTATAGAGGGACTTTTTCCCTGGTTCTTAATAATTTCTCAATCAAAAGAGAGATTTGCCTTGCCCATCAAATTTTAGGTTATTTTAAAAGTTAAATATAGATTTTACTGAATAAATGAAATAAAAAAGTATCAAATAGAAACAAAAAAAATGTTTTTGTGATGTAAATAAAATTCCTGGTTCAAAACATGTTTATTTAGCGTGAAAAAAGGCGTAAAATTAAGCAGCTATGGATTTGTTCTAATAAGGCGCTTTGGAAATCTTTCAATATTGCTGAAAACTTTTCGTTCTGAATATTCAAATTAACATGGCGGGCCGCACGTGCACCGCAATACACAGGTTAAAGACCCCTAATACAAACAAAAGAGATGTATTAACATCAAAAGTTTTAACATCAAAAGTATTTTTAGAGAAATTTTGCATCAACATTTACAGATAAATTTGTTTCTAGGTCAGGGATTCCCAACGAGGGGCATAAGTCCTATAGGAGAGCAATTTGAATTTTTAGGGGGGGGGGGGGCAATTTCAATTTTTGTGATGAACTCTGCTTTTGTAAAAGTAATGATGTAGACTAAAAGTAATGTTGTAGACTAAAAGTTACACATTTAAATTTAAAAATAAGTTTTTTTATTCATTTATTAAAAAGCTATCATTCAGAAGTTCAAAATACAACCACTACTAGAATAATTCAATACAGTTCAATAATATTTATATAAAAAAAATCGTCAATATTAAAATATTTTAAAGAAATACAGTACCTTTACTTTAAAAAGTTTTAAATTCAATGCATCATAAGGAAATTTATTGTGAGTAATATTTCAGTGTAAAATGTTTATACCGACTTCAAACAATTTAGTTATTTTAACGATCAACTCTCTTTTTAGTTTTTAAAATATCCATAACGTACATACAGAAATATGTGAATGATTTTTTATAACAAGAGAAATTCTTTTAAACTTTTATACTGTTTTCGATAATTCAGAATTCTTTTTAGTATGCGCTAAACTATTTTGAGATACTATATATATATACATAGGATTTATTTAATTAAATCACTGTTTTTGACGTAGTCCAAGTAAAAAAAAAACAAAAAAAAACTGATTTTTGTAAAATTCTTTTAAAGTACATTCAAAAACTCAGTTTATAAATTGAAGAAGTTGAATTTACTTTTTAAATATTTATTTCATACACTGAAAATACGTATCGAAAATATGAAAACCACTTTCTTCGAAATATAATAAAACTAGAAAATATTTATTCATTTAAATTTAAGAGATGTATTTAACATCAAAGCAGTTTTTACAGAAAGTCTGTCGCGATATTTTCCCTGAAAAAGTTATTTTCGTAAAACGCTTTAGGGCAAACGTGTAAATTCCTACGAAATAAATTATTCTTCAGTTCACTTGTTTGCATCGGATTTGGAATAGTTCGAGAAAGGGTAGGATTTCAGAGTGGATAATGGAAATAGAAATTTGTGGATAAATCTACAGATCATCACGGACAATTTAACACATTCCGATACTTGATAAACATGACTACAATTTTCCATAATACAAACATTCGTTGCAATTATTTTTAAAAAATGATTTAATTTTTATACTTAAAAATATTCAGTGTGAATGTTTCTTTATTTGAAAATAAAATATTTTTTACGGATCATAGTGCTTTTCAACAAAATTTTTAATTCAATCCATTATTTAAAAAATTATCTCTGCACTGTATCTCACTGTAAAATTATAAAAAAAAAAATGATTTAATTTTTTTTACTTAAAATTATCCAGTGTGAATGTTTCTTTATTTGAAAATAAAATATTTTTTACGGGTCATGGTACTTTTCAACAAAATTTTAAATTCAATCCATTATTTGAAAAATTATCTCTGCACTGTATCTCACTGTAAAATTATAACTAAATAATATTTAAAAAAATCATATTACTAGATATTTTATCAAAATAAATTTTACAATATAAAATTTTTAAAGTTTTGAAAATTGTATATTTTGCTTTTAATTTTGTGTCTATCCCATGAAGCATAAAACTAAGCGTTTAAAATAATCTATGTAATGCAAGCTTATCAGTGTCTATCAACATAGGTCTAAGAAATCACCTTTTTGTTGCAAGGGTATTTACTAGATTAGTCATTCTTAATATATTAATTATTAGATACATAAAATAAAGTTAAACAACGTTAAAACACACAAATTCAAAACTATCCCAACATTAAAATTACATGGCCGTTTCAAGGATAACCCAGATTTCCTTCATCAGTGTGAAACAGAAAAAAAAATTAAAAGGGGCAATGAATCACGCTCGGCTATAGCCCTGATTACTGGCTAGTGAAGCAGTTCACAAGCCATTACTCCGGGCTATAGCCGAGTGTGATTCAATGAAGCCTTTTAATCTTTTTAACGTTGCTTAGCTTTATCTTATGTCTCTGTATCTACACAAAGTGAACATTTTCTGGCTATTACGCTGTAAACCGAAATGTCTGAAGTTCAGACATATAAATGTCTGGATGTTTTTTAAAAAAAGACACTTTAAAGTGTCTTAATTTTTAAGACGCCTGTAAGTGTCTGAATTTCAGACATTTAAAATGTCTGAAATATCGCCATTTTTTTTACCCGGGTAAATATATAAAAATAGTGCTAGTATATATATGGAAGCATCTCTATTTACGATTATGGAAGGATAATCTAAATTGACGTTTTTACCCAGACCGGCATCGAACCCGATTCCTACTAGTTACAAATCCAATGCCTTATCCATTTCGCCATCCAGATGACATGAGTGAGTTATTTTAAATGCAAGCCATTGAATAATTCAGACGCGTGTTGATATTTTTTTTAGGATTCATTAATTTGTTGCTGAGAAAATTGGAAATTTTGAACGGGATTTTGGATAGATTTGGTCATATTGAGATGGTGGTTAAGATTGTATAGCTTTATTATTTATGTGAGAGAAGAGGGGTATGAGTTATACATATTTTCAATTCGACTGTTATCAATAATTTTCTCAGATGGAAAAGCGCTCTCTGGATATTCAAATTTAAGTAACTAAATTTGTTGACCGATTTTAAAGAAACACATTCCGTTGATTGGGGGGAGGGGGGGAGGGTTAGCTTTCATTTATAATCTCTTGAGATGCGAAGTTACAATAATACAACAAACACTCATTCATTGCTTTGACACAAACAAAATGACACCATACATGACAGATAGAAACATTTTTTCTCAAATTGAAACTTTAGGGGCTGGTAATATAGGTTCACAAATATAAGTCACAAATTTCTATTTCCCAAAAATATCAATTTTTATTATCAATAACCTAAATCAAAACAATGAAAAAAATTAAGGGCTTTACTGAGTGACTAATCTCACTAACTACATATCGTCAAAATTTTTTATTGTAAAGTATTTAAGTTAAATAATGTCTACTTTCTTGGCTTCACTGTCTTGAAGGAGATTTGCAAACTCATATGAAAATAACATTTATTTTATGGGAAAATCAGCATCGATGCTGTCATTTATTGGTTTCGTTTTAAAGAAAAATCATTGAGTTATATTGAAGTGAGATCAAAACGTAAAAAAAAAAAATCATCCAGTTAATTTTTTTATGAGGAAAAAAATCGAGGTCTCTATTTGGGTACTCAGTACTGAAGAGGGTGGAAATTAATCACCATGGAAATTAATTTTGTACGTTCTGTATTTTTTTTTAATGTCTGAATTGCTTTTTCAGACTCACATGATGTCCGAATTTAAGACGCCTCTTTTTGCAATGATATTATTGTAATAAAAGTAATTAATATTACACAAGCAATAATGTTAAAGTAACCTTTCCATTTCGAAATGAAGATTATGTTTATGTAAATAACAACACATTAGTATGCTTACCTTGGCATCCATAAAACGTAAATCTATTATTATACAAATATAACGGGAAAATAAATGTGCATATTTTCTTGACCTTAGATCTTTTCTTTAAATCTTCACTCATGGACGTTGAGAATTAAAAAAAAGAAATTGTTGAATAAAAATTTATATCATTTTTTTTAATATCTTATTTTGATAATAATATAATCTAAATCATATCATTCCATAAATTTATTTAGATTCACATTCTATAATTAGTAATTACCACGGGAAACTTTTCTTATTTCATCAGTTTTCGTTGTCTCCCAGCATTAAAATCCGAAATAACTGATATTCTTTAGAATACTAAATACAGGATATGTAAAGTATAATAGAGATGTAAAAACTATGCTTTACTGCATTATTTTTAGTTATTTAATTTTACTCACAAAAATTTTCTCCGGTTCTGGATAAGTGAAACGAGAACTTCGCGGACATTCTGAAGATACACAGCGGACACCTTAAAGTCCGTGGACCACAGTTTTAAAACCATTTGTCTGTACCCTATGAATTTGTTGTTTTTGTGAAGCTCCAATTATTTTATATGTGTGTTGGATTCAAACCCTGAACTTCTTAACGAATAGAAAACACTCGTACCAGTAACAACTAATTAAAAAAATAATAATGAAACCGATTTCGAGGAATTATTTCTTACCATCGTGACTTGTTATTTAAATTAAAGTCCTGCACGGGTGGGGTTATCACCCCATTCCCTCGAATCTGCATTCTTGAAGTCAACCCGATACCTGACCCGAACCCAACTCCTTGAAATCGACTCAATACACGACATGAAAGAAAATTAATCCCTATATCTTAATGAAGTTATAAAAACATACAATGTTAAAAGTAACATTAGTGGTGCACCATATTGTTGCAAAAAGACATGTGGCTGAAGCTCTTCTAGTTGTGGAAATACGAAATTTTCCAACATGTCTAACAAAATGGTGCACCACCTCATTGGGGTACCATCGTTCGTACTTCTTTGAATGACCATTTTCCAGGAAGATGGATTGGTCGAGGAAGTCCAATTCCTTGGCCACCCAGATCACCTGATATAACGCCGCTGGACTTTTTCCTTTGGGGATTTGTAAAGGACAATGTTTACAGGAGGAGAGTGTCGAACATTGATGACTTAAAAGCCAGAATTACAACCGCAATAACCTCTGTGGATGCCGACATGCTTGCCGCTACCTGGCGTGAAATTGACTAACGACTTGATATTCTCCGTGCGACGAAGGGGACAGACGTGGAAGTTCATTGACAAGGGTCATGAAACTTTTTGAGTCTATCTAACCATTTATGTTATTAATTTTAATCTATCTTTATTATTTTATGAGTTATTAAACATCAAATGGGTCCGGGACACTATAAACACCCTGTACTGTAAACCAAAATTTCATTTAGTTTCTATGAACGATATGATAGTTAGAGGCTCATATATCGGGATAGTTTTTTTTTATAATCACTCTGTATATACGTCAAACGCTGGTCGTATATATACGTCATATATGACTATAACTTGTTTCCTATACCTCATAAAATATTGGTATGTATGACTATAACATAATGTATGTCACATAAGTTGGCGATAACTCTTCAGAGGAGAATGGGCGGTATAACAAGGAAGTGCCGTTATGGTTTATACATTTCAGTGATAAATTTTCTGTTATAAGTATTCAGGTAGATTTAAAAAAACTAATTGAATTCTAATTAATTTATAGAATCATCGTTTATTACTTAGTATTTATACATTTCACTGATGCAATTTCTGTTATAAATATTCAGATAAACAAGTCAGTTCTCATTAATATATCACTGAGGAAATTTCTGTTACATTCAGTTAGATTAAAAAAAAAACAAAAAACAATTCAGTTCACATTAATATTCGACTGATGAAATTTCTGTTTATTTAGATAAATCCAAAAACTAAGTTTTCATTAACACTTATGGATCCAATCTTTAAAAAATTTACATCGCATGAACAAAGTCTTGTCTAAATCAGTAACGTACTCTTCTGATGTGACTCCAGTAGACACGTATTCCACAGAGGGGACACCTTTTATCACCTCTCTTCATGACTTCCCTGAAGCAGTCTTTGCATGCCAAGTGGCCACATTTCATGGCGAAGAAGACAATGCTGACCTCCTCTTCCTGTGTCATGTAGCATACAGAGCACTTAGGCAGAAGATTTATAATTTGCGCTGCACCTGTTTTAAAAAGATAGATACATATTAAAATAATTAATTCGTATGTCCTATCACATATTTTCTGATGATTTCAGTCGTTATAGTCCGGGAGGAAGCGACATTTCTTAGTTAAAAGGCTACTCCACTCAGGTGAAAACACCCGCTTGCTAATGTTAATCCTATGGGGGAAATAATTTACGATATCTCGTTCGTATTTCAACATTTTTAAATGATTTTTTTTTTTTTTTTTGCATTGGATAGCCGAGGTCAATCTCTATGCACACTCCTTTGTACTTTTTCGATTTTTGTTGCAGTTTTTTTATTGAGGATACTTTCACTTTCGAAACCGGTTCCAAAAATAAAAGTATCTTAAAAAAAAAAAAAAAAAACTTATGATCAATATGGAAAAAGTACAAAGGAGCGTGCATAGAGATTATTGACCTCAGATATCCAATGGAAAAAAAAATCATTTAAACATATTGAAAATGCAAACGAGATATCGTAAATTATTTCCCCCACAGGATTAACATTAGCGAGCGCCTGAGTTGAGTGAAGCAGCCTCTTAAGCATTTCAAGCAAGATGACCTTCAAATTTATAATTGAAGGACTTGCAACAAAAAGGAGTTAGCTCCATTTTTTCACTTTAGATAAATACAAAAATCTTATAAAATTTAAATTTCAAAGTTTTGTCGAGTGTTTTTTCTACTTATGCCTTATTTCATTCACCTAGGCATGATTTGCCATGAATAACATCCAAAAATACCTATTTTAAACTTTTTATTTTAACAAGAGAGTGAACATCTGAAAAATGGCATAAATGGAGCTAAACTTTTCTTTCTGAAAGCCTTCCAATTGATCTTTTCTAATCAATCACAACTACAGCCGTAAGTTGTCGCTAAAGCGGTGGATGCGGACGAGGGAGCTGCAACATTATTCAGTCAAAAGAAAATGAATGACAACTCGATTACGGAAGATTGAAGTACATTACCACGGCTAGTGGTAATCTTCCATAATCGGGTTCTCATTCATTTTCCTTTGACTCGGGGGGGGGGGGGGGATTTGCGGTTGACGCGATTTTTTAAAAGAAAATCCTGAATGTTTTTCAAATAAACAAATAAAAACAAGTGGGTAACTGTGATCGAAGATCGCTCAAAGGGTTTCGTTTAATATGCCTTTCAAAACACTTTATCCTTTCTTTAATAAATCCAAATAAATTTCATTTAGCAACCAAAAAAAAAAAAGTCATGTTTTTAAAAGTAAAAAATTACCGGTCTATTTTTCTCGTTTTTTCGAATATCTAAACCAGCCCGATAGCGGGCGAAGCCCTCTGTTATATTCTGTCATAATAATATCTGTCACGTGGACTAAAAGCGATATTAAAAAAAAATAATTTCAAAATGAAACATGTTGTACACCTTCAAAATGTTAAAATATGCGAATATTTCCGTAGTGGGGTTTTTATCATGATTCAATACGTTCCTCAAACTCATATATTTACTACATTAAAGACGTGAGTATAAAAATCACAGATTTACTGAATGGTGTATACAAACGTTTTTTATACACCATTCAGTAAATTTGTGATGTTTTATACTCACGTCTTTAATGTAGTAATGTTTCATGATGTAATCGTCCAACATTTATATCATATATTTACTATTCTCTATTATTCATATTGATACTCGCTTTGTATTATTCTGAAACATTTGAAAAATTCGTTAAACTTCCGATATGACGTCAGATTTTCTTTTTAATTCTCTAATGACGTGATATTAATCTGCTGTGTGTACTTGCACATACTCATACTCCTTGTATCATTGAGAAATCTTAGACATTTTCCGTTTTATTACCACTATAACGTCAATCAATTTAATTTCATATTTATCTTTTTTTCAATTGGTGAAACTTTTTATTTCATTTTCATTTTTCACGTGGAAATCGTCTGATAGAAAATTAATTATTGTAGAAAGAATTTCACTGTGGATTTAAAATTTTTGGCATCTGCTATAACGAAAAATGTTTAAATTTAATAGGAAAAGGCTGTTAGAATGTTGGTTTTTTATCTCTATTTATTAAAATAATACAAAATTTTCAAATTTTAATATTTTGAGCTCTTTACAGCTAGTATTCATCTATATACACAAAGTTTCAACTCTGTAAGTTATATAGTTTTTGAGAATGGCTCTGTGACAGACAGACAACGGAGCGGGAGTAATAGGGTTTCGTGAGATGAACGAAACACCCTAAAAAACTAGGGGAACAGTATCATATCCTGTGCCGGAGATTTTTTTTTTTTTTTTTTTTTTTTTTTTTTAAAGGAAGAGTTTCATATCCTGTGCTGGTTGGCGCGATTGGCAAAAAAATCCAAAATGGCGCCAAAAGCGTGTGACGTCACGTAGATAAAGGCCGAAGCTAACGAAAGAGAAAGGCTACCGCGGTGCTTTACGCGTATCTTTTTTTACAGACCGCGGTAGTCACGTGATGCTTGAATCCACCAATGCAGATGTACGAAAAGAGCAACACGTCACACTAGCGGTCTGTAAAAAAAGATAACTGGAATGTACCGCGGTAGCCTGTCTTTTTCGTTAGCCTCGGATAAAGGCCATTCCAGTAGTTAAAAAAGCATACCCAAAGGCTGAAGATAGCAACAACCACATCAAACATTTATTGGCAAAACAACTCACCAAAAAAACCAGCACAAGATAGGGAACTCTTCCCTTTTTTCGGCGATAAATGGTTTGATATGGTGCTTGCGATCCTTTGCTGTTTGGGAAGAGGATTTGGTGAATTTATAAATAAAGTATAATAATTATAAATATAAATAACATAAATATAATATAAATAATAATAAATATATGTACTCGAATGAAATGTATGAAAATGTACTCGAAACGTACATATATGTTACTAATCGCTGCTTGTATGAGTTTCGTACATTCTAGAGACCGCTGCACATTGAGGTTCATGCATCCAGAGGGTTTTTTTTCGGAAAATGTACGCGAAGCGTACATATATAAGTTACTAATCGCTGCTTGTATGAGTTTCGTACATTCTGGAGACTGCTGCACGTTAAGGTTCATACATCCACAGGGTTTTTTTTACGGAAAATGCACGCAAAGCGTACATATATAAGCTACTAATCGCTGCTTGTATGAGTTTCGTACATTCTAGAGACCGCTGCACGTTGAGTTCCATGCATCCAGAGGGTTTTTTTTTTTGGAAAATGTACGCGAAGCGTACATATATGTAAGTTTATAACCGCATGTTTGTAAAAATTGAAATATCCGGAGGAAATAGTGCTAAAAGTTTGTAAAAATAGAAAAATACAGAGGGAAATATTGCTAAATGCTTGTAAAAATCAAAATATCCGGAAGAAATACAGCTAAAAGTTTGTAATAATATAAAAATACGTAGGTAAATATTGCTAAAAGTTTGTAAAAATCGAAAAATCGTGAAGAAAATATTGCTAAAACTTTGTAAATAGTCTAAAAAAGGAATAAAATCGATGTTTACTTTGTGAAGAAGCTTGCCGTAGGAAGCACGCGTTCTGATTGGGTGGAATTTGGAGGTTGCCGAGTTTTGGGTTAGCGCGCGTCAAAAAAATCGCCAAATCGGATGTCACCCTTGTTGTAGGATTTTGCCGATTGGGTTTAAGGAGAAAGTTCCATAAACGAGTAAGTTGCTAATTGGTGTAATTTTTTAAGCACGACTTAGTGCAAATGTAATCTTATTGCTCTAACATAGTTTCCTTGGAACAGCTGTCGCACACGCACAAGGTTGGTGTGATTTTGTTTTGGTGCCAATTTGACGAAAATCTTGTTTTCAAATACCAGTTAAAAATCGCGTGCGAAAATTGCACATTATTTTTTTAAAATATGATACTATAATAAAAACATGATTAAATAAACATTTTATATTATTTTAGAATGAAAATAGAAATACATTATATAACATTACTGTTAGGGGAACCGTCGGTAGCGTAATAAATTTTCTTATTTTTATAAATAGTTAAATCAGTCTTCAAATTTAATATACATTTTCATCTTTTGATATGTTAAAGAAGTTTGTTCAGCTTACCTGAAATTTTCCTTTTGCACCAAGTAATATCCACAGTAATCCAAAGTGTTGTAGCGATATTTATCTTATCCATTGATTCACTTATATTGGAGTGATAAGAAATAGTATTAGTAGAAAATAACAATTGTGTGAAATGAGCAGAAGATTCATTTTCCTTTGAATATAATATTATAATTCTTGGCTAGATGTACATGTTTAAAATCGTGTTTTGGAGGCTGCGTATAAGTGCTCCAATTTTACATTATATTAAAATATATTTACATCATATATATACAAGAGCGTCTTAACTGCTCGGATACATTTTGGAAACTGAAGGGAGATTGTTATTTGAGTTCTGTGCACACGCGCGGGACAAACAGCTGTAGATTTAAGGAGGGAGATCTGCAGTATTTCTCCAATTAGTTAGTTTCGACAGTCTCTGGTTTTATTCACTGTTTTGCATCTGCGGTTGTCACTTAAAGTACTTATAGTTAATTGGGGTCTGGTGTTTAACATGTTTTTCAATCGTTCGCTGCACGTGGAGATTAATTAACTGCATAAAAAAGGTTTCTCCGTCAATTACAATTTATATTATTTAAAATATAAACAAACAATTTTATTATTAAATAAACAATGAAAACAATAAAGAAAGTTATAAAAGAAAGTATTACAATAAATAAATATCATTAATGAGAGCATTAATGAGAGCAGTATTTATCACTCCATTTATATGTTTATCTGAAGAAAAACGACTTCTTATGCGATCTAACATAATAAACTGTAGTTTTTAACTACGTCTTTAACAGGAAGAAGGTTTTTACTACATCGGTATTGTTTCATATTAAGTTTTAAGATGTACCCACTTATGAAACTTGAGCCGTTTTTAATTTCTATATTCAAATATATAATTAATGCTAAGAAATATGTTCGCTGCAATCAGTTAAATTATGTTCCCTATTGCGAAAATGTATCATATATATAAAGCTAAATTAATCATAAAAATCATATATAGAAAAAACTACCTCTCCTTTTTAATGATTCACATCTTTAAATTAAAGAATTGGAAAACGAAATAAGGGTAATTAATAATTTAAGGTATATCCATGGATCTTAAATTCAACTGGAAAAAAGTTAGGGTAAATTTTTAAAGTAGACAAATGCGTAATAAAATAGTTTTCTTACCAGTTTCCATTTTGCAAAATGATTACTATTAAGAAATATGTTCGCTGCAATCAGTTAAATTATGGTCCCTATTGCGAAAATATATCATATATACAATTGGACACTTGGATACTAAGTATTAGTCTTTAGAACAAGTCGAATAAAATTTGAAATGATAACGATCTCTTATGTGGATTTGGATAGTATCCTCGTGATGCTCATTGGGTATAAATATGATTTTTCATTGGCTTATTCATACAAGAGGCACGTGCTTAAATTTGTTTATCGTAATTTTCCCATGGTCAAATTATTAGAAAAGCTTATTATTTAATATTGGCCACTGGTGTAGTAAGTAGATTTTTTTTTGTGACATAGATTATTAATCTAGTACATGCCAGGTGAAAAGTCAGCGAAAATTTTATCCTGGCTCTACATATGAAAGGAAAAAAAAGTAAATGAAGTCACTTGTAGCAGAAGAAGTGTATTTCCATTTCTAAAATAAATAAATAAATAAATAAATAAACTTTTTACTACTATTACTATTGAGTCTCGGAATGACTGTCTGGAATTTTCATCCTCTGTAGTTCAAGCTTTGCACCAAGACTCCCTTAGCATAGATCAGACTTGACAATCCGGAGAAAGTCTATGGATGAAAATGTCCGCGGAAATTGCCAACTTATTAACTGACTTTCTCCGGCGCTAGTATCAGGACAACCATGTGGTTTTTAACCACGTGTATAGCGGTCAAAGGAAACTTGCTGATTGTAAGGTCTAATACTATGATAAGGAGATCTTGCTTTGCACATGCACAAAAATACAGCGCCTAGAATACAAGAATATACAAAAATATACAAGAATGATGTTTGTCTTTTAATTAAATCTTCATTTTTACCCGTGCACAGTGAAGTATTCGAGGCAAAATCCTGGTCAAAATTAATTTTCATGTGTTTTAAATTTAAAACCATTGTTGTTGATTTACTATTAGTAAATTACTATTAGTAAATACACTCAATTAATGTTATGCATGTATAAATGTATGTATTTATTTAAATAAATACAGTGTTTACTTTCAAAGTTTTATTATAAGGCTAATTAAGAGTAAAATAAACAGCAATAATTCTTGTACGGTTGTCATTAGTCAAAGCGCGATTTTGATGAGCCACCCTAAATGCTTTAGCCGGTCGCTTCCATGTAGGGCCCAGATGCCTTCTGCAGCGTACAGCCCGGACTTCGCTTGAGGCCAAGAAAGTGCATTTTACATGCAAACGGAAAAATATTAATAAAATACTTTTTTTAAAAACTATACGAAAGTAACTAATAAGAATATAAAACAATTGGGTAAGTGTGATCGAAGATCGCTCAAAGGGTTTCGTTTAATATTCCTTTAAAAACATTTTATCCTTTCTTTAATAAATCCAAATAAATTTCACTTAGCAACAACAACAAAAAAAAGTCATGTTTTTTATAAAGTAAAAAATTACCGGTCTATTTTTTCTTTTTTTCTTATATCTAGGCCAGCCCGATGGCGGGCGAAGCCAGCTATTATATTCTGTCATAATAATATCTGTCATGCGGACTAAATGCGATATTTAAAAAAATAATTTCAAAATTAAACATGTTGTACACCTTCATGATGTTAAAATATGCGAATATTTCTATAATTGGATTTTTATCATGATTCAATATGTTTCTCAAACTCCTATATTTACTATTCTCTATTACTCATATTAATACTCGCTTTGTATTATTCTCAAACATTTGAAAAATTCGTTAAACTTCCAATAGGACGTCAGATTTTCTTTTTAATTCTATAATGACGTGTAATTAATCTGCTTTGTGTATACATACACATACTCATACTCCTTGTATTATTGAGAAATCTTTGAAAATTTCCGTTTTATTACTACTATGACGTCAATCATTTTTATTTCATATTAATATTTTTTTCAGTTGGTGAAACTTTTTATTTCATTTTCATTTTTCACGTGACAAATCGTTCAATAGAAAATTATTTATTGTAGAAAGAATTTCATTGTGGATTTTTAATTTTTGGTAACTGCTTTAACGAAAAATGTTTAAAATTTAATAGGAAAAGGAATACAGAATTTTGGTTTTTTATCTCTATTTATTATAATAATACAATTTTTTCAAATTTTAATATTTTGAGCTTCATAGCTGGTATTCAGCTAGATATACACAAAGTTTCAACTCTGTAAGTTACATAGTTTCTGAGAATGGCTTTGTGACGGACAGACAACGGAGCGGGAGTAATAGGGTTTCGTGAGATGAACGAAGCCCTAAAAAGCTCATAAAGATTTCGCGATATAAATAATATTTTTTTTCTATGAGCCCCCTGACAAAGATCTGCTCGATCCTGCCCGTGGAAAAGGGGGAGCTTTCAGATTTAAAAAAAAAGAAAAGAAAAACTGAGATAGCTTAGGATACATGGCGATCATTAAAAATGGGTACTGTGGTTTAACGCCCATAAATTGTTAATACTGTGATCAAAATAACGGGCCTTATGTGCTTCTCAGCCATATAGCTTTAATACAGCGATCCCTATAACAGGACCTGGTGAATTTTGAGTGCATAAATCGTTAAAATGCAGTCATTTTAACAGAGCTCTGTGGGTTTCAATCCTGTAAACCGATTATACGATAGTCATTATAACGAAGCCTTGTGTTTACACGAACCTATAAATATGGCGGTCAGTATTTAAATCGCAAATCTTTACTTCCAAAACAAGTATTTTTAGAAGAGATAGAAATTTACTATATTTTGTACAAAAATTGAAATTCGATCACTAAAGAAGAATATAGCAAAAACAATTTATAAAATATGGAATTAAAAAAAAAGTTCCCTTGGAAAAATGTCACGCAAAATATCTAATAAAAATCAGCAATAGTTGTCTTATTCGTCTAATGTTTCATAATTGTTTCAAAGTCGATGTTTTCGACAAAATCGCTAGCTCTAAAATAGCTGAAATACCTGTTTAACTACTTTATAGTAGAATTGTTATGCTGAATTTCACGCTCCTACCTAAAACTGATGCTAAGATATGGCGAAAAGTCGAAATTACATAAAATGTTCGACCCCTTAGTGGTTAAATTTCGAAAATTGCTGAAATACATGGTTAGCTATTTTTTTTTTGTAGATTTGTTATCCTGAATTTCATGCTACTACCTAAAACTGTTGCTGAAATATGGCGAAGAGGCGAAATGACCTAAAATTTTGAACCCCAATTTATCTCCCTTCGTGGTCATTTTTGGGTCATCCCCTTAGTGGAGTCTACATTTGTCGAAGTAGCTGACAAAAAGTAATTTTATTTGTTGACCAATGTTACGTGTCATCAGGACATGTTCTTTTATAAGTGTAGATCTCTACATTTTAACGTAATTTTCTTCCTTAAATTAATGAACTAAGCATGTGTCTAAAAGTACATAGGGTTGCCTACTGAAATCTCGATGCAATTAGTGGCAAAACTTCAAAATTTAGGGCTATTTTTGATCAGTTGTTTAGTTAATTAATTAAAAGAGGGAATTAGTGCTGAAATGAAGAGATTACAATTCTGTATTAAAAAAACATAGGTTTGAATGCTAAAACCTCTCTATGACTAGTAGGAACCTTCCAAAAATTAGGGCTAATTTTGGACATTTCCTTAGTTTTTTAATTGAAAGATAAAGCAAACCTAAAAATATAGAGATTACATATCTTCCAAAGACGATATAGGGTAGTCTATTGAAATCGCGCTTTGACTAATTGCAACCCTCCAATTATTGCTGAAAAGTTATTGCTGTTTTTTTATTACTTAATTAGCCTTCTACTTACCACTGGTCTTCCCTACATTTTAGCAGGCAACCCTATCTTTTTAAATGGAGAATTATAAGATCTACATTTTAGCACTGATTTCATCTTTTAATTAATAAACTGAGTAAGCGATAGAAATTCACACCGGAAGTGAACATTTGTCTCTTCTCTGTACCAGCCTTGACTAGGTATCCTATCACTTTTGCTTTGCCACGATAAATGCTATGTCTTTTGGAATTTTCCGCTTTTAATAAATGAGCTAGGTTTTTCTTATAGTTGCCGCTTGTACTATTAAGTGTTTGAAAGTCATCTTAACATTATTTTCTTATTTAAACGTACATTAACTATGTTATTAGTTACATTTTAATTCAGAGCAATTGCATACCTTACTCGTTTACAAAGCAGCGTCGAAATCATTACATTCACTAACTTTTCACAAATTTTGGCTTGTAAATCACGCCAGCATACTATTCGCCAAATTGTGTGGAACGTTGGCTTTGGCGATAAAACTAAAAGTTAGTAATTTTATCCTAAGAAAACTCTCGAGATTTCGCTGCTGAATGTGATTGATCTTTTATTGTACCCATGCATAGATTCTTCACTAACTTTTTCATAATGTATGGAGAATGCTCTGTAAGAAGACCTTTTCTGTTAGTAAAAACCGGTAAAAATTAACCGTGGTTTTAGGTTCTAATAATTCTCTAAAGAAATTTAGTTTATTTTATTTTTGATATTTTCAAACAATTTCGTAATGCTGTAGAATATGAAAATTTATTTTATTTTTATTTGCTATTTAATTTTCTTATCAATGTATAGAAAGAAGATACTCATAAAAATTAATTACCAAGAATGAAAAATCTTGCGTCAAGCGTAGATTATAAAACACTTTCCAACTCTTCCAGAATACTTTAACAAAACTTCACCGTTTAATAAGGTGAAAGTGATAAGGTGATAGCTAAGTGAACAAGGGATGACAAAGGATGACCACCCTGGAAACTCAGCTTTCGCTTTAGAGTATAAGTTTAATCCCGGGGGGAGTATCTAAGTAAACATTTTGAAGCATGCATAACACATTTGAAAACGCAATTTCAGGAATTACCACCAATAGTCGGAAAAATTTCGAAATTCTTTCGAGTAGCTCTATATATGATCTATAGATTTGTATACAGGGTGATTATAATTAAAGTCCCACTTTCAAACTGCTGTAAAAAAGGAACCACTGGTCAGAATGACATCAAATTTGAACTGAGTATACTGGAAGAAGGGGGGAAACGGTATGGCATAAGAAAGAAAAAGTTCCAAAGTGTATCAATAGATGGTGCTAGAAGCGGCATAACGAAAGTGGATTCGGCTACAAGTGATATTTTTAATCAAAATAAGGCGGCTTTGGCATGAGTTGTACAGTAAACCAACCGTACTGTTCAATGTGCATGAATATTTTGGTTGTTTGACGGAAAAATGACTTCCAAATCAGTCAACAGTTAGAAAGCCCATCCACCACGGCAAGGTCGTACCACATTGGATGGGAAAAATCGGTTTTTAACTGTCCTTGGGCCAAAATCCGCATAAAAAAGCACATAATGATTCGATTTTTAATGTGCATGAGTCTTTTAATTTGTATAGTATGCCACTTACAGCGCCATCTATTGATACACTTTGGAATTTTTTTTCTTATGCCATACCGTTTCCCCTTTCTTCCAGTATATTCAGTTCAAATTTGAAGTCATTTTGACCAGTGGTTTCTTTTTTACAGCATTTTGAAAGTGGGACTTTAATTAAAATCACCCTGTACATACATAGTATACTAAAATTTAGTTCAGTTAGGAAACGCATAGCACAACTGAAAATTCCCCTTTAGCAATTTCCTTGAATAAATGGAAATGTAGATATCTGCTGTGCTACGCTGCATATGATCTATAGAATTTGTACACACCAAGCAATAGGCAAAAACTTAGTTAAATTTAAAAACGCATATCACAACTTGTTATAACTCGGTGTCACAGGGCATTCTATTTATCCACAACTGATGATTTAAATATTTATTTAACTTCACAGACAGATAAAGCTTCCCGTAAATTAAAATCGAATCTAGCGAGAGATTAACATCCTCTTCTCGCTAAGTCAAAAAACAGTCTACGAGGATTGAAAAGTATGTAAAAGTTCTCTGTACATAAATGTCTATGAAACAAAAGAAAGTTGCTAATTCAACAGTTTTTTCAAAAGTCATTCACAGTCTTAAAAGTTTGTAGTGCTGCACTCTTGCGTCGATTGTTCGATTTAATTCTGATTAAAGTTTTTCACTGATAATGTGGTGTCACGAATTTCAGTCAATTGTTATGCACTTGCAATTTCGCGGTGAAGACGAAATATACACTTAATTTGTTGTATTGTTACACAACTGAAAATGCATTTCAAGCAATTTGTTTTAATATACAGTACTGAACCGAAATTATTTTGTGTGTCCCTGTAAATGTACGATGAATGCTATGCATACCATATTTTATAGTAAGCTACTTGTCTCCTCAGTGATATATATATCAATTTCAATATGCTTGAGATAGTGCAACATCAATAAATATATCGCAAACGATTTTACCCATAGATCGTAATATAAAGGAATTTTTTTGAGTGTCACTCTACGAGTATCCCTAAACAAATTATAAATACTACCCACTTCATTTTCAATACTGAATATACCATAGTCAATAACATATATTTACGCGAGTATATTTACGCGAGTTAGAGCATGGACAGACAGACAGACGGCCGGTGGACAGACAGACAGACGGCAGACGGACAGACAAACCGAATTCATAATCACTTTTCAACTATGTTGGAAGGTGTTAAAAAATGAACATTGATAAAATCCACATAAAAGACTTCGTAATTGAAAATAATCGAGGTGAACAAACGAAATCACATTATGACCGCTTCATAGATAATTTGAAAATTCTTTGAACTCCATCACTCTTAGAGGTAGGTCCCTATGTTTACTTTTGAAGTGACAGTAAGAACATTTCAAATATGTGCCAATGCGAAGTCAACGTTTAATAACTTCTGAAATAGTGCATACAAAGCAAGCTTTGAAATTCGGGCTACATGTACATGTAAGCCTTTATGATGATATACAATATCTATACTACTTCAGCATGTATAACCTTATCACATGCAAAGTATTTATTTCAAACAAGATTTAAATTTTTCTCTCACGACATTCATCAGGAAATTTTTTATTGCCTTTGAAGCAAACCATTCTTAGTATATAAAACGAGGAGAAGCTTTTCCTGGAATTCTTATTCAAACACGTTTGCCGCTATCTGCTTCAGTTTCTCTCTCTCTCTCTGTCTGTCTCTTGTCTTGTCTCTTGATATTTGTTATCTTATTATGCAGTGGAAGAAAAGGAGATGAGGACTTCCTACGAATAAGATACGCTCGAGTAATTTATTTTCCCCGTGCTGTTCTAGCGCTTGATCTGTTTTCTGTAATTACTTCAGGACTAATAATAATGAAATAAATTTACCAGATCTCGTTCAGGAAATCTTGAAGAAAATTTTGTTTTTCCGCTAAATTTTGAGAGTTTACAATGAACATATAAGAATGTGAATAAGATTTATTAAAATTAGCTGAAATTTTGAATCATAATATCATTGAAATAACTTTTCTTATAACAAAACATCAGAACGATATTAGCTAATTATAAGTATTCCACAGGGCTTGACAAATGTGGTCGCCAAGTCGCCACTGGCGACCAACTTATTTTATCTGGCGACTAAGTTATTTAATCTGACTTTTTTGTTGTTGTTGTTTTACAAAA
This sequence comes from Maratus michaelseni, assembly GCA_963931845.1. Lineage (NCBI taxonomy): Eukaryota > Metazoa > Arthropoda > Arachnida > Araneae > Salticidae > Maratus > Maratus michaelseni. The sequence continues at coordinate 301,425,730 of OZ007589.1, forward strand.
ATTTAAGTAAGAAATGAACACAATCGACATTTTATCTCTCCAACACCCCTACTCGTGCGGGCAGCAAGCAGTCATCTCCCTCTTCTCTTGTACTTTTAATGGAAAAACCAAGTTTAAAAGGCATTTTCCACGTCTTGTAAATAAAACGCCACTCTTTTCCGCTCTATTCGGCTATCATATCATGCGATTATAATGTAAGGAGAAGGGGGAAGTTTCAATAAAACTGTAAGAAATATTGTCAATCCAACATATGTGGCATCTAAAAATTTGGACGCAATGATAAAAAAGCTTTCGCCTTTTTTTGTAAGTTTGAAATCATGTTTTTGTGTTCAGAATTAATACTAATTAATCTATCACATTCATTTCAAAGAATAATAACATATAAATGATTATAAGTAATTCATATGAAGTAAATCTATAAAACTGAATTAAAATTTCAAGAATAATTCATTTTAATTAAAAATAATAAAATGCATTTTTTTAATATTTCTTTCCCGCTTAAAATGCTTGGCTCCTAGCGTCTGTGTGCACCACTCACGTTGTACAATAGTTCGGCATCACTCTGTCTTGGGGACAAGTGTCTGGTACTGGGTAGTTACTCAAGATTATTTTATAATAACATTGATTGGATTATTATCTGCAGTAAATAGAATTAAAAAATCATTGATTGCATTTCAGAAGGGTAAGGTATTTTTTTTCGTTTTTATTTATTCTTAAATTCTTATCGTAGATCGCTGAATCAAAATAAACCTTATCCGGCTGCCGATTCCAATTATGTAATCCCCGCGCAGGAAAATGTTTTTCTTTTCTTTATAGCAATGCCTATTACATAATAATACTATTTTGTGAACGTCACAATGTTTAATTAAATTTCTTGTAAGATGTCTCATTATAGATGATGCAAAGTTACAAAATATTAAGAAATAAACATAAAATTATATTTAAAAAAATTAACTTTTATTTTTAACTTAGCAAAACTAAGATAGTTCACCAAATGCAAAATTTAAAATAATAAAATCAGAAGTATTTGACTGAATTCGATAGGCTAAATAAGCAAAAAATAGTTTTCTGTCTTCACTATTTTATCGATGCCGTCTCATTAGATATAGATTTTGTAGCACTCCGGTTAGTTAAGAGTTTACAACATTTCCCTATTTTTTTAAAATTAGAGATACATAATTTTGATATGTTTCCTTAGAAAAATTAGTTTTATTATCTTTTTTTAATTATGTACTATTCTAAACTCCGTAACTAATAATTCTAAACTATGTTTGATATTATTTTTTCTCACTTAATTCATAGAAAACTTTTGTGCTTTTTGAAAATGCGGGGGGTGCGTTAACATTTTTTATTGGTGAATAGAATTTATACCTGGCTACCAGAGTTTTTTTAATTTGTGAAGCCCTGGTATTCTACAGTATGCTTAAAATAAAAATGGCAATTTCCTTCCAGCCGTTTTTAAATTGAGTTCTGCTGAATGGATTTTGATGGGACTTGCAATGTTAGATAATTTTTCAGAGAAGTTTTTAGTATCTAACATATCATTTTATGTTGCTTAGTTATAGAATTATGGGGAAAGTTCTATAATCAGGTGAACCCGATTATGAAAGGCTAGTTTTTTTTAAAGTTCTACTAGACGGATTTTGATGAGCCTTGCATTGTTAGTTAGATAATTTTTCAGTAATGGTATTAGTATATTCCATATTGTTTTATTGTTCTTTACCAAATTCTATTATAAATGATCTAAACTAAAATTATTCGTTTTTAATAGTCCAAAATTTATCTGGCACATTAGGAAATATAATGGTGCAATTGCATTCGTATCGTTTTCAGCAATGCGGGGGAGTGTGTGTGTGGGGGGTATTCCATGTAAAGGTTCATATTGCTTTAAAACACAATGTCGGATAAAACACTACATTTCGTTCAATTCACTTTTTGTTTGGAACGGGCGAAGATTGCGAGAATTATACAAATGAATGCGTTAATTTCTTATGTGAAATAAAAACTCGAAAGAAAAACGCTATTGCTAATCTTATTCATTACAGCTAAAAATACTTCTATTTGTGTCATTTTATTTATCATTTTAAAAACAAAATGATTTATTTAGATTTAGAAGTGTTTCTTAAACGACGTATTTTTCAGAGATTTATGATCTTTAATAAAAATTCTTGAAAGTGTTATAATATTTTTATACATGTATGAAAGAAAACGTTTAAATAATGCAAAATGTTTTGTGTCTGTTCCAGTTTAGTTTTCTATTTTACGTTAAAACAGATATATTATGCAGGGTGTTAATTTATTCTCTAATATCTGGTATGTCCTTCTTTTCTTTTCAAGTTTAACTAATTTTTAAATTACACAGTAAAAACAACTAAAATTCAGGCAATTTACTTAACCCTATCACTATGTCCTGGGGTCCAGGCGGACCCCAAGCACTTTCAACAAGTTGTCAAAAAATCTATCACTCACTGAGTAGTTTCAGCCGGTGACATCTCATATGATAATGTTTGTAACACACGGTAAAAATTAAACTGTACAAATATAAGTGGTACTTTTTTTTTTAAATTATTTGAAAAATAGATAGCATATTTGTCCTGGGCAACAACAGGGCATGTTTTGATAGAACATAGTGATAGGGTTAAAAACGTTTACACACATATTAAAAAAAAGTAGACGTTCCGGATTATTACACCCCTCATTGGTACGCATAACGTAATGACCATAAAAAATGCCAACAACAGTAATTATAGTTCAGAATTAGTCGAGATTAGTCGAGATTCAGCATTAATCTCAATTAGTCAAGATTAAGCATAAGGTATAAATTAATCATTAGAATAAAATTTTAAAGAGCTGTTTAAATAAAGGGCCCTAGGGCCCCAATAAAAATATGAGGGTGGTGGCCCGGGAGCAGGAGTCCAAGACTCAATATTAAAGTTATGCATCGAGTGAATGACACAATTAGGGGGTGAAAATAAATGATGCACAAAAAGTTCAAGGGCCCCGGGACCGAGCCCCAGGAGGCAAGGTCCTAACTGGAATGTAAAAAGAGGGGAATAACTAAATGAAGAAAAGGCCCCCAAAACGAAGAAGATCGAATTAAAAGGAGTTAAATTATTAACAATTAAAGGAACAAAAACTTCAAAGGGCCCTGAACCGAGCCTCAGGAGAGAATGTAGAAATGGAGGAATAAATGGAGAAAGGGGTCCCAAAAACGAAGATGATCGGAGATAAAAGGGACAAGTTATTAAAAATTTAGGGCACAAAAACTTAAAGGGGCCCAGGGGGCCCATGTAGTGTCCGAGAAAATATTAAAATCAGAGTTACATATTAAAAATTCATTACCAATATCCGATTTAGAATAAAAATTAGACAGCAACTGATAAAAAAATTAATAAATAAAGATAAAAAAAAATCTACATAATATTTATAATAATCACTATTTTATACAGGTATATTGCATTTGATACTATATTATTTTGTATTGCTGATGTTTGTATGATGTATATTACACTTTTATTAGTAACTTATTAAAAAAATGCAGCGAAAACAGATAACCCAATATATATATAAGGGATAATAATTATTTTTCAATGATGAATATTTTAATAAATTAATTATCTTTATTACTATTTATATGTTACTAAAGTTTTAACAATAAAACATTTTTAATGAAAGTTTAGAAGATATTACTGTTACATTTTAATACATATTCATTTTAATTATTAAAAAAAGAAGTACCTTATAAGTGTTACAATTTGTAAATTTTAATTTTATTAACAGTATTGAATTTACAATAAAAAAATTATAAAGCAACTGATAATAAACTATTAAATATTTTTATATATGAAGAATATTTAATTTTAAAAGATGAATGCGTTAATCAATTAATTCTGCTAATTAGATACAGTGAAACTCGTTTAAGATACGAATCAAGGGACCGAGAGCATTTCGTATCTTAAGCGGGATCGTATCTTATCCAGATTTCATAGATTCTCGAGTAATAATGCATACAAAGACAGTGCACGTTGTTATTAACGTATTTTAACCATTTATAACACTCATTTTACCCATTTCTAACAATTTTTAGATATTATAGAAAATTTAAGTTTAAGATTTTGAAATAAAGTATTACTTTATTTTTCTCCAAAATTTTATTGAGTCACGTTTGTACAATAACAAAATTAAAACGCCAAATTAAAAAAAGACAATAAAACGAAATTTTTGTTAATCTTTAGAAAACAACAACTGAAATACACAACATACTTAAGCAGGAAAAATAATAAATTTGCAAAATTACTTTTAGAAAGACAAACTAAATGTATGCTAGGAACAATAATTGTTACATTATCTAAATTAAAGTAAGTGAAGTAGTTTTAATTTGTTGAAAAAAAGTCGTTTACCTTGGTTTGGTGCAACTTAGGGCGAGATTTTATCACGAAGCTTTCTGCCTTGTTGATGTGGTAGAAAAAATTTTCGACGGAGGGAGCAGCATCTATCGAAGAGGCGTACTGTCGAATTAAGCTGAGCGAACTCATTACAGATGCGAATAATGGTATGGCTGGCACATACGTTTCTTCATCCGCGTCGTCTTCTGCTTCTTCTGAATGCCTTGGTTCATCGGAACTTTTGACATCCGCGATTATATCCGGGATAGAACGAACTTCACTTGTTACAAGCTGATCGTCAATATTGACAAATGAGTCCCAATCTTCGCATTCTTCTTGATACTGCTCCTCTTCTGCGATGTCAACGTTTTGAAAAGTGCTGTCGACGTCAAAGGCTTTACAGAAACAGTTCTCAATGGTGGTTGGTGTTACGTCTTCCCAGGACGCTCTCAGGAAATGCATGGCGTCCAAGACGTTAATAGGCTTACAGGTTGGGCAGGACAGATCCTTTTCACGATGATCTATTTGGTGTAGATGACGTACAACTACACGACTTTTGTATTTCATTTTGAGAACATGAATTATGCCCTGATCCATGGGTTGAACAACGCTAGTTGCATTAGGGGGTAAAAAGACTAGTTTGACGTTTTGTAAACCGGGGATATCCTTGGGATGGGCGGGACAGCTGTCGGCGAGACACAATACTTTCCTGGACTCTTTTTTCATTCATTCATCGAACTTGCGGATCCACTTAACGAATATATTTCTGTCATCCATGTTTTGGCTTGACTTTCATAATCGCAGGGCAGATTTCTAGCATTTTTAAAGCAGCGAGGATTCCGCGACTTGCCGATGACGAAGGGTTTTAATTTATCCGTTCCGCTCATATTTGAACCAACAAGAACAGTTATACGTTCTTCGCTAAGTTTGCCTCCAGAATATTTCTCACCCTTAAACGCCATAGTTTTATCAGGGATTAATTTAAAAAAAGGCCCATCTCGTCGACATTGTAAATATTGCATCTTTAGTACTTTGTCAATAGCGGCGCGAGCACGTTATTTTTCCAACAATTGACATCATCTACATTCACAGCTGTCGACTCTCCGCATACCTTCCTATAAACTATGCCGTATCTTTGTCTGAAGCGGTCTAGCCAACCGTTGCTAGGCGTGAAATCCACTCCAAGACGTGTAGCAATTTCGCAGGCCTTTTCCTTAATCAATGATCCATTAGTTGGGATGTTCATCGATCGGGTTTGGGTGAACCACTCAAATAAAATATTCTCCAATTCTTCAAATTTTGCCACCTTAATTTTCTTTCTGCCAGAGCCACCAGCTGATGCACTGCTTTCTAGTTTCTGTCTATTTTGTAACAGAGCTCGAAGAGTTTACTCGTAGATTCCCACAGACTGTCTTGTTTATCACATTCTCAGCGTCGTATTTCCTTAAGACATCCAATTTTTCAGTCAAAGAAAGTGTTTTTCTTTTTACTTTAAGTTGCTCATCCATTATTTACTCCTATTACTATTCAGTGGATAAACAAAAGACTAGATTTACGCAATGACCTTTCGACAGCTTTACCGGTACAGAGGTTTCGAAGGCACAGTGTTCTCAGATAGATTTTTCCTTTTCCCCTAGACTACGGAATAAAAATTCCCTAGATTCTAAAGTCACGTGACATGGAAGAAATTCTGCATTTTGATTGGCTGTAACGACTTGGCTGAATCACATACAAGATTCATGAGCACCGGTTTGTGTTATAGAAAAACAACCTCCCCCCCCACCCTCTGTTAGCGAAAGAATTGCTTGAAGAAAATTTCTCCCCACTGCCCATCTCTTTACTTCCTCTTCCATCTATCACGTTCATTGCCAGAAAAACACAGAAGTCTAAAAAAAATCATTTTTTTTCCATTAGATTTCGAGAAAATATTGCTAGTCTTCTAAAAATTCCCTAGAAATAAGAAAGAATTCCCTAAATAGGCTTGAGTTTCCCTAGGGATTTTTCCCTAGATCGGAAAACGCTGCGAAGGCACGGTATGGAGTTGCGTCACATCACGTGATTATGACGTAAATGAGAACTTTTCCGAACCTTCCATAGGGACTTCGAACTTAAAAGGGGAAGAAGAAACGGGTAGGGGGGGGGGGGGTAAAACCGCCAAGAGAAAGACTCGAGCACAATTCAGTTGCTCTTTTTAGCTATTCTGTCCTAAAGACACGTGATAAACGGATTATATAAACACCATTTCGCATATTAAGCGGGTTTTTTTTACATCAAGGGACAAATTTTCTTCGTATATTAAGCGGGATCGTATTGTTATGAATTTTGTATATATCTGTAAATATTCCATTTGTTTAAATTTATTTTATTTTATTATTGTGAAAATTGCAGTATTATTAATGTATTTCCTATTGAGCATCATGTAACTCAATGCTAAAGGCCTCAGATGGTTTGCAAGGAAAACAACCTTACATCCTCATCTTTATAATGGAAGTCTATGGTAAAATCGCCAAGGAATGGGTTTATCACCAAGTTGGCGATGGTTTTGGCGACTTATTTTTGTCGCCAAATTTGGCGATATATTGCCAAATGTCGCCAAGTTGGCGACGGATTTGGCGACTTTTTGTGCAACCACCCCCCCTTATACCTGTACATTGGGATCCTTTCTCGCTTTGGTTCTCTATCGAAGGTTAAAGCACTTTCTGGTAATTTCTAGCATCTGAAAGCTCTGGAATAATCTGGAAAGATCTCTGAAGCCTATATAAGGGACCTCCACCAGTCCAGTTAGTTAGTTGTCTGTCAACTGCGATTGAATTCATACGAGAGGCTTTGCATTGAGAACTGTGTTTCTCGGATCGATTTTGTCGTTGATACGTCGTATTGAACGCATTGTTTCTGTGTGAAATTTTGCTTAGCTTTTATTGGATTTGAAGATTACTGAATATCTTGTAATTTTCAGAAGATATTTGTGATCGTATTGCACTGTTTATAGTGAATAAATCCTTTTTATTGTTCTTATATATTGGCATCAGTCCTTTCGAACCCCGAGCTCACAACATTTGGTGTCAGGAGTGGGGTTGAATGCCGATTACCAGAGCAATGGAAGCGCAACTGACTAAATTATTGGAGAAATTAGGAGAGATGGATGAGAAAATGACTGCGAATCAGGCTGAAATGAAGAAGGATATGTCAGCGATGGATGAGAAAATGACTGCGAATCAGGCTGAAATGAAGAAGGATATGTCAGCGATGGATGAGAAAATGACTGCCAACCTTGGCGAGTTAAAAGATGAAATGAAGAAGGAAATGTCAGCAATGGATGAGAAAATGACTGCAAATCTTGGCGAGATGGATGAGAAAATGACTGCCAACCTTGGCGACTTAAAAGATGAAATGAAGAAGGATATGTCAACCAACCTTGGAGAGTTGAAAGACTTAATAGAGGATAAAAGAATATCTTTAAATGACAGAATTGACGGCGTGGAAAACAAAGTTGAAGGAAGATTTCAACAAATAGAAGGAAAAGTAGAAGAAATTCAAAGGACAGCCAATACCGTAGAAGAAAGAGTAGAAGAAAAAGTTCAAAAGATCGCCGAGACCGTTGAAGAAAGAGTAGAAGAAAAAGTTCAAAAGATCGCCAAGACCGTCGAAGAAAGGATTGAGAGTGTAGAAAAGGAGTTGGAAAATGTGAAGAAACAAAAGATAACTGCCGAAAACTATCCCGAAGATGTCAAGTATCAAGCTATGCTTCCTCGGGCCTCTATTAAACTCTCGACCTATGACGGAAAATCCTCATGGCCAGTTTTTAAGACACAATTTGGGATCGTAGCGGACGCCAATGGATGGGATTCCCAGACAAAAGCTTGCCAGTTAGCTGCTTCTCTACGAGCTGATGCTGCCGACGTCTTACAGACTTTGCCTGCAAATGAACCGCTGGATTTTGAAACGCTCGTCAGTGCCTTAGAGTTGCGCTTTGGCGAGAAATGCATGAAGGAATATAGCAGACTCCAGCTCAAATCTCGACAGCAGAAATCCACTGAATCCCTGCAAGATATTGCTACGGATGTCGAGAGACTTTCCCATCTGGCTTATCCTGACTGTCCGACTGAAATTAGAGAAAGCTTAGCTCTACAGCATTTTATCGATGGTGTGCGTGACTCTGAGATCCAGAAACAACTCCGGATTGCAGATCTCAATGACTTAAAAGGGGCTTTAGTTTATGCCCTAAAATTCGAGGCAGCCCAGCAAGCTACAAGGAAAGATCGGCACTTTGCGCCAGTAGCCAACATGCCTGAAACGCCGGATACAGCTGTGGAGCGTTTACAGCAGCAGATGAAGGACGTGATGAGACATATAAACTCCTTGATGGACAACAAACCTGGAAGAAAAATCAAGTGCTGGAAATGCGGTGGAGAAGGTCATATTCAAAGAAACTGCCTAAAACGACCCAGCACAGAAGGTAATAGCTCCGCACGAACGGCGGAGCAGGAAAACTAATTAATGGCCATCTCGCGGGGCGGAGGTTGCCAGATTTTGAGAAGCCCCATTATCAAGTGTGTCAAATTTCTGCAAGAAGTTGCGGCAAGAACGGAGTTTTTATAGTCGGGCGTGTGAATGATTTGCCCTGTAATATGATCATCGATACAGGAGCCAATGTGACCATCATCCGGAAAGATCTAGCTCAGCGGCTAAAAGAAAAGCTCCTCTGGACTCCGCCCCGTGTTATCCTTCAAACCGTGACCGGGGATAAGATCGACATACATGGAAGAATGAAATTGAAAATAAAGTTTGGGAACGCCGCTTACCATCATACAGTCTATGTGGCCGATATTTCAGACCCTTTCATACTCGGACTGGACTTTTTAAAAGAGCAAGGATTTACACTGGATTTTAAGAATAATGAGTTACGCTCTGCTCAAGAAGATGTCACTATTTTCAAACTTGGAAATGAGTCCGGGTCTATTCAACGGATCACAGCCAAGGCAGATGTTATCATCCCTCCTCGGACCGAAATGATGATACCTGGATTAACTGGAAACGAAAGAATTTTCCAGTATGGCTTGACTGGATATCCTGAGAAGAGCCCAAAGGGAGTGCTAATAGCATCAGCGCTGGTAGATCTGTCGAGAGATGTGATACCTGTGAGGATGGCGAATGTAAGTGAAAAGTCTAGAACTATCCAGAAGGGTGAAGTGCTTGCTACCTGTGCTCCAGTCACCTGTGTTTGCAAAGACCCGAGCTTGACGTTGTCGGAGCCGCCTACAAGTTTAACACCCGAAATTGGACGAAATGAGAATTTATCTCCTGAGCAGAGACATGCCGCAGAAAGACTGTTCCAGGAATTTAAGGATGTGTTTTCACAAAACGAGAATGATATAGGTCGCACTTCTCTGACACGTCATAGAATTGATACTGCCGACCATCCACCGATTAAACAGCATCCAAGACGCTTGCCGTTCGCAAAACAAGAAGAGGTTTCTAAGCTCTTACAAGAGATGCAGAATAGTGACATCATCGAACCGTCATCAAGTCCGTGGGCCTCTCCCATCGTGTTGGTCCGAAAGAAAGATGGCTCCACAAGATTTTGTGTGGATTATCGTAAACTTAACGATATCACGAAGAAGGACAGCTATCCTCTACCAAGAATAGACGACACGCTAGATACTCTTTCAGGACATAAATGGTTTTCCACGCTGGATTTGAAGAGTGGCAAGTAGAGATCCATCCTGATGACAAAGAGAAGACCGCATTTACTACTGGACAAGGACTTTGGCAATTCAAAGTTATGCCGTTCGGGCTCTGCAATGCTCCAGCAACGTTCGAGCGCCTCATGGAGACAGTGTTAAAAGGCCTGACTTTTGAAGCTTGTCTCATCTACCTAGATGACGTCATCATTGGTGGCCGCACGTTTGAAGAACATCTTGGAAATATTCGAAAAGTGTTAACGAAGCTAAGAGCGGCGAATTTAAAGCTGAACCCTCTGAAATACAAGTTTTTCCAACGCGAAGTAAATTATTTAGGACACATCATCTCAGCTGAAGGTGTTCGAACAGATCCTGAAAAAGTGTCTGCAGTAAAGAACTGGAAGCGTCCGGAAAACGTCCATCAGTTGCGAAGCTTTCTGGGACTTTGCACTTATTACAGAAAGTTTGTACAGGGGTTCTCCAACATCGCAAGACCCTTGCATAGGCTCACTGAAAGCAAGCAGAAGTTTCTATGGACACAAGAATGCGAGAATTTCTTCCAGCAGCTGAAAGAAGCTCTCACATCCTCTCCAGTCCTAACCTATCCACACCCCGACAAACAATTCATTGTGGACACGGATGCTAGTCATGAAAGTGTCGGTGCTGTACTTTCCCAAGAAATAGATGGCCAAGAACGAGTCGTAGCATACTGGAGCAAATGTTTGTCGAAACCAGAGCGGAATTATTGCGTCACTCGTAAGGAGTTATTAGCTATAGTAAAAGCCATAGAACACTTCCATCACTATCTCTATGGCAGGAAATTTCTCCTTCGTACTGATCACGCATCCCTAACATGGCTGATGAATTTTAAGAACCCAGAGGGCCAAGTAGCCAGATGGATACAACGACTCCAGGAATACGACTTTGACATCAGGCATCATAAAGGCTCATCGCATGGAAATGCTGATGCCTTATCAAGAAGACCGTGTCCCGAAAGTTGTCGCTATTGTTCCAGAGCGGAGAACAAGTATAATCCCGAACATGTCATACGCCAGACGAAGACTTCACTATCAACGCCACCAGATCCCTGGAGTGATGAGAAGATTCGAGAAGATCAAATGGCAGACTCTGACATCAAACCAATCTTGGAGTTATTAGAATCTTCTAGCACGAAGCCCAGTTGGAAAGACATCTCGACTTACAGTCCTACGACGAAGCAATATTGGGCTCTTTGGAACTCCCTCCACGTCAAGAATGGTGTCCTGTTCCGAAAATTCGAATCGGAAGATGGGAAGACATCTCGGTGGCAGTTGGTACTTCCTCGATCCCGAATACCAGAGGTCCTCAAGGAATTACATGGCAGTCCCACTGGTGGCCATTTTGGAGTCATGAAAACATTACACAGAGTCCGAGAGCGCTTCTTCTGGGGAAAAGCGAGAGCTGACGTCGAACAATGGTGCAAATCTTGCGATGCATGTGCAGCTCGGAAAGGACCAAAGAAACGTAGCCGAGGAAGACTACATCTCTACAATGTAGGAGCACCTTTCGAACGCATCGCCCTTGACATCCTAGGTCCTCTGCCAAGAAGTGCTGATGGCAACAAATACCTCCTTGTTGTCATGGACTACTTCACGAAATGGCCTGAAGTTTATGCCATCCCTGATCAAGAAGCTTCTACGGTTGCGGATGCCTTGGTACACCAGTGGATATCAAGGTATGGAGTCCCCCTTCAAATGCATTCGGACCAGGGGAGAAATTTCATCTCTGCTGTGATTGAGGGTCTCTGTCAACTTCTCGGAATGGACAAAACTAGGACGACGCCTTTACATCCACAGTCGGATGGCATGGTTGAGAGGTTTAATCGTACCATCCTCAACAACTTCTCACTGCTAGTTTCAAGAAACCAACAAGACTGGGACCAAAAACTTCCCTTGTTTCTCCTCGCCTATCGCAGCGCCGTCCATGAAACGACCGGCTATTCCCCGTCTCAGGTGCTTTTCGGTCGTGATCTTCGTCTACCTTGTGATCTGCTTTTTGGTCGCCCTCCAGATGCGCCTTCATCGCCAGAGGGATACGTGCAGAATCTCCAGGCACGATTTGAAGACGTCCACAACTTGGCTCGAGAGCGGATGAATATACAGACGGAGAAGATGAAGAGCAGGCACGACACGAAAGCCACGGGACATCAATTCAAAGAAGGTGACAAGGTTTGGTTTTATAATCCGACTCGACGTAAAGGACTTTCTCCCAAACTGCAATCGCACTGGGACGGTCCTTATACAGTCCTAAACAGACTGAACGATGTCGTAATTCGGATCCGAAAGTCACCAAGTTCGAAGCCTAGAGTCGTTCATTACGACAGGTTGGCTCCATACTATGGCCATAGTACTTAGTTCATTGATTGTAAATAGTGTAATGTAAATAATGTAAATTAGTATGACCATGGTCTTGTATATAAATTAATGTAATTATTTATTTTGCTTAGCATTATCATTATTATTGTTATTATTATTTAAATACTTGTATGTAATAATGTCTATGCTTTAATTTAATTTTATTTTTAAATAAGTGTATATTTTGTATAATTCAGCATTATGAATGTGTTTTGAATAGTATAGCATTTGTTGGTAACGGGTTTGCTTTCCGATCAAAGGTTGAACTGCCCGGGACGTGCAGTCCTTGAGAGGGGGGCAATGTTATGAATTTTGTATATATCTGTAAATATTCCATTTGTTTAAATTTATTTTATTTTATTATTGTGAAAATTGCAGTATTATTAATGTATTTCCTATTGAGCATCATGTAACTCAATGCTAAAGGCCTCAGATGGTTTGCAAGGAAAACAACCTTACACCCTCATCTTTATAATGGAAGTCTATGGTAAAATCGCCAAGGAATGGGGTTGGCGACGGATTTGGCGACTTTTTGTGCAACCACCCCCCCTTATACCTGTACATTGGGATCCTTTCTCGCTTTGGTTCTCTATCGAAGGTTAAAGCACTTTCTGGTAATTTCTAGCATCTGAAAGCTCTGGAATAATCTGGAAAGATCTCTGAAGCCTATATAAGGGACCTCCACCAGTCCAGTTAGTTAGTTGTCTGTCAACTGCGATTGAATTCATACGAGAGGCTTTGCATTGAGAACTGTGTTTCTCGGATCGATTTTGTCGTTGATACGTCGTATTGAACGCATTGTTTCTGTGTGAAATTTTGCTTAGCTTTTATTGGATTTGAAGATTACTGAATATCTTGTAATTTTCAGAAGATATTTGTGATCGTATTGCACTGTTTATAGTGAATAAAGCCTTTTTATTGTTCTTATATATTGGCATCAGTCCTTTCGAACCCCGAGCTCACAACAGTATCTTATGCGTACGTATATTAAGCGGGTAATTTTACACAGGTTTAATAGGCATTTTTCAAGGGACCGAAGATAATTCGTATCTTAAGCGGGATCGTATCTTAAGCGGGCGTATCCTAAACGAGTTTCACTGTATATATATGTTACTAAAGTTCCAACATACAAATATTTTTAATGTCAGTTAAGAAACTATTATTATGACATTTTTATTATTAAGACAATACCTAGGTATTGTCTTAATAATAAAAATGTAATAATAATATTTATAAGTGATGTGAATTTTAAAATTTAATTACCAGTATTCAATTTACTATAAAAAATTACAAAACAATCGATAATAAATTAATAAAGTTTTTATGTATCAAAAGAACAATTTTAAAAGATGAAAACTTTAATAAATTCTGCTAATTTTATATTTATCTGTTACTAAAGTTCTAACATAAAAATATTTTTAATGTAAGCTTGAGAGATTTGTTTTTGTATTTATAAAAGTGTACTTTAATTATTAAAAAATTACTTAAATAAAATTTAAAATTTAAATATTGAAATTAATTTTAAAAATATATTTTTAATTTAATACAAATTAAGTTAAAAGCAATAAAATAATTTTGACATAATTATACTTTAAATTTAATTATTTTATTGACAACAAAAGTAATAAATATAGACTGATCTCTATTAATTAACTTAATAAAGATCAAAATGAAACTCTAAAAAAGTAAAAACACCACCAAGGACAGAAATTGCAAACTTCGGATTACAAGACTGGGATTACAAGCCTAGCGGTTTAAAAAGCCCTCGCCTTAACCACTGGGCTAGAACGTGCACAACTTTCACCAAAATAGCATGTGCCAGCTATATTAAAAGTGTTTACTGCAAGAAGCAACCCAAGAATCAGTTGACGAATGCGTTGTTTAACGGAGGAATCACTATACGTAGTCACTTATATAGAAAAGGGGTAAAAAGTCTCATGTAATGCTATGGGGATAGGCGTAGGAAAATAGTCTCATTTTTAAAGTGAATTATATAAGAAGACAGAGTTTTCCTATTTAAGTGGATTGGTCAATCGCTTCAGCGACAACAGATTAATATCATATAATAATTTTTAAAAAATCGTCCTAGCGGATTTCGAGAAAAAAAAATCTTACGCTATGACAACATGACACCATTACACGAGTACGTATTCCCATTTTACTTAAAAATGGACTTCCAATCTTAAAATATACTGCATGTAGAAATGCAGAAATTTCAGGATAGAGTTAGACCGGAGATATAAGACTGCTCTGAAAAAAAAAAGAACCGAGCCATACTAATAATAACGATACTAACTATACTTCATATTTGTTGAGATATTAAATGGTGGCGTTTTGCTTTTCTTTTGAACTCAAACTAGCTGTATATATTAGAGTGACGGACATCTTCGGTTTTCGGTTTCGCTGCGTCACTCCAGACACTACCGTCTCTCATGATTTAATAAAGCTTGTGTTCGTTTTTACAAGTTTATTTAACACGTCATGTACACATCACACCGTAAGGTTTTTATTTTTATAAATTCATTAGTTCACCTGTTAAAGTGTTATTTTGAACTTTAAAAGTGACAATTTTTTTTATAAACGTAATCAATGTTCTTCACAAATACACAAAATCTTTATTTCGAATAGCACTTAAATGATACAGTAAATGATACAGCTTTGATTGTACCGAAATAAACTGCTTTGATTTCTTGAAATTCTTATTCAAACACATACATCAAAGTCTGTTTGGATCTCATTTTTTTCCCTCTTTATGTGAATCAGAAATAAGAGAAAGAATAAAAGACCTGCCTTTCGAATAAGACACGCACGAATAATCTATTTTCCTCACTCTGTTACTGCATTTGATCTCGTTTATGAAATTGCTTCTAGATAAATGTTCTTGAAAGAAATTTACCAATTTTAGTTCAGGAAATCTCGAAAACATTATTTCATTTCATTTTCCGGTGAATTCTGAATATTTTGAATAGAATTAAATAAAGGTGAATGACATATTCTAACGATATAATCAAATTTTAAATTTTATTATCGTGTTTGAAGGTAATGTTTTGTTATGGCATTTTTGTTTTACTATTTTTAACGTTTTCCAACGTAGTTGAAAAGAATTTAGAACTTTGCAGTCTTTTTGCAGTCTAACTTTCGTAAATGTACTTCAATTACCACGAAATTCATGTATGTTGCTGAGGTTTACTACAACATGTTCCCTATTGGAGCTAGTGGATTTAGCATTTATCGTTTGTATACAGAAGCAAATAAAATAATTTGCAAACATCTTCTGATCACCATTAATAAGTGACCTTGTAAAAGACATCGCTATGAAAGTCATTAAAAATTAAAAATAATATAATATACAGATGTTTGTAGACTTCATAAAGGAGGTCATTTCTAGTTACTAGATTACTACTAGAGTCTTGTGCAGTATTTGCATGCATAATTAATTCTATTTTTCACTCTTTCTTTTTTCGTTTTCTGCAGAAGAAAAGTATTTTTATAAAACTAGAAACAGCTGCATGCTAAAAAGAAGATAATAATAATTTTTTTTGTTTGTTTACATTTATTTTACACGTCATATATTCATTCCTATCTGATGTATGATTTGCATTTATCTTAACATTTTATGCACCAAATTATTTAATCAAGAAATTTCTTCACCTCAATAATTATCTTTCTCAATATCTGAAGATATATTAAAATATTTATATAATAATAATAGGAAATTTAAATAAGTTTTTTCGTTAAAACTGATTTAATATGAGTAGAATAATAGTACAACAGAATAGTTTACAAGAATAATTAGATAACAAAAAATAATGTTATGGGCAGGACTTAACAAATGCGATCGCCAAGTTGCTGGAGGCGACCATAATATATTTTTAGACCGCTAATCAGGCCACTACTTGCCGGGCTATTGCACAGCTGAACGGGTTATTACTTGGATACGAGGCGAAGTTTCGCCTGATCGCCGCATGGCAGAGACCTACTTGACTAGCCCTTATGCCATCGTGGCTGTAGTGTTTTTGTTGCCTTCGTTTCTTTTCCTGAGTTGGCTGGTTGCTAATTAATGTTTCGTTGGGTTGATCCGGTACTGCAAAAATCAGCGATGTCATAATGGCTGGATGTGATATGCAGGTTGTTTTTGAGCCGAATGTAGTACAGGCTTAGTAGAGGAGATAATTTAGAAAAGGAGGAGAGTAATTAATTACTAAGCAAAAAAGAGGGAGATGTCGCAACATGCCAATTTGCTCCAGAAGCATTGATATTTTGCGCTGAATTCCAAGCCAGACAATGCCGCTGCAGAGGGAGACGGTATCCCGAATTTAATTTCTACAGTACCGACTATTCTATTTCAGACCGCTGACAGGACATTTTTTGTTTTATCTATTCGGTTCTTGTAGTTTTCTATTATTAGCTTTTTCATTTGTAGTTTTCTCTTTCGATTGAACTTGTCTCTATCATGGGAATTCTTCTTTGTCTTGGCAGTTCGACGGCTTATTGGTGGTTTTATCATTTTCTTTGTTTTCTGACACCTTTTTCTTAGGTTGTAGTCAAAGTTATGAGATTTGTCATTCTTGTATTTTATTTTTGTGTTCTGGGGTAGAGCGTTCTTCCGGCTATTAGTTCATTATGTTTAACTTTCATTCCCAGAACACTTGCAGTAAGGGCTTTCCTTAAATGTAGATTGCATTCTAATTATTTTATTTATTTTTATTTTTTTGGCTTACTTTTTTGCGTGATGCGCTATTGGATAGAGTATATAGCCATAATATATGTATATATCGCTGACCAGGTCCCTATCTGGCACACTACTGCCCAGCTGAACGGGTTAATGCCTGGCGGCGCACAGTGGGACGTTTTGATGATCTAGGTGGACAAAATTAATTTTTCGATTATCTCAGAATTTAACAAGACCGCGTATACTGGTAACCGAATGTTTCTTCTGTCGAGATCCGTATGAATTTTGTCGAAAAAATCCGATGTGTGGATTAACTACGACCGTAAAGAAGGCAGTTGGTTTGAGGGAGTTTCAACAGTTGCACTATTTTTCTGTAAGTTCGAAAGCAAGTCGTGACTTTTCTGTTTTATTTGAAAGCAGGAGTTTACTGGACATATGTCACATGTTTGTCATAAGATTTAACCTATTGCTGTTTGGAAATAAGCGCCATCTTGTTTTCAAATTTCATCTTGACTTTTAATACAGTATTAAGCATTATTAAGAAATAAGCATTTTTAAAAATCAAAGTGCCATTCCTAGAGTATTGAATACTTAAGAAAGCTCCTGCGAAAGTTTGCGAATCATTAAGTTATATTAACTTGAAATGTGTGTTTGGGTGTTTAATTCAAATCTTGCATGTCAATTTTAAACCACTTTTAATTATCCGATTGAGCTGAAACTTTGAATACAGGTGTAGTTTGAAGGACAATACAATATTATAATACAATATAAATAATAATAATAATAATAATAATAATAATAATAATAATATAAATAATTACATAAGCCAAATATTTGTCACTGTTTGATTATTTTATTACTGATACATTCGAAAACCCAGCAAAACTTCAACGCAATAATTTTGTCCACCTAGATCCTCAAAACGCCCCACTGTGCGGCGGGGCGAAGTTTCGCCTGATTGCCGCATGGCGGAAATCTACTTGATTAGCCTTTAGGCCATCGTGGCTGCAGTGATTTTTTTCTTTTTACCTTCGTTTCGTTTCCTGGATTGGTCGGTTACTAAATAATGTTTAGCTGTGTGAATTCAGCAATGCTCAGCTAAAATGCAGCTTCTCCTACCTGCCGAGTGCCCCTAGCGACCTTAATATTTTAACTTTAGACTGGAAGCATCAACATTGAATGACCTAATGATGATTTACTTGTACGGTTTACTTTATGACTACGAACCAGAGAAAGTTGCAGATAGGTGGATTAAAACAAAATAAATAAAGACATATTACAAGGGCATATACCAGTAGTTAAGAAACATTTTTTTTAAAATATGCATATTTTGAAGAACCGTGACAAAAAAAGTGTTTATAAAACTCTTATTTAAGGTAAAATGCCCTAAAGAAATGGGTCAGTGGTTTGCCTAACAAGAAAAATCTCTATAAGTGCATACTCAGAATATTTTGAAAAAATTACAGAATATTCTTCTCATGAGGATATACGTTCTCATGAGGGATACGTTTATATAAAAAATTGCTTCGAAACCTCAATATAGCGTCCGTAAAAAAATTATGAAAATTTCGTGTGTTTGGCGATTTATCACTGGTTGGCGACAAAGTATTCAGAACTTTTTCCCCTTTATCATTAGTAATAATATGAAATTTACGTAAGTTTTTTCATTAAAACTGATAAGTTATATTAAGATAATAAATTTTTTCACAAAAACTTTATCATACAAAGCAAGTTAATAAGTGACGTATAAATTACATAGCAAAGAAAGACACTATACAAAACAAAAAATAATATCAATAAATTATAAGCAATTTTTTTAAAGACGAGCTTTTATTATAATGTACTAAAAAAGAAAATGTTGAAGGACAATTGATTGAAATAAATACATTTTTTAAAACTAATTAAATTAAACTGACAATTTTTTTTATCAGTTTGTTTTTTATAAAATAAAATGGATATATAATTTTAAATCCAGTTTCCTGGCAAGAAAAAGATCCATTAACGATTGCGGATTTACCAACCGTTCTAAGGTTCAGTTGAAGAATAACAGATTATTTCTGAAGCAATCAATGATATTTACGTACCCTTATACGACAAATGTTTTTGCCTCCAAAGGGGTGGGGGAGGGCAGATTTTTTTTTAAAACAAAATAATGTATTGTCACCAAAATACGTCGTACTACCAAAAATGAGATCAATTATAGCAAAGGAAGTGGGGTAAAATTAATTGCATTGCAAGATTTGAGCCGTGCGGACATACGAAAGCAAGTTAAGGGGGCGCTTCACTGATGCTCCCTGATTGCTAAATCCCATGTTAAACTATGGGGAAATTTAAAAGCGCGATTACTCATTGCCTAATATAATTATTAAAATACGATTTTCACCATCAGAAAGTTCACTCCAGGTCCAGCTGCCGACGATGTGCGTTTTCAAAAAAATTATCCGTAAATTTTAAGTATTTTTTAGAAGATGATAAAATTTCATCAAGTGGAAATTTCAAAGTTTGTAGCGATTTTTTAAATACTTAAAATTTAAGGAGACAATTTTTAAAAACTCATATCGTCGGCATCTGACGTGTACTTTCTGATGATGAAAACTGTATTTTAATAATTATATTAGGTAATGAGTAATCGCGCTTTTAAATTTTCCCATAGGTTAACATAGGATTTAGCGATCGGGAAATTTTCAGTGAAGCGACTCCTTAAGTAAAAGCATGTAATAATAATAATAATAATAATAATATAGTTCGAGGTTTCATAAAAATGTCACTTTCTTGTTACGTAGTTACTACAGAGTCTTGTAGAGTATTTACACGCATGACTGATTGGGTCCATATCCTCTCTCTTTTCCTTTCTTTCTTTATATTCGTCACGTATTGCGCGAAATGAGTGTTCTTATCTTAATGTATTATTAATTTTTATTAATATTATATAATATATATTATATAATATTAATAAATAAACATTATTATATAATAAATAATATTATATAATATATATTATATAATATTAATAAATAAATATTATTAAATAATAAATAATATTACATAATATGTATTAATAACGTATTATTAATTTTTCTGTTCAATTATTATTATTATTATTATTATTATTTATTTATTTATTTAACTTAAAATGAAACTTAGCAAAGCCTTCATTTTATAATAAACTAAATAGTATTTATTTCAAACATTTAAATGCTTCAGTGGCGACACACACGACAGCTTTGATCATGTTTGAAATAAAGTATTTCAATTAAATGAGAAATATATGTACTTGCAATATTTATTGAAACGCATTCATCACAATCTGCTTGAATCTCTCAAAGAGAATCGGTGATAAGGACCTTTCTTCGAGAATGAAACACGCTCGAATAATCTTTTTCCTTCATGCTGTTTTAGCATTTGATCTGGTTTTTGAAATTACTTTTAGATAAATGTTTTTGAAAGACATGTACCGGAACTCGTTCAAGAAGATTTTTTTTTTTCTCTTTTCCGTTAAATTTCGAATATTTCATAATACGATGCATACAAAATAAATATTCTAAAGTTATGGTCAAATTTTAAATCGTGATTAAAAATATTTTTTCGTAAAAGAGCATTTTTAACTATTTTTTTTATAAGCGACAGACTGTCACGTTACTTTCAATCTCTTGAAAAAGGATTGTGTTTTTTACGATAAAAGCATCCCAATCACGTAAAAAGAAGAAACGAAAGAAATTACTGTCACCGAAAGAAAGTACCATTGTTGTATTGTGAAAAAAATATTTTACCGATTCATTTGTATTTGGCATTTATATCCAAAAAAAAAAAAAAGGCATTATCAATTTTTGCATTTACTTGATGTAATAATTTTTCATTGAATCAGGACTGAAGATTCTTTATAAGTCACATTTTTTTACTTTCCGGGCACATCTAGTGTAAGGAAATTATTGCAATGATAATAAAAAACTCGATGTGGGAATTTTGGTATACCTTTACATGTTGAGGTTCTATAAATCTACTTTTACTATTTTTACAATGCTTCTATAATTATGTGTATATATATGCGTATATGGTGCTATTTGTTTACGTTTTCATATCTTCAGAGACCGTTAATAGAGTTTCGTTCATCTGACGAAAACCTATTTGTTTCCTTCTCCTGTCTATTGTCTGAAACTGTAGACTTGAAATTTTGAATACTTGTAGCTGAATACCTCCTGTCACACGACAAATCATAAAATTTTGAAAAATCTTATGTTATTTTAATTTCATGATTTAATTTAATGACATCCGATCATTTCTGCAATTTAGATTTTAAAACAGAACTTTAATTTCAATCTTTTTCACGTAGGCTAGGTGGTTTAGTGGTACCGCGTTGCCCTTCTAACCCAAAGATTCTGAGTTCCATTCACGACGACGGAAGTTGAAAATTTTGATTTTTTTTCCCCTCGGACTACATTTCATCGTCCGATGGATTCAATTAAAATAACTTTCGTATATATATATATTTTTTTGCCATTTTAAGGGTTTAGTTTTTTTAAGCTAAAATTAAATCCTGTAATTAAATATGCTTTTCAGATATAGTACAAAAATATACTGTCACAATTGTCTTGAAATCAGATCTTGAATATTTTAAATTTGATTTAAAAAATAGCTTTCTCTTGTTATAATTTTATAATTAAATTCAATGGTGCTACCATCTATGTTCTTACTGATAAAGTGTATTGGTAAATGATAAGGATTTAATAATTATAAATTAATGATTTGGATTTATTAATTAAAGGATATATCTCCAAAAGTAAATATCTTCAAAAAAATTTACATATATGATTTAAAAATTTATTTTTATTAAATAAATAATCGTATTCTTCAAACAAATAAGCGTAAAGTTTACGACAATTTCCAGTTCAATAAGAACATTTCAAAATTATTGGCAAACGGAAATGTGCACATCCATTGCTAACAATTGAAATTAAAAAGGGATGTTTCTTGACTCAGAATATTTTTATTACAGGTGACAGATGCTACAATATTTTAGAATATATTGCACATAATCTTACTGTAACGGAGGATACACGGAAAGCTTGTAACAGTTATTCAATAAATAGCTAGTCGAATGTGCCAATCTCATAAGTTTCATCTATCTCATATATCCTTCAAAATTCGCTATCACAGTGCCAATAAAATCAATATTTTTCGTTATTTTGCTGTACGTCAGCCGCTTGCGAAGCACCGGGCTACCTTTGCTGCACGGGTAGCCGATGTACAACAAAGCTACGAAAAATCGAGGGAATCGCATAAAAATCGCTATTACAGCGCGCATTTCTGTTGGAATAGCCCCACATTCAACTGCAGGCAATGATCAAAAACATACACATAAAATTTGGTTCAATTATATGCATAACTTTATGCACTTTTCTATGATACTATAATGAAATTGGCACTAATATTGCTATTAAAGTGCCCCCTTCCTGTGGAATATCTCATATTCAAGGAGGACCTGCTGGCCATAATCACAAACCTATTAAAAAATTGGTTCTATTCCATGCATAAATTGAAACACTTTTCGATGACACAATGAGGACAGACACACAGTCGGATAGACATACATTTTCTATTAACATGTTTTTCGGCAACTCTAACCCATAAAACGAGTAAATCCGTCGAAAACCGGATGTCGAAGAAAATTTCGATTACTTTCTTCTATCTTTCTTTACAAAAATATTTTTGAAGGCTACATAACAGATGTTCCTAATAGCTCACCTAATAGTTTGCCCCTGACAGACGCTCCTAATGTAGCCTTCAAATATGTTTTTGTATATTTTGATTTTGCTACGCAGACTTCTGGCCGAAACCCACAGCCACAAATATTGCTTTTGTCTAGAGCGCTTGGCTGCCTTTTTAAATTTAATACACTGTCGACGCGGCCGCAGCCAGTTTTTTTTTTTTTTTTTTTAGTTTTCTGTGATTTTATTGTTGTATTTTTTAGTGTTTTAATTATTTTTTTTGTTCTCTTGTTTGGTAAGGGGGGGAGGGGTGTTAGTTCAGACCAAATACATTTTTTTGCTAGATTATATCTTATTTGTGTGTTCAACTATGCAACTTCTGAGCGCTGTTCACCCTTATATGTAATTGTTTTTGTTGCTAGTTATGATAATTAATGCTTATATACATATATATATATATATATACACACACACATATATATATATATATATATATATATATATATATATATATATATATATATATATATATATATATATATATATGTATTTCTTCGGCTTTTCTTCGGGGATTTCTTCGGCTATAAACTCCTGACTTGCGGTTAATACAAATGTATCGCTTTTAATAAATTTTAAAACTTTATTTGAATGCATTCTTGATATTTGTAATATAAAAATGCTTTATGGTGTTGTTAATGGACAATCTAAAAAATATATTAATTTTTTTTGAGTTATAAAAAAAATTGTTTTCACCTATGTTCTGCAATTCGGTAATTCCGTTTTGGATCTTCTAGTTATTATTAAAGTCCTATTTCTTTCTTTACGAACTTGTCTGACGTCGCCGAAAAACCAGTTGCTGTTTTTAGAAATGTATACCGATAGTGGCAATGATTTTTGCTTTTATTACTACATCACTTTTTAAAACAGCATAATTTAATTTTTATAACATCAAATAGGAAAAAAAATTGCACTTTGGAATGAAATTCATTTCAAAACTATTAGCTCATTCTAACGCGTTGACCGTCACAGGTTACGACCAATATCAGATTTTTACAAAGCAGTTTTAATTGCTTTACGAGTCATTACAGTTAATTGCTTTACAGTTCCCAATCGCGATAGTCTTTTTTAATTTTATGCATTTTTAATTCAAAAATATCAATTTTAGGTATTTTTACACATTGAACGCAAAACTGAAATCACTAAACATGCCTGTGGGGCCACAAAGTCTTTTTTTTTTAAAATACATCGCAATAAATTATCCATGCTAATAGTCCTGTTTCATAGCGGTAAAATGTCTTCAATGAAAATATTCATGGCACACGTATTCGTGTGGTATGGCACCCCGAAAATATTTATGGCACACATATTTGTGTGTCATGTGCGTCAATGTGTTAAATAATATTTAAGCCTGATTTTTAAATAAATATATCTCAACAATGAGCATTTGTTTGCTACAATAGCGGCAGGGTTATCAGAATTTGTAATTGATTTCCCAGAGCAAATTGCAAAGAAAAGAAAAGAAAAAAAAAGATTACACTAAGGTCTGATTAACCATAAGATACCACACTTTGTCGCTGAACTAAAATCTGTCAACAAAAAGAGATATTTTCATTTTATGTTTAACATAAATGAAGATAATATTAAATTATCATTTTTCAAAGAGAATTTCTGTCTCTGGGACAGTCTTACGTGAATCCAATGCTTGAATAAATTAAATTATCTAAAAAAAAACATACTGGAGAACAATCTTTTTAAGTAATTTTAAATTTTACTGTAATTATTTTCTGTTATTCAAATCATTAAAATATGATATTACTTTATTATTATTATTATTAATAAATAAATAATAATTATTATAACTACTATTATTATTATGTTGTTGTTCAGTTTCAACAGAATAAAACTGACTTAATCTACTTGCGTTACAAAGAATTAAATGCTGGCAGAATTTGTCAGAATTTTATTTGTTTCATACTTGAGACTGATAATTAAATGAATGAAATGATAACAACAGGCAAATGAAGCAAACCGGATTTAACGATTGTGATGACAATGTTCAAATAATAACATTACTGACGATTCCTTTAATCGACGACCACTGTTTTTTAAAACCGTTCCAAATTATATTATTTTCGTTCATTTAAAAAAATAAATAAATATAGTTCAAAGCAGGAAACTTAAACGAAATATTAAAACAGGAAAAGTGAACCAATTGAAAATGTTCTTTACTAAGCCACGAAGAACATTTCAATTTCCTTTTATGCATTCTGCAATGAAAAAGTAAAATAAAATATGTTTAAAGATTTAAATAGGAAATTTGAATTTCTATTTCATGTAATACACGATTTTCCCATTTCTGATTTAAACTACATTAGAACTGTAGTAAAATGATTAGGATACTTTCGCTGTATTAAATCTTGAAAAATGCTTCTTCTTTGAAATTCAATTCAATGTAGCAATTTCAAAACAATCGATTGCCCTTTAATAAAGACATTCATTTAACCATCTGATCGTTTAACATAAAATAAATCATCTAATCTTAATACATTTGTATTACTTTAATTAAGTGGAAGATCTTACTTTAGTTAAGGTTTCATTTTATTCATCCTTTTATTTCTTCAAGTCATTCCTTTAGATTACATATTTCTGGTGTCAAATTGAAAATGTCTGTAAAGAAATACTTTTACCAATAGTTTACAGATATTAAAAAAATTCATATAATATTCAAAAACTAATTTTTAGTTTGACATGTTTACAGTAATGCGATACACTATATATCATATTGGTTAGAGCCGTACACAATGCGATATATTTTAAAATAAACGTTAACTAAGAAGTAGATATAATGAATTGAAGAAATTCCAGACATGCATGTATAAATCTGATTATTGGGACTATCTTGCATACCGAATTTGCTAATTAACATGAATAAAAACAGGAAAAAATCACTTTAAAATAATATTAGCATTAGTCTCAGTGCTTCACCGAAATATTCAGCACTCTGGTATATGACCAGGTACCATATTATATCGCAGACCGATGGATTTCTGAGCATCCATGTACCAACGACTGTATTGTACAAAGCTTTAAAGATCCAAAAACTGGTAAACCCAAAGACTACTTTGTAGCTACTACCTGGCGGTAATATCAGAAAATTGAGCCATATCGATTGGCACACATGTCTTAAAGATATAAAAGCATATTAAAGCAACACATAATGCATATCATTATGCAATAATATAATTATAATGGTACATAGTTATACTCTATATCACTGTACCATCGTTCAGTATTACCTTGTGTACCACTTCGATTTGCTGAATACAATGATGAATACAACGTATTGAGTGAAGAAATAGGGCAGCAGATGTATGATATACAAATCGAAATAGCACCATATACAATTAAGAGGAAAATATATGATTTGTAACAGAGACAAATGAGTAAATGCTAAGTCTAAAAATTACTTTATTTTCGAAACTTCGAAACGAAAACAACATCCATACGTCAAATGTGTTTGGCGAACACTCCAACCAAAACATCTCTGGACCTGGACGGTGTAATACATAAGTTTTTTTTATTATTTCAAGTCCCAGTTAGGCAGCTGGATTGAAAGCTATGGAAGTTCCAGATTTTACGAGTTCAAAGTGAAAAGCCGATACTTTTATACATATTAATGGAACTGCCTAATTGTGTTTTCGAAGGGTTTTTTATATTTTACTTATCTTTTCTTTTACTTTTTCCGGTACGTATTTTTATTATTTGTTTTGAATAATAATAATAAAAAAAAGCATAGACTACTGTACATTTTACAGTTTCTTGTGTAGTAGCACAACAATTTAGTATTCCGGATAAAAGCTTTGAATCTTTCCGCAGTGAACAGCCGCATACCTTATATTAACTTCGTTCGAAAATGTTAAATTAATTGATCTTTTTTGAATAATTAATTTCTTTAGTTGTCAGTGTTGGGGATATGGAAAAAAAACGAGCCCTCCAGGATTACCCATATTCAGTAAAAGTGGAATTTTTTTTAATTAAAGCATAATTTTGCATAAGGCATTATTGCATAATGTATGATTTACTATTCTTTAAGGGTATGATTTACTATTCTTTATTAGAGGGACATTCTTAATCACGCCTTTTAAATTGATATTGGAATTAAACATTCTTATCTGGGTTTCCTTTTATGTATTCTAAAAATACACTGAAAAAAAAAAAAAGTTGTTTTTACAGAATAATACTACCATCCCAGCTGCCAGAATTATACCGTAAAATTAACAGTAATAAACAGTAAAATAAGCAGTAATACGCTGCCGCGCCAGCGTATTACTGCTTATTTTACTGTTTATTACTGTTAATTTTAAGGCATAATTCTGGCAGCTGGGATGGCAGTATTATTCTGTAAAAGCAACATTTTTTTTTTGCAGTGAAATACATAAAATTTTACTAAACAGGAAAATTCCTTTTTTCATCCTTTTTTCTCTAAATTATTTTATGTGAATGCTACAGCGCAAATTTATGTATAGGGGAAAGGAGGCAAGAAATTTTTGCCTGGAAATAGTTTTTGTAAAAACTATTTCTTAATATATTCTTAATAGTTTTGGATAAAATTGCACTATAATAATGTTAAAAGTTATTTGCAAATTAAAAAATATATAAGATAAATCTTTGAAAATTTTATTCGCTGGACAGTTTGAAAATTGTGAAAATATTATCTCATTCTACCGTTGAGTAGCTAAGAGTGGAACGTAAACCTAAAGTAGAGAAAAAATATGAGGAGTGTACACTTTTCATTAGTTTATATTTCCACAAATCTAAACTAGATTAAAAGTATGATTTGACTTTATTTATTCTACAAAATTTGCAGCTGAAAAATTAAAAACATTTATCTTTGAAAAATCTATTTTTTATACATGAAAAGTAAGTAGTGAATTATACTTTGAAATAGATTTTGACACTCATTACAAAATAAATATTACAATTGGATTTATAGGATTTATAGGTTACATATTGGATTTATAGGTATTTATAGGTTCCTTCTTGTGTAGAGGTGAAAATAAATAATAGCGTTTACTTTGAGAAAAATCAGTGTTGTCATACATAGAGCTCCTATAATACTTTATGGGACCCGTTACCCGTAGTCTCATATATCTGATTTCGTCGTACTCCTGTCTCTATAAAGTTTCAGGAATCGTAATTGAAGTATGACTTTTCAATAAATTTTCTGAATCTTTTTGCATTTGTATGAATTTATAAAATAAATACTAAAATTATACAAATAAATATGGATTCTCGTGACAGTTCTTTGCTTTAATCTTCTGAGAGGTTCGTAAGTATTTATTTGTAAAAATATGTTCCAAACTATTTATTGTTTTATAAGGCAAGAAAAGAAAATGTCTCGGAGAACATCAGAAAATAAAGAAAAAAGAACAGAAAATTTCATGGAATTTGTGTAAAAAACCCAATCAACAGAAACTTTTATTATGTAAAAATTATGTTATTTTAGGAATTTTAACTTTTTATGTATATAAACATTTAAAAAAAATCCTTGATTCTTTAATTGTAATTTAACGAAAAAGTTTCTAAATTTAGTTTTGAATGCATCTTTTTTCTTATTTGGCTCCTAAATAAATTCAATATCTATATTAAAAATGTGTATTACATATCAAGGGGTATATGATTTTTCAGTGAGGTAAATTCATATTTTTTTCTTTCACCCAATCTAATGCACAAATAATTTTCCGTGCGCAAAAAAAAGTCAAATAGACATACCTTTTTAATAAGCTATATCCGTTAATTATCGAATATTTTTGGTTTTGATTTCTCCAGTTTCCGTCAATGTATAAGAAAACTTGTCTAATATCATTTAAAAATTATCTAAAATCATACAATCTATGCTGTGAATCTAGCCGTCCATCCAGTCTAAGCCATCAAATTCTGGGGGTGTTCCAACAAATGTGTTGATAGCAATGTTCCGTTTTTTTTAATGGAATTTTTGTGCAGATCCTCTTCACCGCATTTGAAAACTTACCAATTAAGCAAAATCTAGGTTCGAAATTTTTTGAAATCCTCCAATCAAAAGGCAGAATTTTCGTCAAATCACGGAAAATCTCCTGCCAATACTTTTTTTTGACAAATATTTTAAGGGCCCCAATTATTTGCCAGTGGATTATGCAAAATTTAACGTTGTTTAATATTAATGCGCTACGTTTTATAGAGTCACGTTTTTTTTTTCGATTCAATAATAGATGGTAGCACTTAATTTTTTTAACATAAGAACTTTTTTTTTTATAACATACATAACAGTTTTAAAAATTTTCATGCATTATATTTTTACAATAGTTTCAAAAATTAAATATAAATAATTATATTCAGTTTTTCTTGTTAAATTTTCTTATTTATAATTTGTAATAATTTATTGGTGATTAATTTTTTAAAATTAATAAATAACGTGCTGTTTCGTATTATATCTTAGCTGTAACTCTAGTAATTAAATATCTTGACTGTTTGATTCGTCTCTTATCTGTAGCCGTAGTTTTACTGTTGAATTCATCTATAGTGTTTCTTGAATGATTTGGAAAGCCGTGAATACAATATTTTTATTTAGATTTTCTCATATGTTTTTATATGATTTTTTTTTCTCGTATCTTAATTTTTTTACTTTCAATAAATGCATTTTACGGCAAGTGAAAAAGTCCTTCTGGCCTGTATCGGGACTCAAACCCGGGTAATCAGTAAAGCACACTGACGTTCTACCAACCGAACCACTTGGGTTGGCTATACGCCTTTTCAGCAATTAAAATTTGAATACTATGAATGCAAGGCGTGAGAAATTTTATATGGAAAAATTTCCAAGTATTAAATATAAAAGTGTATACACTATTTTGTCAACATATATGTTAATTTTAATCGTTAGCAACTTTTCATTTTGCATCTAAGAAACAACATTCTACAGATGTACAAATGCATCAGACGGTGAAACTTTCTGGACAGTATCTAGGATTTCTTCTCACTCAATGATACTGTCATATCACGACTCATATTCTGCACTTTCTTTGGCGATATTCTCCTCGTCGATCTCTTCATTTGCTATTATATCTTCATCAACATTGACGTATTGATCAAAGCTAGAGTCGAAAATCTTATTTAAGGATGGTATCAGTTCATCTGTACATTCCAATTCAGGTAATGGAACAGTTTCATCATTATTTGAAGATGTTGGGAACGTTCCCGAAACTGAAAAAGCGTTAACAATGGTTTATTTCGAAACATCGCACCAAGCTTTGTCTTTTACATAAATTGCTCTTAGTCCGGCAGTTATTTATTCTTTCTTATCATCTGAATTTTCTTCCTCCTGAGCTTTAAGGATATTCCCGGCATTAAACCAAATGGGTTGGCTGCCCAGTGCTCATGATGTCTCCTTGTCCCCTTCCTATCTGAATTCGCGATTTTTTCCCCCACAAGTCTAGTATTTAACTTAAAACAAATGAATAGTGGAGAAATAAAATTATATTTTCCGTTACGTTTTGGGAATTAATAAAAAGGTAAAAAATTCTCTTTATCCTTTTTTTTTTTTTCACTTTCCACGCTCATAACTTTTCATGCTATCGCGTTTTTCGTTATAAATATTTTGTTGTACAGTTTCAAATTCTGTATTATTTAAAATGCAGGTCAACTAAATGGCTATAATCGTTCTATCGTAATTCGTGATAAAGTGCTTCAACTGTATCACGATATATTATCTGATATATCTGACCTCCCCACGATATATCCGATACATTCCCTGTATATATATATATACACGTTGGTTATAAGATATTTTTCTTTGTATAGAAGTATCTGTAGCTGAAGCTAATGTGTGGAACAGGCTACATATAATATTTAGACATTTGAAGGCCTGTAGGCATCTATTCTGTTAAAAAAAAATAAAAAAAAATATTTTGTTTAGTACTAATAGATATTTAGCAATTAGTAGTTTCCGATTTGACAGATTTTGGCATTGACTGGAGAATTGTGCGCTTGGTCTGCGTCCAGCCTTGCTGTAACAAAGTGCACTAAAACTTTGGTACTTGAATTTTAGTGTTCTTGTTTACCACAGAATTTATCCCCCTACCGGCAAAAGTCTAAAAAAAATTCAATTTGGTCTTATTCCGTTCATTAGTTTTGGTTACAGATGCCTTAGAACTGGTAAAAATGTTTTATAACTATCCTGTATTAAATATAGGGTGTTTATAACATATATTTAATAAACCTTTTCCGATATACGTAAACCCTTATTCGTATATCAATAAATTTCAATAAAAGTTCAAGTCGAAAATCATGCTTTACATACAGTACCAAAACAATATTATTAATTGATATGAATAGTATAGTCTATCACGATTTAAAATCTGATATTTTCTAAATATATTCTATAGTTTTTCTAATATTATTAATTATATGTGTTCGAGAGTTTAACCTGGAAAGTTTTATCACCAAAGCCATGTTATTCTTTTGTCTTATGTAACTAGAATAAGAGTTTCCTTTAATGCATTTCATCTTTTGTGTCTATACATGCTATACAAACCTAATATGTATGTAGCCACTATTAGCACATACATTACATCGATTGCGTTTATATGTCATTAATTTCTTTTCTACCGTAGTCCATTTATTTGATTTCATGTTTTCCGCTCTAACAATTAGTGATGGGAGTATTCGAATTCAAAATGTCTGAGGTCTTGATTCAGCCAAGTTCTCGAATGATCTCGATTCGGACAAAAGTATTCGAATACAAGCCACCTGGCATTTGTGTCGCAGACGAAAACGAAAACTGCGGTTTTCGACTGTATTCAGTTCTCATAGCTCGAGTTTTCTGTTTTCATAAACTGCGTCAGTGAATGTTTGTATTCAAATTAGTGATGGGAGTATTCGAATACAAAATGTCTGTGTTCTCAAGTGGTCTCGGTTTCAGACAGGAGTATTCGAATACAAGTCACCTGGCATCTGTATCGGTGACGAAATCTGCGGTTTTCGACTGTATTCAGTATTCAGTCCTCATATCAAGAGTTTTCTGTGGTTTCATAAGGTGCGCCAGCGAATGCTATAGTATTCAAATACTCGGCGCTGTTTGAGACTTTTTTTCTCCGGAATTTTGCGGCGGTTAACAGGATGATCAGCGCTCTTTTAGTTTTGATATTTAGTTTTGTTTTTTCAAATGTACAATCAATTCAACTAATATACATATATATTTTTAGTTAAATCAATCATATGGATTTTAATTTAAGAAAACAATTATAATGAATAACATTCTGTGAATTTGTATTTAAGAAACGTAAATATAATTTTTTAAATTTATTTTTTAAAAATTTTACGATTAAAATAATTACTCATAGTGGAAAATAAAATTGTACGTTCGTAAAAAAGAAAAAAAAATTTGATTTCGCTAATTAAAGACAAATTGCTTAATTTTACGGGCGTATGCAGGGGAGGGCCGGTTCTTCGCCTTCTAAATCTTAGAAAATAATAAGATATAACTTGCAATACTGAGAGACATGGACGTCGGCAGAATTATATTTTGGGACGGGCAAGATTTTGGAACACGTGTGGCAATGGCCCACAGTCTAGTCTGTTTTTAAAATTGCAGAATATAAACAGGAAATAATCTAAACTAAGATTTTTTTTGTCAGAGTTATCATGCAAAACAATTTTTAAACATATCAACGTATAAAGCAATACAAGAATTTATCAATTAAGAAATACTAAATATAAATAAGTTTTTTTTTTTTTTTTTTTTTTTTTTTTTTTTTACCAACATGTTTTTAAAAAAGAAATAGAAGCATTTTTTTTTCCGTCAAAGGGCTTTGCCACCCTCAGTCCTTTTTTAAAGATAAGTTTGAAACACATGAACATTAACAGGAAAACAAAATTAAAAAATCCCTGATGGCTCGGCCTACAGGCACAGGTAGATTTCGAAGACGCAGACCGTGGGACGCCTGTTTGTCGGGAATTGCGGAAGAAATGAGCTTTTTGCCATGATGCGGCATTTGGAAACGCCAACTTCGAAACCTAACTTGTTTGCAGGCGGAGCCGGCAGATATTGTTTTTTTTTTTTTTTTTTTTTTTCTTTGCTATAAGGGCTGGGCTGGTCCTATAAAAAACTTGTTAATATAAAAGTTTTTAGATAATATTAAGAGGTTTTATAATAAATTTAAGCGGATTTGATATCTTCAGAATTGACGAAGTTATGAATTTTTTTTTCTAAAACCCCTCTTTCCCCACCCCCCTCTTGGGGCCATTTTTAATAATATCAAAATCTGTCATACATAAATTTTCGGCCCTTTTCCTAGAAGTAATAATAACTTTAAACGGATTCGATACGTATCATAATTAAGAAATTATGGGGTTTTTTCTGTTTTCACAAAAAGCCCCCTCACCCCATTCTTTGGTTCGATTTTGCCCATTAACGAATTTGACCGAAATTTTATGCCCTTGATTTTATGTATTAGTTTGGAAGAGATTTGTGCAGAATTATGGGAGTTGTCGTGTTCATAAAAGAGTGACATAGATAGATAGATAGATAGATAAAGTTTTGAACTGGGGGTGATTTTGGGTTCTGGGAGTCATGATCGGCGTAGATCTGCAAAAAATTTTCAAAAACTCAAACTTAGGGGAGAATGTAATAGGTAGTATTTCTTACGAAATCTACCTAAAATTATCTTACCCTGGGAGGGGGTCATCCAGACAAAAAATTCTTGTTTTTTTTTCTCTAATAACAATCGTAATATTTATATCAAAACTCAAAAACATTAAAAAGAAAAGAAATTGTTCTGTAGCAGTAAATTATAAAACGTTACCATAAACAAAAGAGTTTCGTTTGTACGAAAATTAAACATTTCATTTGCTGAAAGAGGCGCTACTCATACTTTTCTAATAGACTGATGTGAATCTGACACGTGATCATAAAAAAAAGTCAAACGATTTTACGTAGAATAAACATTCGAAGAGTGAAACAGGCGAAATGTCGTCCCTCATTTATTAGTTTGAAGGAAGTCTGGAGTAGTTTTTAGTGCTACTACATTTGAATACAACGAATCGATTCTGATTTCGATTCTGAAAAGTTTTCGAAAACTAAGGTATCGATTCTTAAAAGATCTCGAATCGGCCCATCACTACTAACAATATATTTTTTCCTTACATATGCTATTAGAGTGAACAAAACATGTCTAAATTTGAACATAAATTTAGATTACTTTTTTTATACTTTTCCAACTCGTCTCCATATTTTGATGACAGTTCTTACTCTAAGTGCATGATGTATATTGCATATCAACAAATAGTATAAAAATGTACAGTCTGTACATTTAGCCATTGTATTTATTGAACAGGGAACAGAAGATGAGATCAGGGGCTTCCTAGTTGCCTGGCAACTCCACGCCTTGGAGATGAGTACATTGTGTAACATATCATATGGGGCCATGAAAGAAGTCCATGAGCAGTACAAAAAATGGACTACAATAATAAGTTAAAGATAGAAACTAATCAGTGAGGAAAATAATTCTACAGCATTGCCTGATTCTCAAACGTACGCAGTTCGGATGACTGAAGACGGAAAGAGTAGGGTGTTAGAAAAGAGTCTATTTATAGGGACTGGCTATGCGAACGAGTAATACGAAAATAGAAACAAAGGCGGTGCTTCGCTGGCAGTAAGCTAGGGCACACAGAGAGACTAAAGGTTCGTTTATATGCTTCTTGCTGAGAAAGTCGTAAGTCTTTCGACTGGCATTTCTTTTCCAAAGGTTCTGTGGTCATCAACAAAAGAAAGGGGAGTTTTGACAAAAGAAAGAGCGGTAATAAACCTGTCAGAGATGTCCCCTGGTGACCCCTGACCTTTAGACAAGCTTGGAAGGCTGAACACTGAAACAGACCGGCTTACCACATGACAGAGAGCGAATTACCAGAAGAACGGAATCGCTTAGCTAAACGTAGCCTGTTCGCATCTTTAGATTGGAAGAATACACCCAGAAAAAAGTTTTGTTGTATCAACAAAAATTTGTTTGACCCAACAAAACTTTTTGTTTAAATATAGGTCAATGGAAATTTTGTTTGAATCAACAAGAATTTTTTTTTTTTTTTTTGCAATTCCAAAAAAAATTTTTGTATCGTCAGCAAAAAATGTTTTGTTAATTCAAGTAAAATGGTTCAATTTTACTTGAATTTTTCTAAAACAACCAAAATGTACTCAACAAAACATGTTTTGTAGTTTTAATCAATTCCCTTTTCTGGGTGTATAACTGTAAAATATTAAAAATTAAGTTAAGATAGTAATTTAAGTTAATAGGATAGTAAATAAATGAAAGTTTGAACTGTTCAAAATGTCGCTACAGCCGGAAGCATTAAGGATAAGATAGAAGATGGTAAATTGAATCTATTGTATTCATTTAATATTCATTTAAGTTAATAATAATAAAAAACTATTTTCTTCTTTTATCTTATCATAAAAAACTTCGATTTATATTGAGTAATATATAATTATTTAGTTAATGTTTAATATGATAATGTTCTATATCCTTCTAATTTTATTCAGGAAAATTTTATCAGAGCTATCTCCTAAATCTTTATTCGGTATTTTTATAATATTTTAAAGTTTTCAAAACTTTAAAAGCCTGTGCTCAAAACAAGAAGGTTAAAGTTTATTGATTTATGTCAAAAAATTTCTTTCTTAAGACGTTGATTGGCTTTTGAACGAAAATTTTAATTAAAAGGGGAAAGTGAAAGGAGCTATTCTAAAGCGGTTGAAATATTCGATAAGCTTTTGTGAATAAATTGTTATGCGGCATTAAATAAAAGAGAACCAAAAGTTTTATGTTTTATTGTGACGTAAAGAGAAAATAAATATTTTTGTTAAAATACATTTTTTAATATTAATGGTTACTTAAGTTATAACATTTTTATTAGCAAAAATAAATAAATAAATAAATGTTGGTTGCAGTTGATTAGTAAAATTACTTTTCAATCTATCTGTTGTGCATGAAAATGGCTGTCTTCTAAAATCTTGTATTCTTTGGTGGCTTACTGTAATGAAACTATATTTTCTGTTTTGAAATATTCCTGTAAACTCACACATAATCCTATATATTTTGTCCGTTGTATTAATGTATGTGTTCTCGTAAACTTAGCTTAGTTAACTATTTAAAATAAAATTACCTACATGATAATATTCTAAAGTTATCAAACTTTAATTCTCCGTGCTCAAAACAAGATATGGTTAAAGTTTATTGACTTATAATAATAATAATAAAAAATATTTTCAAGGTATTGATTAACTTTTTGATGAAATTGTTAATTGAAAGTTATAAGTGAAAGGATTTATTCTAAAGAGGGCTAAAATATTCGATAAGCATTTTTTGTGTGTATTATAGGACATTAAAAACAAACATCAAAGCAAAACCGAAAGTTCAATGTTTTTCTGCAGCGTAAACTAATCATACATATTTTTTTATGTTGAGAATTATTTAAATTACATGTTTTATAGAATTAAGAAATGTTGGTTTCATTTTATTAAATAAAGTATTTTGCAATCATTGCAAATATTTTCAATATTTAAATATTGTACTTTTTAGAAAAAAGTCCTTATATATATTAGAAAAAAAAAAAAAAAAAATAGCAGGCAATGCTGGGAATTTTTTTATGAGTTTAGGCATACATTTACTTAAATGTAATTACAAAAAATTCATCATATGTTCTAAAAACATGTTTTAGCGATAAATTTCATCTTAAAATATCTAAAGAATCAGATAATTAAATTTTAGGCTCCTTTATTCCTTTAATGAAGTTGAGCTTCAGAGCTGAGATACACTGAGAAATGTTTTGATATGAAATTTTATGTGTAAAAAATATATATTTTATAAAGTATATGTATTTTATATATTTTCACATGAAGATTTGTATAAAATAGGTAAATAATAATAATTAAAAATCTAATAATATTAGCTGAGTCCCCCCCCCCTTACTTACCAAAAGAGTTTTTAATTCTTCATTTGATTTTATAGTTTCACCATCTTATTACAGCATAAAATAAGTGACGTCAGTAGCTTACATTCTCAATATTATAAAGTTTCCATATTATCTTTTTGATCATCTTTCGAATGTGATGTTTGATTATGAATGTTAGAAAAAGAAAAATAATAAAAGGCCTTCTCCTATCAGTGTCCTCGTCCTCACGTTGTCTATTTCAACAAATTCTAGTACATATTCGAAATTGTTTTGAAAATAAATTTTAAAAAAAATCTCAGTTTAAGAACTAAAATTTTAACCCAGAACATCAATTTGAAGAAATAAAAGTTTCTCATCTGATTTGTTTGGGATCTTTAATCATTTCAGTATATTTTTCAAATTATAATCATCACACTGAAAGGATGAGTGAAAAATTCAAACACTCAGAATTTTCGAAAGTACAAACTCTCTTAAATCGATATTTTCGAAAATAAAAATAGATTAAAACAGTTTGAACTCCCATATTTTATTTAAAGCTCTTTTTTTCCCTCGAAAAATACTCACAAAATAATAAATCTTATAAATTTCTGAAATAACATAACAGAGAAATTCTAGTTGAAGAAATATTTTTAACTCTGTATTTGTTTTTTAAACTTCAATATCTAGAAATAAAAATTGAATGACGTCAAAAGTTTACGTTCAGAATTGTGCAAAGTTTCTATTTTATCTTACTTGAACATCTTTCAAATACCATGTTTGATTATTGAGTGTTGAAAAAATAAAAATAAAAATCTTCTTATCCAATAGAAGGTGTCCCTCGCGTTATCTAATTTAATCATGTTCGGTTTATATTCTGAAATTGTTTTGAAAACAAATTAAGAAGTTTCTCGTGTTAAGAATCGTGTTTTCATTTTAAAATATTAATTTTTGAAGAGTTAGAAGTTCCTCATTTGATTTGTTTGGATTTCTAATCATTTGAGTATACATATTTGGCGAATTAGATTTATCGCGCATATCACGTTCTAAAATGGAAAGTCACTTGAGTATACATATTTGGCGAATTAAATTAATCGGGCATATTACGATCTAAAATAGAAAATGATGTCTTATTTGCCTGTAGTAAGGAAAATGCAAACAATTTTTAATTAGTACAGGGTAATTCAAACCGATGTGCTGAATTTCATTTGGTTGTTCCCTTGAAATATGAGATGGCTACGAATGATGTAAATAACATTTGATTATACTCGTATTAATATTAAAAGTTATTGTACTACCCTACAGCTGCACATATGACATCTAGATCATAGGGTTTCCCGAACGTATACCAGAACTGGTACGCAAGCCTTCCGTTACTGCTACGCGATTATTCTATTTCTGGTACGCGAATCTTCTAATTTGAATGGAAGTAAGAACTTTTGGGATCGTCCCAAAATATCTTTCTTAGTCCATAACAAAACAAAAAGCATATATTTTTTTTCTGCGATTGCATACGAACATGGAATAATTTCAGTAATCAGAGTCCCTGGAGCCATGATCTCCATATCTCTAATAAGAGCAATGTGGATCTTACATTTAAGACCACAGCCGAAGTACACAGCAGCAATTACACTTGAAAAAACTAAATGGATCCAAGAAGAGCAAAAAGTAAAAATAAGCAACATAAAGACCGTTTACGGCCAAAAATAAAGTATAAATTATATTAAATTAATGATATAGAAATAAAAAAGGTAAAATAAGCTTACAAAATATTTGCAGTTAAAAAAATAATCAGAACAGAAAAAAAATGCTATATACAAAATATATAAACAAATAAATAAATATATACAAAAGGCCCACGAAGGTAACCTGCTCTAACCATGGCTAACTGAAGAAACAAGAGAATGGAGTTAGAGTTTAATAACTTCTGTGATGTGGAGGACAGCACGAGGCCGCCTATAACTTGTCCGCTCACCGTAATCAGGGAGATTGAACAGTTGACGGCGTTATTTTTAATAATTTTTCGAGCAGGATTTATTTTAAGGTTTTGTAAATGATTTGATTGCATTCCGAAACAGCAGAGCGATTTCATATAACTATTATGTTTTCATGTCTGTACAATTTTACTGGTGAATAAAATATTAAGTTTATGAGGGGTATAAATGGTTACAGGTTTCTCTCCTTTATAAAGATTAATTAATCCCGCAATATTACCACACTAACCGAAATATACATTCAATGGGAAAAAAACTAGAATAGGTCCATTAGCAACTTTATTAAAAACTCACACATAAATATACAATGTAATAATGTTATACACTTAATGCTAATCAACGATATTGATTTTGGTGTATTTTTGTTAGCAAATATACATATTA
Source organism: Maratus michaelseni (assembly GCA_963931845.1). Classification (NCBI taxonomy): domain Eukaryota; kingdom Metazoa; phylum Arthropoda; class Arachnida; order Araneae; family Salticidae; genus Maratus; species Maratus michaelseni. The sequence continues at coordinate 301,464,894 of OZ007589.1, forward strand.
CAACTTGATTTGAAACTTAAAAAAAGGTTTATCGAATTTTCGTGAATATAACATTAATATAAACGTGTGAGTTTATTGAATTAGTGACCGTCAAGGAACATTAAAATGTCGTTTAAATTTAATGCTGCATTAAAGCATTTTTTTAGGTTTGTTATGTTACTTTTTAATAAGGTTACGAGCGGGAATAAAATATACATTTTACACTAATATCCAAAGTTCATCTTTCATCTCTTTTATAAATTATGTATGTGGTTGTATAGTCTTTTCATTATTTCGTGCTTAATTTATTTTATAAGGTTTTGAGTGTTAATTTCCTTAATATTGTAACGGAATATATAACTTACGGAGGTTACAAATACGCAATGCAATGTTTTGTTTAATAATGCCAGGTTTATTTAGTGCAGGATATGAAACTTGAAGTAAATATCTCAGTAAAAGCTTTATGTATATGAATTAAAAAACCAATTTTAATAAAATAAATGATAAAAATTTAGATCAAGGGGTAAGGAACTTAAAGTTTACGACCATTTCCAGTTCAGTAGGAATACTTCAAAATTAATAATGAATGAAAATGTGTGCACCCAGGGCAAAACTTAACAAGTGGGTTAGTGTGATGGAAGATCGCTCAAAGGGTTTCGTTTAATATTCCTTTCAAAACACTTTATCCTTTCTTTAATAAATCCAAATAAATTTCATTTAGCAACAAAAAAGTCATGTTTTTTATAAAGTAAAAAATTACCGGTCTATTTTTTCTTTTTTTCGAATATCTAAACCAGCCCGATAACGGGCTAAGCCCGCTATTATATTCTGTCATAATAATATCTGTCATGCGGACTAAATGCGACACTAAAAAAAATAATTTCAAAATTAAACATTTTGTACACCTTCAAAATGTTAAAATATGCGAATATTTCCATAATCTGATTTTTATCATGATTCAGTATGTTTCTCAAACTCCTATATTTACAATTCTCTATTACTCATATTGCTACTCGCTTTCTATTATTCTCAAACATTTGAAAAATTCGTTAAACTTCCAATATGACGACAGATTTCCTTTTTAATTCACTAATGATGTGATATTAATCTGCTTTTTGTACATACCCATACTCATACTCCTTGTATTATTGGGAAATCTTTGAAAATTTCCGTTTTTTTACCACTATGACGTCAATCATTTTAATTTGAAATGATTATTTTTTTCAATTGGTGAAACTTTTTATTTCACAATTGAATCCATTTGGACACTACACTGTTAACTAGTATTTTAAAAACACAAATTGCACAAATTGTGCTTATTAGTTGCTAAAATCAGTGTAAAAAATGTTTTAAACTCATAAAAGAGCTAAAATCCTACATGTTTCGGCTTTAAACTTAAAGCCATCATCGGGGAAGAGGAACAACACAAACGACTACTGATCTTTTAATTTTCGACACGAGAAAATTGAAATCAACAGTATGGAAAAATTTAAATAAAATAAGCGGGCGCTCTCTGTTGGCACTGGCTTAACTTGATAGTGATCAGGCTTCTCAACTTTGGAAATTAGACAACTTAATTTTTTATATTGGTTAACCACTTTAGCTTTACGCTGAGAATGTCGAAAACCCTCTAGTAACTTCATACAAATGTCAAATATCGCCACAGGTGTAACTTTAGCAAAAATGCAATAAAGCTTGTAAGTGCGAATAGAAAGAGTATTTACAAGGGCGAATTTTTTCCTGATACATACATTAAGACATCTTGCTTCAAACTTACGCTTAACATTAGAGTGATTATATGAGATACATTTATTTCTAATCTCCAAAAATTTGGGTATAACATTCTTACTTTTACAAGTCCGTAGAAATTCAAGATTCAAAATTTCGAGTCGTAGACGTTCAGTTTTAAATTCCTTGAAACTTGAAAAATAGTCCATATTCATTCCAGCATCGATATATTTCACAATTGAATCCATTTGGACACTACACTGTTAACTAGTATTTTAAAAACACAAATTGCACAAATTGTGCTTATTAGTTGCTAAAATCAGAGTAAAAAATGTTTTAAACTCATAAAAGAGCTAAAATCCTACATGTTTCGGCTTTAAACTTAAAGCCATCATCGGGGAAGAGGAACAACACAAACGACTACTGATCTTTTAATTTTCGACACGAGAAAATTGAAATCAACAGTATGGAAAAATTTAATTAAAAAAAAGCGGGCGCTCTCTGTTGGCACTGGCTTAACTTGATAGTGATCAGGCTTCTCAACTTTGGAAATTAGACAACTTAATTTTTTATATTGGTTAACCACTTTAGCTTTACGCTGAGAATGTCGAAAACCCTCTAGTAACTTCATACAAATGTTATGAATTTGTATGAAGTTACTAGAGGGTTTTCGACATTCTCAGCGTAAAGCTAAAGTGGTTAACCAATATAAAAAATTAAGTTGTCTAATTTCCAAAGTTGAGAAGCCTGATCACGATCAAGTTAAGCCAGTGCCAACAGAGAGCGCCCGCTTATTTTATTTAAATTTTTCCATACTGTTGATTTCAATTTTCTCGTGTCGAAAATTAAAAGATCAGTAGTCGTTTGTGTTGTTCCTCTTCCCCGATGATGGCTTTAAGTTTAAAGCCGAAAGATGTAGGATTTTAGCTCTTTTATGAGTTTAAAACATTTTTTACACTGATTTTAGCAACTAATAAGCACAATTTGTGCAATTTGTGTTTTTAAAATACTAGTTAACAGCGTAGTGTCCAAATGGATTCAATTGTGAAATATATCGATGCTGGAATGAATATGGACTATTTTTCAAGTTTCAAGGAATTTAAAACTGAACGTCTACGACTCGACAGAGAAATTTTGAATCTTGAATTTCTACGGACTTGTAAAAGTAAGAATGTTATTCCCAAATTTTTGGAGATTAGAAATAAATGTATCTCATATAATCACTCTAATGTTAAGCGTAAGTTTGAAGCAAGATGTCTTAATGTATGTATCAGGAAAAAATTCGCCCTTGTAAATACTCTTTCTATTCGCACTTACAAGCTTTATTGCATTTTTGCTAAAGTTACACCTGTGGCGATATTTGACATTTGTATGAAGTTACTAGAGGGTTTTCGACATTCTCAGCGTAAAGCTAAAGTGGTTAACCAATATAAAAAATTAAGTTGTCTAATTTCCAAAGTTGAGAAGCCTGATCACTATCAAGTTAAGCCAGTGCCAACAGAGAGCGACCGCTTATTTTATTTAAATTTTTCCATACTGTTGATTTCAATTTTCTCGTGTCGAAAATTAAAAGATCAGTAGTCGTTTGTGTTGTTCCTCTTCCCCGATGATGGCTTTAAGTTTAAAGCCGAAACATGTAGGATTTTAGCTCTTTTATGAGTTTAAAACATTTTTTACACTGATTTTAGCAACTAATAAGCACAATTTGTGCAATTTGTGTTTTTAAAATACTAGTTAACAGTGTAGTGTCCAAATGGATTCAATTGTGAAATATATCGATGCTGGAATGAATATGGACTATTTTTCAAGTTTCAAGGAATTAAAACTGAACGTCTACGACTCGACAGAGAAATTTTGAATCTTGAATTTCTACGGACTTGTAAAAGTAAGAATGTTATTCCCAAATTTTTGGAGATTAGAAATAAATGTATCTCATATAATCACTCTAATGTTAAGCGTAAGTTTGAAGCAAGATGTCTTAATGTATGTATCAGGAAAAAATTCGCCCTTGTAAATACTCTTTCTATTCGCACTTACAAGCTTTATTGCATTTTTGCTAAAGTTACACCTGTGGCGATATTTGACATTTGTATGAAGTTACTAGAGGGTTTTCGACATTCTCAGCGTAAAGCTAAAGTGGTTAACCAATATAAAAAATTAAGTTGTCTAATTTCCAAAGTTGAGAAGCCTGATCACTGTCAAGTTAAGCCAGTGCCAACAGAGAGCGTCCGCTTATTTTATTTAAATTTTTCCATACTGCTGGATTTCAATTTTCTCGTGTCGAAAATTAAAAGATCAGTAGTCGTTTGTGTTTTTCCTCTTCCCCGATGATGGCTTTAAGTTTAAAGCCGAAACATGTACGATTTTAGCTCTTTTATGAGTTTAAAACATTTTTTACACTGATTTTAGCAACTAATAAGCACAACTTGTACAATTTGTGTTTTTAAAATACTTTTTATTTCATTTTAATTTTTCATTTGGAAATCGTTCAATAAAAAATTAATTATTGTAGAAAGAATTTCATTGTGGATTTTTAATTTGTGCAACTGCTTTAATGAAAAATGTTTAAATTTAATAGGAAAAGGCTGTTAGAATTTTGGTTTTTTATCTCTATTTAATAAAATATTACGATTTTTTCAAATTTTAATATTTTGAGCTTCATAGCTGGTATTCAGCTAAATATACACAAAGTTTCAACTCTGTAAGTTACATAGTTTCTGAGAATGGCTCTGTGACAGACAGACAACGAAGCGGGAGTAATATGGTTTCGTGAGATGAACGAAACCGTAAAAAGGGATGCTTGCTTCTGAATATTTTTATTAGGTGGCAAATGCTATTATATTTTGGAAATTTTTTACACAAAATTTTATTGTAATAGAGAATATACGACATGCTTATAACAGTAATTCAAATATAATTTTTAAAAATACATATATATAGATATATTTTTCAAAATAAAATTTAATTTACTCATAAATAAATTTTCATCGAGAAAATACATTATTGAATGAATAATATATTTATACCATTTAAAAAATAACTGAACATGTAAATAGAGAAAATTAAATACAACACGTAACATCAAACATATATTTTAAATGTGTTATATTTTATAAAACTTTAAAATAATAAAAATACATCTATTCTGTTAAAAGTTAAATCCATGCACAGAAAAAGTAAAGCTTTTGTAGAATGACCCTCATATCTTCCTGCATATTATGTGCCCCGATGTAAAACGCGCACCTAAACTTTCAGACTTCATTTTTCTATTTTTAGGTGAAATCGCCGTATAACGCGTACCCCCCCCCCTTTTTTTTTTTTTTTTTTTTTTTTAAACCCTTCATGAGATATATTAAAATAAAGTTTATTTTAAAGTATAATAACTATCAAATTTGATCTAATCTGCTAGCGAAAATTCTTTTTCTTTCCATTTTTTTTTGGTAAATAAATATCATGTTTATAAAATTAAAAATCTTACTTCTTATTATCAAGAGCACTTATGCCGAATGCCGTGCTGTAAAGCAATCCATGTTATAGTTATTTCTATTACCTCGTGGTACGGCAAAGTTTAACCTTCAATTTACTGGTACGCCAGTCTAAAAGTTTAGGAACCCTTGTGAGGGTATCGGAATTCCTTCCATGCTCCATGAAGACTATTTTGTGTGATTACCTGTACAACCACAACCAGCCTTCGGAAGTCCTACACTGTAAAAAAAAATCTGTAAGTCTACAAAAATTGTTTTTGTAAAGCTACAGAAATCTGTATGTTTACTAAAATTTTATCTGTAACAAGGGTGCAACGTAAGCCATTGCTTTAGAATCCTTACATGAAATATCTTTGTAACTCGTATCAGCCAATGAGAAGGCTTTCTGTGGGGACGTAATGGCTGCTGACGCAGTCGCACAGACAGTAAGGACAAGGAGTGCATAAGTAGATAAGTAGCGTCTATATGGCATCCATCTTGGATTTGACTTCCAGTTACGAAGTAAGTAAATATTTATTCTTTATTAAATTTCGTTATATTTCGTTATATTTTAAATTTCGTTATATTTTGTTAATCTTTCTATTATTTTTTATTAATTATTTATTATTCAATCAAATCACTAGTCTTTATTTCGATGTTACGTTTGATTACGTGTGTGCCATTTTTAATGTTTTATGTAGGAACTAAACGAAGAAGGAAGGAAGGAAGATTTTTTATCTTGATTTGCAGTTACGTTACTATTAATTAGTATTGAATAGACTCCCTTAAATCTTCCTAGCTTAAAACCAGAGGTTATGCAGATTTTAGAATTTTTCGGATTTCTGGTCACTGTTTTGTTTACATTTTCTATACAATAATTTGAATTTATAAATGCACTCAAAATTATTATAATGAATGTTTATAATAAAGTAAAATAAAAAATTAAGAAAATTTAAAAAACATTTTAAAATATTAAAAGTAAAGGTCAAGTAAATAATAAATAATGCATAACTAAATATGTGTAATGATGAGATATTTTTTTCTTGAATTATTTAGTGAAACACGCCTTATAAATGTACACTAATAATTCACATAAAAGTCGTAAAATAACAAAGTTTTCTTTCATGTTTAACCATACCTAATAACCAAAAAATATTACCTACATAAATTAGAGAAAACATAAATTGATTCATATCAAACTGAATTACATATTAAAATGTGTATGGAATGATATAATAATTTCTAAAAAAAACTTCAATTTTACACCTACATCCTAACTGTAAGTCTACTTGTGCAGGGGTCGATACAGGTTTTTTTCTTGGGGCCCATTTTGTGAAAAATAACATTTTGTAATGAAAGTCGAAATCCAGCTACTCAAATTAGAACCAAACGTTTTTAACAAAAACTTTTTTAAATACTTTTGCTGAAGTTTTCCTCTCTGATGAACTTGTTTGTTTACAAATTACACATTTTAAAAGTCATAAAATAATAAATAAATGATAAATAGTAAGTTTTTATGAAATGGAATTTTGTGAAAGGGCCGGGCCTATTTCTGTTAAAATGAATTTTGTGAAGGGACCTGTTTTATTATAAAGAATTTTGTGAAGGGGAACATTTTATCAAATTGATTTTTGTGAAGGGACCCATTTTATTAAATTGAATTTTGTGAAGGGGCCCATTTTATTAAATTGATTTTTGTGAAGGGGCCCTAAATAGGCCCCAAATTTTGTCTGGATCGACCCTTGTTGTGTATATATATATATATATATACATATATATATATACACACTATTAATTAAAATTATACTTTCATCATATCTAATTTTTATTTTTTTTCTCCTCTATTTTATGAAGTGGGTTTGTAATCCTGCCGAAATGAATCAGATATCTATCGCAATCTTGACAGGAAGTGGACATTTCAAGATGTAGGTATAGCTATCTTATTTTGTTGTCTGGGTCAGCGGTTCCCAAACTTTATTATTATGTGACCCACCTAATTTTATATAAAGCAGTGTCTCTTGCATAACATAAATTATATCTTATTTAAAGTGTTGCAAGCAATCTGAACATATTTTATTTTTCAAATTTTAAAAAATTAAGAAGCAATCTTAGAAAAAGTCTTGATTTTATGCAGTTTTCATTTTCAATGGTGTCTGATCACTCGCATGCATATTTATGTATTTACAGTTTGTTTACATGTTTCTGAAATTTTTATGTTGCTAGATTATATTTTAACTGCTTGTAGTAAATCAGGTGAAGTTTAATGCAAAAGAGTTATATTTTTCTTACATTAATGAGAAATAAACATGAATTTTTTTTAAGGGAAAATTCGGATTTTAACGAGTTTCAACTTGCAACTTCTGAAAAGCTCCTTGATTTTCTGTTTATTACTCACAGTATAAGTCTAAAACATCATTGTTTACCCAAAATTGTATTTGTCATCCAAAACAAAATTTAAATATGTTTATAAAAATTCCCCTTTGTTTTCATATTAAAAATTGTAAAAATGCAAAAAATGTCGAAAAGTAAAAATTGAAAATATTGTTCAAAATACCTAAATTTTATATAAAGCAGTGTCTCTTGCATAAATTATATCTTATTTTAAGTGTTGCAAGCAATCTGAACATACTATGCTTCTTAAATTTTTACATTTGAAAAATAATCTTAGAAAAAGTCCTTCATTTTCAATGGTGTCGATAACTCGCATGCATATATGTACATAGTTTGTGTTATGAAAATACAGTTTGTTTACATGTTTTGTGAAATTCTAGATCATATTTTAACTGCATGTAGTAAATCAAGTGAAGTTTAATGCAAACAAGTTATATTTTTCTTACATTAATGAGTAATAAACATGAATTTTTTTTAAGGGAAAATTCAGATTTTATCGAGTTTCAACTTGCAACTTCTGAAAAGCTCCTTGATTTTCTGTTTATTACTCACAGTATAAGTCCAAAACATCATTGTTTATCCAAAATTGTATTTGTCATCCAAAACAAAATTTAAATATGTTTATAAAAATTCACTTTTGTTTTCATATTAAAAATTGTAAAAATGCAAAAAATGTCGGAAAGTAAAAATTGAAAATATTGTTCAAAATACCTAAATTTTATATAAGAATATGTACATAGAATAATATACATATATGTACATAGTTTGTGTTATGATGTGCACGATCAACTGTTTTCTTTATTCTTATATGCCCGTTTGACAAATTTTGTGAATTTTATGTGATTGATAAACGAAACACATGATTTTTACATGCCTGATTGACGACATTTTTTTTATTGCACCTGACCGATGAAATTAAAAATTCTTATGCAACCGATACATGAAATCCATGATTTTTGTATGCCGATAGATGAAATGAATGATTTTTACATGCATGATGAACTATTTTCTTGATTCTTATGTGCCTGTTTGACAAATTTTGTGAATTTTATGTGATTGGTGAACAAAACACATGATTTTTACATACCTGATTGACGAGATTTTTTTTCCTACATCTGACCGATGAAATTAAGGATTTTTATGCAACTGATAGATGAAATTCAGGATTTTTGTGTGCCGATAGCTGAAAATAATGATTTTTACATGCATGATGAACTATTTTCTTGATTCTTATGTGCCTGTTTGACAAATTTTGTGAATTTTATATGATTGGTGAACAAAACACATGATTTTTACATACCTGATTGACGGGATTTTTTTTCCTGCAACCAACCGATGAAATTAAGGATTCTTATGCAACCGATACATGAAATGCATGATTTTTGTATGCCGATAGATAAAATTAATGATTTTTACATGCATGATGAACTATTTTCTTGATTCTTATGTGCCTGTTTGACAAATTTTGTGAATTTTATGTGATTGATAAACGAAACACATGATTTTTACATGCCTGATTGACAACATTTTTTTTCCTACATCTGACCGATGAAATTAAGGATTTTTATGCAACTGATAGATAAAATTCATGATTTTTGTGTGCCGATAGCTGAAAATAATGATTTTTACATGCATGATGAACTATTTTCTTGATTCTTATGTGCCTGTTTGACAAATTTTGTGAATTTTATGTGATTGGTGAACAAAACACATGATTTTTACATACCTGATTGACAAGATTTTTTTTTCCTGCAACCAACCGATGAAATTAAGGATTCTTATGCAACCGATACATGAAATGCATGATTTTTGTATGCCGATAGATGAAATTAATGATTTTTACATGCATGATGAACTATTTTCTTGATGCTTATGTGCCTGTTTGACAAATTTTGTGAATTTTATGTGATTGATAAACGAAACACATGATTTTTACATGCCTGATTGACAACATTTTTTTTCCTACATCTGACCGATGAAATTAAGAATTTTTATGCAACTGATAGATGAAATTCAGGATTTTTGTGTGCCGATAGCTGAAAATAATGATTTTTACATGCATGATGAACTATTTTCTTGATTCTTATGTGCCCGTTTGACAAATTTTGTGAATTTTATGTGATTGATGAACAAAACACATGATTTTTACATGCCTGATTGAAGAAATTTTATTTAATCATATTATGCATCTACGGTGTCCCGTTCTCCACTTTTCCTCCCTCAAGTGGGGCACTTTTCTAAATTTTGTTGACATCCCTCATGTCATATATTGTTGGAAAGGTCTATGATCGCTTAATCGTATTATGTATAGCCAGTGTGCCCCCCACTTTGCCCCCCAAGAGGCACTTTTCTAAATTTTGTTGACACCCCTCATGTCATATATCGTTGGAAAGGTCTGTGATCACTTAATCATATTATGTATGACCAGTGTCCCTCCCCCCCCAAGAGGAACTTTTCTAAATTTTGTTGACACCCCTCATGTCATATATCATTGAAAAGGTCTATGACCGCTTAATCGTATTATGTATAGCCAGTGTGCCCCCCCCCACTTTGCCCCCCAAAAGGCACTTTTCTAAATTTTGTTGACACCCCTCATGTCATATATCGTTGGAAAGGTCTGTGACCACTTAATCATATTATGTATGACCAGTGTCCCTCCCCCCCCCCTTTGCCCCCCCCAAGAGGCACTTTTCTAAATTTTGTTGACACCCCTCATGTCATATATTGTTAGAAAGGTCTATGACTGCTTAATCGTATTATGTATAGCCAATGTCCCCCCCCCACTTTGCCCCCCCAAGAAGCACTTTTCTAAATTTTGTTGATACCCCTCATGTCATATATCGTTGGAAAGGTCTATGACCGCTTATTCGTATTATGTATAGCCAGTGTCCCTCCCCCCCCCAAGAGGCACTTTTCTAAATTTTGTTGACACCCTTCATGTCATATATCGTTGAAAAGGTCTGTGACAACTTAATCATATTATGCATCTCCGGTGTCCCTCTCCTCCATTCCCCCCCCCCCCCCGCAAGGGGGGCACTTTTTAAAATTTTGTTGAAACTCCTCATCTCATATATCGTTGAAAATGTCTGTGTCAGCTTAATCATATTATGCATATCCGGTGTCCCTCCCCCCACTTTTGCCCCCCAAGGGTGGCCATTTTCTAAATTTATTGACACTCCTCATGTCATATATCGTTGAAAAGGTCTGTGACAGCTTAATCATATTATGTATCTCCAGTTGCCCCCCCCCCCATTTCGCCCCGCCAATAGTTACCCGGTTAGGTCGACGAGTGCGGCAGGGGCTAAGTCCACTTCAGAAATTTAAACAAATGAGTATTTTAAACGTATGCTGAGTTTTAACTCCCCAATTCTCCAAAACTAAGACCAATTTAAAAAAATCCTTTCAAAAAAGTAGTTAGGTGTATGACCCCTACAACATACTTTAAAATCATCTGTGCAAAATTGCTATGCACCATCCTTGTTAGTACTTTAATTTTTATGTTACAAAACAATGCCTCAGAAAATTTTATGAATTTATTTTGGAACTCTGCTGTTTCATAAAGTTGGCAGGTATTGTCCTCCCCCTCCCCCCCAAAAAAAAATCTGGTTGTGAAGAAATATATATATATATATTCAGATTTAAATAGTTCTTGCTCTGTTTTCATTTTATATAGGTAATGATTCAGATAAAAAAATTTTTTTTTCAATTTACTTAGTAATTTTAATGATGATTAATATAAATCATAAAATAGTGTCTCATAAAATCTTCTGTTTTATTTTGTAAATCTCCTGCTTTTTTTGGTAATAGACGTTGACAGGCATGCAGGAGGAGAGTCAAAATTAATTTTATCAGTTAAAAGGGGTTACTCAGTGAGAATTACAAATAAATATATTTTTTTTTTATTACTCAGTTTGTGTGTTTATTTTTTTATAATATTTAAAATATTTATGTAATATGTGTTTTATCTTTTAATAGGGAATACTTGGTTATAGGTAATACAAAAGATAAAAGCCCCTCCCCACAAGAAGCAGATGTGCAAACTAAAGATTCAGAACCTGATTGATACTAATGCAAATTGTACATGTTTATATATATTCAATAATTTTACTAAATATGCATATAAAAATAAATATTGTTTGTAAAAATATGTTTAATAAATGTATATTAAGATTCAAATATTCCTTTTTCTTTTTTTCTAATTTCTTTTTCTAATTCTCCTTTTTCTTCTTTTAATCAAATTCTATTATCACTGATATTTGACTGTTTATTTTATTTTTGAACAGATTTTATGAAATCACACTATCCTAGATTTTTTCAGCATCAGAAATTTATATTTTCTGAGTTTACAAATTTAGGTGAAAACTGAATAAGGACTAGTAAACATTTTGACCAAAATGTTAAATGTTACATAAACATACTTTATTAATGTAAAAAAAGCAAGTCTGACTAATATTTTGGCCAAAATGTTAAGTGTTACATAAACATACTTTATTAATGGAAAAAAGGGGCAAGTTTTACAGAGCATCATTCATAGTCAAAAGGATTGTTGTTACATTTAGTGGTGAGTATACCTATGTTTTCATAGCTGCAACATGTATGTATGTATGTATATTTTGTTACAAAACACTTTGAAAAAAAAAAATCACCATATTTATTTGCAGAAATCTGCAACTAAATAAAGTGAAGATTATTTTAAAAATATAATGGTTACATAAAAGCATTATTAAAAAATATATATTTTATTTGAGATTGCTGGTCAATAAAATATTAAATAATTTTGTAAGGTTAAGCACATTTAATATTATGATTGCCAGTTAGGCAGTTTTTTTAATTTAAAATGCTACTGCGTTTCCAAACAGTAATATTTGCCAGATAAATGATAGTAGAAATAATATATAATAATGACAGATCAAATGCGTCAAATATTGCTATTTGAAAATAGTGGTAGCAATCAGAAAAAATAATCCTTCCCTTCCCATATGATAACACTGCAATTATCCCCTTTTTCTTCCTCACAGAATGAACCCATAAAAGTAATATTGCCTGAAGACACCAGTTTAAAATTTACGGGCAATCGTACTTTTTTAACATATTAAACAGATTTCTAATTTTACGGGTAATTATACTTTTTAACATATTAAGCTAATTTCTAATTTTATGGGCCATATGCATTTTTTCACAGGGCACATATCACCAGTTGTTTTATTTATAAACTCAGTAAGGATATTTTATTTATATTGCTGTATTAAAATCTTTTATTAGTTTACCTAAAAATCATAAAATCAGCTTCTGCTCATTTAATATCGAATTGAATTTCTACATATTTAAATATCTATAGTGAAAATTAAGTCAATTTTCTTATCCATAACATACAAAGACTTATGGCGATTGCTGTGGTAATATTGAGACACGTTAGGACTTATTGCTTATTTTGCATCGAAGTATTTTGATATATGTGAGGAAAACTCCATTCTAGATATTTAAAACTGCAAAAATTCGATTTCATATTAAAAGAATACCATAACAACAACTCTAATATACAAAAATATTTACGTAAATTTTTTTCTGCATAATATTGAAAAGCCATTAGTAAACTACTGCAAAAATTTTGTACAGTTACAAATACATTTTGGTGAGTGTAAATAAAATATTTTCGATACAAGACTAAAAAATTATTAGCAAATTGACAATAATAATTCTTTTAAAGTGGCAAAGAACTTTCTGGCGAGAATACAAAAACTGTTTCAGATACAATTACTACAAAATCACTGGTAATTTTTCTGACATTACTTTAATAAAATTACCAAAAACTTTTTTGCTAAAGTACATTAAATGTTTTTTTTTTGTTTTTTTTTTGGGGGGGGGGGGGAGACACTTACAAAAGATTTTTTTGTACATTTACTAAGAATTGTTTTGTAAATTTGTGAGGGACTTTATAGTACATTTACTACGATTTATTTAGTATTGTACTTAAGGGGGGGGGGGGAGTTCAAATTGAGCAGCTGGAAAATGACAATAATTTGACCATTATTAAAAGTTCTGTAGTTTCAAAACCAATTAATGAAATACAACAATTTTTTTCTATACTTTCATAAAATACTAATGTTTTTTAAAAAACATTCATATATATATATTTAGCAATATTAATTAGTTAAATTTTAATGACAAAATTAATGTTTTAAAAATATGAATTTTCAGATATGCATTTTGCGTGCAAGATTTAAAAAATTCTACTGCAGATATATATTTAATATTGCATTTATATTTACTTATATTACTATATTTTACACTGAACCTCAATTTAGCCTGAGTTTTGTCATAGAAAATTTTTTATTGAATAAATAAGCGCATTTTTTTTTTTTTTTTTTTTTTACTAAATTTACTAAAAATGATTTTTAAAGCCATTAATTATGCAAATGAATTTGAATGTACTTTTAAATTTAGGTTCAGTGTAAAATATAGTAGTATGAGTAAATATAAATGCAATATTAAATATATATCTGCAGTAGAATTTTTTAAATCTTGTGCGCAAAATGCATATTTGAAAATTCATATTTTAAAAACGTTAATTTTGTCATTAAAATTTAACTAATTAATATTGCATATAATTAACTATATAGATATTTGAATGTTTTTGAAAACCATTACTATTTTATGAAAGTATAGAAAAAAAAATTGTATTTCATTAATTGGTTTTGAAACTACAGAGCTTTTAGTAATCAAATTAATGACATTTTCCGGCTGCTGAACCTGAACTCCCCCCTTAAGTACAATACTAAATAAATCGTAGTAAATGTACTATAAAGTCCCTCACAAATTTACAAAACAATTTTTAGTAAATGTACAAAAAAATCTTTTGTAAGTGTACTAAATAATCCTTAGTAAATTTACTAAAAATTCTTTAGGAAACTCCCTGAAAAAACGTCAGTACGTTTACTAAATAATCCTTAGTAAATTTACTAAAAATTCTTTAGGAAACTCCTTAAAAAACGTTAGTACGTTTACTAAATAATCCTTAGTAAATTTACTAAAAATTCTTTAGGAAACTCCCTAAAAAATCGTTAGTAAGTTTACTAAATAATCCTTAGTAAATTTACTAAAAATTCTTTAGGAAACTCCCTAAAAAATCGTTAGTAAGTTTACTAAATAATCCTTAGTAAATTTACAAAAAATTCTTTAGTAAACTAACTAAAAAATCGTTAGTAAGTTTACTAAATAATCCTTAGTAAATTTACAAAAAATTCTTTAGTAAACTTCCTAAAAAATCGTTAGTAAGTTTACTGAACATTATTTAGTAACAGTTACTAGAACAACTTTAGTAATTTTACATGAATTTTTTTTGTTGCAGTTACATGAAAAGTTCTAGGCATCCCAGTTTCCTAGAAAATTCTTAGTAACCTTACAGATTTTTTTTTTATAGTGTACAATAATCCTAAATCTCCTATAGTTGACACTTGTTATGAAAACTATATTTTAGATATCCAGTGATTATGAAGACAGAAATATCCAATTATATACTTAGAAAAACGTGGGTTCTCTTATCGGACGTACATGAATGAGCATTAGATTTCCACCTCGTTTCTTTCCGTCTTCCCTTATCCTATAACTGTCCAAAAATTGTCGCAAAAAGTCATCTAATGAACGTCTATGGGTGTAACATTTTTACATCCAGATGATATCCTTTGATTGTCTGCAATTTCAACCACCCAGAGGATGGCGGTTATCCTGAATATGATATCATTTGAATGATTTTAGGATGTCAGTACTATGTCCTTAGTTCACCGCAGTTCAGTGTTGAATCCAGGGGGTGGCCCGGGGGGGGGAATGTCCCCCCCGGAGCATTGAAATGTACCTCCCGGAAGATTTGGAATTTTATGCTTTCAATGGTCAAAAAGTGGAATTTCCCCCCCGGAACTGTATAATGTCCCCCCCGGAGCCACAGAAATCCCTCCCGGAGAAAAGTGTCTGAATTCAACACCGCCGCAGTTTTGATATGGTTTTTTAGATCATCTAAAGCTGTTGCTAGAAGTAGTACATAAAATGCTTATTTTACAAATTCCCAAAATAAAAAAATCAAGATTTTACTAAAATCGCCATTTAAAAAAACGTTTTTCTGCATAATAGACATTTCGTTCAAAATTTAAACAGCTGTACACTAGACAAAATTTAGGAGCACTGTAACAGTAGCATTTGAAATTTTTAAGACATTCATCTGTATCTGCAACAACATGCAATACACTGTTTGATGGATATAGTACTTCTTTTATATAGTACTTCAGTTTACATCTTTTGAATCATTCTGCATTTCGGAAAATAAAAATGGATTTAAACAGTATTAACTGTCTTTTTTTCAAAGTTTCTATACTTTATTTAAAAACTTCTTTGCAACTTTGCACTGAAAAACTTAAAAAAAATAATAAATCTTCTGAAACAACGTAATTACAAAATTCTATTTGAAAGAAAATTTTTAACTTTGTGGTTGTTTTTATAATTTTGACATATAAAAATAAGAAACGAATGAAGTGATTTATGCTCTAAATCATATAACTTTTTTGTTTTATCTTTTTGATTCTAAATCGAGTGAGATGTTTTATCAAGCGAGATAAAACAAAGAAGCAAAATAATTCACAATATATAAAACTATGTATCATAAAAGTGTATCTCCTTCGTATTAAAAGAACTTAATAAATGAAAGTTGCTTTGAAAATAAATTTGAAAAGTGTCTAACTTTAAAAAATTAGATTTTCCGTTCAAGAAATTATTATGCAGAAATGCAAGTTTCATAATGACTTGTTTTAACGTAACCCCAAGAAATAATAAAAAAAAGACTGTTTGAAATGTTGAACTATTTTTTTAAATTTATTTATTTAATTAATTCTATTTTCATTATAAATATATATCTTCCAAGATTTTCAAGAAATAAAATGAGAGGAAATTTGTTATTTAACATATAATAATAAAAAAAACTTTTAAATATCTTTTTCACCAATTATACTTGACTAAGTTGTTTTAAATAGTATAATAATTGAGTCATTCTGCAGAAAAAGTTACGTAGTTAATTTTCGACAGTTTTTTTTCTTTTAATTGTTTTAGCGATTTGACCTAATATACTAATACATTAAAAAAAGATATATTTGATAAAGACTCTGAATATTCATGATTTTTAAAATTTTGTTTTTTCTAATGAGTGGAAATACTTCCGTCACATGTTATCACTTATTTCCTCTATTAACATTTTCACTTATCTTGTGAATGGGATAGATATTTATTCATTCAATAAGGAAATATTTTTACATGGAAAATAAATTTTATTACAAAAAATGACTATACGGCCATCTATATAAATTCGAAAAGGGATGAAAAATTTACTTCGGATATTAATATAAAAAGTTTTGGTTTAAAATTTTTGAAAGTAACATTTTTTGTAGAATGATCAGTTACAAAAGACATTCTTGGAATCAGAACAGTGCTTTTCTTTTTTTTTCTTTCTTTTTTGGGATAAATTATAATTGACACTTCGTTTTTTCCCTTCTTTTCTGCATCTTTACTCGTTTGGGAATAATTAACTAAATTGATGTATTTTAGACCTCACTTAAATGCTATTGAAATTATTTACTTATCCTCTCTAAAGGCGAATGTATGCAGATGGGCTTGGCCTACCAAAGAATGGATGAAAAGCTTTCTCAGAAAACGTCCCTCTCAATATGTTTTCTACTTTCTGTTTCTGTGAAAAGATATTTGTTTGCCTTTGTTACATAGTAAAATTAAGTACAGTAGCAAGTAAATAAGGAAAGATCTAATCGTCTATTTAACCTTTTCAGCAGTAAGTTTTTTCGTTGCATCGAGCACTGTGAGAGTGATTTGTTTTTTCCTGTTTTGAAAAATTAGGGTATTATTATTATTATTATTATTATTATTATTATTATTTTACAATATAAATGCCTAGATAAAAACTGCTTTCAAAAGGTCACATTATTTTACATTTTTCATAGTTTGCATTTAATTTGTCGTTACGTTATGATAAAATGCATTTGTACTCCTCATGCATTAAAGCAGTGTGGTCCAACTACGTATCGCGGTAGAATCAGTATTTACTTACAGAAGTTTTCGCCTTATTTAACTCTAAACATATACGCAGGATGGTCATTTCACCGGTAAGCGCAGTAAACTTTTACGAATGTTTCGCACCGCTTTTTACGAACAGAAAATTTAACCTTACTTAATCGCAGATTTCTGCTATTAAATAAGAGGAAGAATACTATTCTAAATTAAAAATCCTGCGAAACACTCGTAGAAATTTAAAAAAAAATGCGTATTTTGTTTGATTCTTATTTATATATATATATATTTTCAATTTATAAAAATACTTCTACTTTCCCTATTTTGTCTGACCTTCCTTGTAATTGTACAACTTCTTTGGCTTCTATATATGAAAGCAGTTATAACAAGAATGAAAAATCATGCGTCAAGCATAGATTATGTAACACCTTCCAACACTTCCGAAATACTTTTACAAAACTCTACCGTTTAATAAGGTGAAAGATGATGTCTAAAGACAAGGTCAAGGTTAAACCGGGCGGGGAGGCCTACCTTTCGGCTTAAGTTCAACGAACCCCGCCAAGGATGTCTAAAGACAATTTGGAAAAAGCATATTACATTTAAAAACTCACTTTCAGGAAATGCAAACAATACTCGAAAAAAATATCCGAATTCTTTTGTGCAGCCCTATGTAGGATCTATTGATTTACATACATGTTACATAGAATGCTAAATTTTAGTTCAGTTTGGAAACACATAGCACAGTTTAAAATTTTCCTTCTGGAAATTCCCCCAATAAAGGGAAATATACTCGAAAACTTCTGTGCTGCCCTGTACATGATCTATAGAATTTATATACACCAACTAATAGGCTAAATTATTGGTCATAAACTCATAAACAGTACTTCAACCGATTTATTTTGTGTGTCCCTGAAAAGGAACTATAAGTGCTATGCACACCATATTCTATAGTAAGATTCTTCTAGTGTACCTTATGATATATATCAATTTCATCACATTTGTAATAATGTAACATCAATAAAATAAGCCGCAAATGTTTTTTTTTTCATAAAAAGTAATGTAACTGAATTCTTTTGAGTGTGCCTGTAAATGAAATATAAGAGCTACACACTTCATTTTTAATACCGAACATGCCATAATAAACCTTAATAACATATTTCAATTGCATGAGAATCCAGGTATATTTACGCGAGTTAGAGTACGGGCAGACAGACAGATAAACCGAATTTATAAACACTTTTCAATGATGTGGGAAAGTATAAATTCATATTTGTTCATATAAATTTATGAACTTTATTCACTTCACATATATAACTACTTTTTCTATGATAGCTAAATTTTAAAAACTCTTTCACAATATTCATACATATTTATTTACATATAAATTTATACTTTTTTGAAAACACAAAATATGAAATTTTAAATAACTTATGTCGCGAGTATATCATGATTCGTCTAAAATATGTAAATTCAAAGGAGATTTAAATTTTATTTTCGATTCATGTAATTTTAATCATATAAACAAGCAGCAGAGGTATTTTTATTCCTTTCTCTTGTTTCTCACAATTCAAAAAAAAAAAAATAATATAGTTTGCCTAAAAATTACGTAGTGCGAAATAGAATAGAAAAAAATATTTACATTTTTCTGCTTTTTATCATGCAAACATCTAACAGGAGTTTTCATTTTAAGTTGAGTGTTTTCTTTTCATCTTACTGCTTTCTTTTCTAGGATGAAATATTTGGTTACGGAGAGATGAAAGAATAGACATAACATTCGATGTTGAATGGGTTGCTCTTATGCAACATCTTTTCTTTTGGCACATCAATGCATTTGAAAGAGTTTGAAAGAGTTTCGATTACATTATTTGCAAAAACATTTGAATGTTCGCTTGGTAAAACAAATATCATGAATATTATTCAAAATTATGCAAAAATATACTTTAGATTACTGTTTTCTGAGATACTGTATCTATAATATAAAAACCTTGTGATACAAAATATGTAAGATAGAGATTCGTAGTTTCAATATTTCTATAAACATATTTGAAATTTAACTTTAATGTATATCGAAATTACACCACAGTATCTAAAAATCTGAATTATGATGTTTCAGATTTCTTAGCTTCATTTATACTTTAAATCAGATTTTGTGTTTTGATTTTTTTTTCCCATTTATTCAACAAAATTTAGTTTTAAATGTTCATTAAAAACTCTTCAGATGCTAGGAAGAGATTGCTAAGCGTTTTTTAAAAATCAAGCAGTCAATTTTAGTAATTCAGTGTAGTTTAGTAGTAGGGGTGATCATTCTCCACCCCCAAGAATTCTATAGTATATCTGTGGTGATAACTTAACTGCCGAGCCAAACGGTCGTGGTGGCTATATATTCTCGTATGTCGGCACTCTCATATCAGGGATATCTGTCCAGGCTTTTATCACAAAATTCTCTTTTTGTGAAATTGGTAACTTCTTCTTCTTCTTCCTTTTTTTTTAGAATTTGTGAAAAATTTAGTCGAGAATTTGAATTTATATCATTATATTCAGATTTCCGTTCATCTATTTTTTAACAAGATCCTTTATATGTATTTGGTGATTTTTCCTATATAAAATCGATTTTAAAAAGAAATGGTTCAAAAAGGGCTACCTAATTTGTCGGCTGATTTTTATAAAAATCTATATAGTTCTATATATAGACAGTGGCTTATAACACTATAGCTAAAGCATATTCACCAAATAGTAGCTCAATAGGAAGTACCGTTTGTGAGTTACCGCGTTCACTCATACACAAACACATACAAATGATTATTTCCGTACCTGTGTGTTAGGAAAGTAAAAATATTTAGTTGGATAACTACTCTCAGTGTGAAGCTAGCAAAAATGTAAAATTATGAGAATATACTGAATTTTTAACCCTCTATTGCCCGAGTAGCATATATGGGTCTTTCTCAAATAAAGTTATAAAACAGTGTTCAACAATATAATAAAATTTCCAGATAAAAAAAAAGAGATATTATTCTTATTTTATACAAATATATGCAACTTTTTGAATGTAATATAATATCTGTTGAATAATAGTTTCTTAAAGCATTTAAGTATTTTCAGTTCATATTGCTCAATTTTTGAAATATTGACTGTCTCCAATAAGAAACTTCATAAAGAAAGCTTTGAAAATACAAGAAACAGAATGGAAATTTATTTAAATTGCACATCATTTTGAAATTAGATACCTTATCGTTCAATTAAATTATAAACTGAGAAAACATTTTAATTATAAAAATATAATATAGCTTGAAATAAAATGTCCCCAAAGAATGCACTTTTTCTTATGTCCACTCTGTTACCAACATTTTCCAATGATCCTAGTACACAATGGACAACAGCACACGTCTCAAGACTGTGTACATTTAGACAATTTGCATTTTCATAAAGCGGTAGAATATTTTTTGCAGATTTTTGTAACAAAAAATTAGGTATGTACATTTTTGTCTGTCTTGCTATAGATAATATAAATAACTGTTAAGATTGGTAAATATAATTAATAGTAAGATAATGTATGAATATACTTAAAATATAATTAATAGTAAGATAATGTATGAATATACTTAAAATATAATTAATAGTAAGATCATGTATGAATATACTTAAAATATAATTAATAGTAAGATAATGTATGAATATACTTAAAATATAATTAATAGTAAGATAATGTATGAATATACTTAAAATATAATTAATAGTAAACTTATGTAAGTAGCCTTGTACAAGGCTACTTAAGCATAAATAATGTCTTGAATAATTTTTAAAAAGTGGTAATCTTGTGCACTCTGTTACTAGAGTAGTTTTTCCATTAAATTACAACTCATATATTATTTCAAGTTGCATTATGGCATATTTCTGAAAGATTTTAACTACGGGAATTAAATATTAAGGCAATAATTCATATTATTGTAATGAATCTTTTAGAGGAATTGACATGTTTAATTTTTTAAACTATAGTAACAGAGTGGGCATATATTTATTTTCTATCCAAACTGGTAATATATTTGAACAAATATTTGTTTTCTATAATATTTATTACCACATCAAAAACATATATATAATAAATTTGAAGAATTAAAAACAATTTATGTCAAGATATGCAATAAAATGGTAACCTAGTGGACATTTTGCTCATGTGTTTGACGAGAATTGACCATTTTTTTCTATAAATAAAAAGAAAAGTGCGAAAAAACTTTCAGTTTTCATAACACGAGATACTAATATAGGTAATTAAAATAAAAAATCATATGAAGTAAAAAAAAAAAATGCCCTAATCAATTTCTGAATTTAAATTTTTTTTGAGAGAGACCCATTTGCTACCATCAGTGTTGCCAATTTAGTGAATTTTTTTATTCAGATACTATGAATTCATACCAGAAAATCGGAATGGCAATCTTTGTTTTATTTAATAACAGACCTTCCGTGATTAACCCCCCCCCCCCTAATTTTTCTGTTAGTAATTTTTGGTATATATTCGGATTATCTTTAATTTCGGAATTTCTAGAATGTATTATACCATGAACAATAGAGGGTTAAACAAGCGGAAGTGAGTAAGGATCATCGTTGGACGAATACAAGCTTTCAAAAGGCTTAATGAATACGTCAAGTAATGACCCTCGCAATCTAGTAAGAAAGAACCTAATGAATGAAATCCAATCTTACTAAAGCATTGAAACGCCTCATTATCCTTGTTGTCCAAACACTTACTTCAGGGTTATGGGTAATTAACCTAGACATGAAGTCATTAATTGTAACAGTGTTTTTACTTATCGCTTTGTCACAAGAAATGTTTTTCATATTCTTTATGAAGAGAATATTACGTGAATTGACAGAAAATTTAGATATTTCGGATGAAACTTTAAATTCGTTATTTTGAGATCATTAAATAAATATATTTATAAAATGGTGTATTTTCTAATAAGTTCGAAGTTATTAATTCGTTGAATTAATACTATGTTCGCACCAGATGTTTAAGATATCTCAGACCTCCCCCCTCCCCCTCACTGAGAGATTTCCACAAACTCACTTAAATGAGTAGAGACAATCTATGGCTAAAAGACAGCCAATACCACTCAATCTGATTGGCTGTTGAGTTTCACTTTAACTAACAGGATGTTGAGGCTCGTTTTAACTTATGTGTATGCGCACACTTTTCATTTGTTCAGATCTCATACACATTGACGTTCAGTGAATTATCTTAGATGGGTTTTGCGGTATGAACAGCCATCCTGATTCCTGAGCGTACCACCTCCAAAATTGGGGTCTGAGATATCTTAAAGATCCGGTATGAACACAGTATAAGCTTCCCAAGAATAGTGGTTTTTAAATATCGGTCAGAAGGCATCCCTTCTTTAAAAATAATAATGATTTGAAAATCAACTAAACGCTTCTTTTCCCTACAGTTATTGTTTACATGTGCTTCAGGTGGAATGGTTAACAATAAGTGGGAGGAAAAGAAGCGCTTGCTAGATTTTAAGGTGTATTTGTGCCTTTTAATTAAAAATGACTTCCTAGATATTCAGAACACACGTCTTTAAATGGTTAAAACACACCTGCATTTTATACTCTACTCCTATGTTTTCCAACCTTGTACTGAACACACAGGTCCGAAGCATCTGCAAAATCACGATGCCCTCCATTTTCTTCTGTAGTATAAATTTATTATTTAAAAAATGAACTCTATTCACATGGAGAAAGCCTAACAGAGCATTAACAATAACAACTCATTTCACATTTTTTAACATATCAAATTGGTGAACTTTCTGTCACAAATGTCTTTTAACATAATTCTATAAATTCAACAAGGCTATATATCTTCGCCTTTATAGCAAAAAGAGTCTTCTTGTTTCTTTCCTACTTAACTCAGTATAAAATAAAAGTATTATATGGTAGGCATTTTTATCTTGACAAAATGCTTGAAGAGTCTCTCACATTTAGCTTTAAAATGGAAAAAATTGACACATTTTACAATTCCTTAATTTGTAACTTATAAAGAATTGGCAGAAAAGCTTTGGACACTAAATTTTCTTTCTATGAATAACACAATATACAAGAAGCATTTAAAGATACTCATCTTTATCAATTTCACATGTAAAAGTTTTTTCATGTGACATATAGCAGAACTGATAGAAATACAAGGCTCATTCATTAAATAATCGAAAATGTAGCGAAAAATTGTAAAATACATTAATAAGAAGAAAAATTATGGAGAATTTTAAATATGAAAGAAAGAAAGGTGTCAAATTAATTTTTAACATTGTTCATATAATTATTTTGGTTTTCTACTATTTTAAAATGCTGTTTAAGAACTTTTTTACAATTCAGCAGAAAAAAGTATTTTTAAATTTTACATATATTACCTTTATTTTTATTCTACAACGTTATTTTTCAAACAACAACAACAACAATCTTACAGCGAATACGTGAGAAACACATTTGGATTTGCCCCCCTGAAAAGTCAAATTGCCCCCGTGTGTGTGGGGGGGGGGGCGTACACTTCGCATTGGGAACCACTTTTCTAGTCTGAGGCTTAAAGGTTTGTTGAAAGTTATTCATAAGAAATTTGAATCTTTTTAGAAACTTTATCTAACTGTGTGTCGATACAATAGCCCATGATTATAAAAATCACTAGAACTTGAAACTACTTTATTTTATAAATTATGCATCTGAGAAGGGAAATGAGTAGAAAGTTTACCATATAACTGAAACAACACTGGATGCTACTTTTTGTTACGCTTACTGCAGGGTTATGGGTAACTAATCTGAACATTGAGTCACTATTTGAAACATTACAATTATTTTGCGCTTTTCCATGAAAAAAATATATTTTTCGGTTTGTTTATGAGGAGAATAAATATTACAAAGACTGAGAAAAAATTCAGAAATGAGAGAAAAAAATTCTTTTTCGTAAATTTGAAAATTTTGAATAAATATATTTATAAATCAGAGTATTTTCAAAAGGGTTAAAAATATTTAAAACGCATCTGGGCATCACAATTTACTCTGAGGCTGGTAAAGATTTGATGAAAGGGCTTTTTAAGAACTTAAAAAAATTAAGGCACTTTACAAGTAGCCTCTCGTTATATCGCGCTCTTTGCGAGACAAGAAAAATGCGTGATATATCCAATGGCACCATAAAACAGAGGTGTTAAAGAGTTAAGAAACATGATAATCTGAAAATGAATGTTTTATATGTCTATAAAATGTTAATTTATACGCATAGTTACTGTATTTATCTTAACTGTAAACAAACATTGGCAAACGATTATACAAATCACTGGTACTTTAAATTATTACTTTTTTAATTTATGCATCTGAGAATTAGAATGAGTTATAATTTTACATACAATTGAAACACCTCTAAATACTTACTTCATGGTTATGTGTAATTAATCTACACATTGAGTCATTAATTGCAACACTCTTATTTATTTTGAGCTCATCTAGAAGAAATATTTTCCAAGTTACTTATGAATTTTAGGATCACTGGAAGACATTTTGATGCTAAGGATGATGATTTATTTCCCTTATTGGTTACTTTAATTTGAAAAATGCAAGTAAATATGTATATTTTTAAAAAAATGTTGTGTAATATAGGGGGAAACGGTTACTTATATTTCATTCAAACGCATGTACACATCACAATTTAGTTGGAGAATGTTAAAGATTTGTTGAAAGTGTAGAGGAAGTTCAGGTATTATGGAATACCACTTACATTTTGATTTGTAAGTTAACATTAAAAAATTGAGATACAGTAAACGTTAAACTAGACTAAATAATCACGTTTCCAGCGTTTGCTGGAGGTCCCATTACATGTGATTTATTCTGCTGTGCTGATTCGGATATCAGACCAGATGCTATGATCATTAAGATTAAGTGGGTGAATTAGTTCAGCCATATTCGTCCGAATTGCTCAGTTGGTAGAGCACTGGCAGCTTCAGCCAAGAGATCCCAGGTTCGAATCCTGGCCCGTACTTTTTCACCCAGTTGGGAAGATTACATCTCAAACTAAAAGTTAGTAAAGTACAAACTTTGACCATTTCTTAAAAAAACAATTAATGCGTTTAAAGTGGAAAGAAATACATATCGATATTTAGATATTAAGCTTTACATGGGAGCTCGGAGAGCATCTGTCTGGATTTAGCATGTGTTCTTGCGAGAGGTTAAGAAAGGTTAAAAAATAATTATACTTTTCAAATAATATGAACCACCAGTAGGGTAATGTGAAATAGCGTTATAATATTAAAATTGCAAGAAAAACCATGATTTACAAGAATTACCGAGATTGTTTATTGAGTAAACAGTAGTACATCATCTACAAATCATCAGATTCTTTAAAAAAATGTTACAATTTTTACAAAGACCGCAAATGTTGTCTGTTGTTTCGGTCCCACTACAGTCCACACGGGCCTAGATCGCACACATCAGGCATTAGATCCATTCTTCCCCTCATCCACCCTCTGAATATTTTCCATTGCAAAACAAGCACACTGCATCTTCCTCATCTGGCGTACAACCAGGTAAAAAGCCAATGTCAGATGATACGTCGGAGTGGAATGATTGTTCATCTTCACTAGACTCGTCTGGAAACAGTTGTGTAGCTGATATTCCATATTAACCTACACACCTTCTTGAAAAAAAAATAATATCTTCACTCATCAACAAGATATCCGAGAGGTAAACTGACTAACACAGCAATAAATTTAATTGTTTAACTTAATACTAAACTTGGTTAACATCACTGACGAAGAGGTCTTATAATTACGAGGGAAAGACATTAAGTAAGTCACAAAAGATAATTAAATAATAACTTACAATGATATTCACTTCAAAGCTATTTTTATTTCTCAACATATTCTCCACCAATATTTATGCACTTATATCACCGTTTTATCAGTGCTCCAACACCAGCTGCATAACATTCTTTGGGTTGCTGTCTCAGCCACATTAGTTCTTCCAGTTGAACCTTTTCATCATCTGTGAACATCATCTTGCTTCCAAGATGGTTTTTTAGTGGACTAAACAGGTGAAAATCGCTTGGGGCTAAGTCGATGCTGTATGGTGGATGTTGAAGAAGTTGCAAGATGATGTTCACAGATGATGAAAAGGTTCAACTTGAAGTCCTAATGTGGCTGAGACAGCAACCCAAAGAATTGTATGCAGCTGGTGTTAGGCACTGATAAAACGGTGATATAAGTGCATAAATATTGGTGGAGAATGTGTTGAGAAATAAAAATAGTTTTGAAGTAAATATCATTGTAATTTATTATTTAATTATCTTTTGTGACTTACTTAATGACATTACCTCGTAATACGAATTTTACAAAACTTGTTTGCAATAAGATTTGATTTCACTATATCCCTCCAACAACAGGTATCCAAACAGAACTCACCGCAGTGCATCATTGTAGTACTAGGAAGGCGTTTGGCAGTTTTACGCTTGGCTGCAGCACCGTATGGGTCAGATATTGAATATTGATTATTCTATAATACCCGAACTTCCTCTATATTTTTTTAGGAATTTTATCTGTATGTGCGTCTATCTTTTTATAAACATACAACAGCTAAGGACCATAAAGTCACTGGTACTTGAAACTACTCGCTTTTAAAATCCATGCATCTAAATTTCACAGTTGGTCACCTTAGTGACTGTGACCATTTGACGATTGTGACGTCGCATCGACTGACTGTGTTATTATTGTGTTATTGTTCATTTTTCTGCGTATAGGGTGCCTCTATAAGAGAGTTGCGGCATGCGTACAGAGAACATGCTGAGCTAGTTCCTGTCCAAATTATGACGTTTTCCTTTCAGAATTTGGCGATACTCTGCAGTAGGAGTTCGATTAGACGAGTGAAACAAGTCAACAAACATTAGCTAGGCGATAATTTCAGTCTCGCCAAGATACGTGGCAATTCGTTTTTGTGTAAAACTGCAGAATAATAATATTTTATCATGCATATGTCGCTTCTTTGATATAGAAAACATTCTAGTTGTGTAGTATTAATTTTTTCTTATTTGAATTGCAAGAATTTGGGGACATATTTTAAATTACAGTGTTTTCACTATAGCGCATGGAATTGCACTATCGATGCAATATTTTAAAACTCTCGATTACAATAACCTGGAAACTTCTCAAATTTCAAATATCCTTTATAGAATTTTGAATATTTAGAGAAAACCCTTTTTTTTTTATTTTTGTAATTTGAACCGTGTGACCAATGAGAACAATTCGAGGGTGAGTAAATAATAAATTAGTAAAAATTAGTAAACAAAAGTTTCGTTGTAGGATTGTAATACTCAATCTTTTCGGCCATATATTTGTGTAAATTTTTGTATATTCCTTTAAGAATGATCTAAAATTCAAAGTTGTTATTTACTGACACATTCACGAAGCCACTTTTAGTCTGAAATACGCGAAATGTACAGGTAATTCAGAAACTAATAAATCGAATAATGTATTCCATTTCTTAATAAAGGTAAAGACTTTCAGTAAACAAATTTGGCGTTTTAAGCGATTTTCGAGGAACCGCCCTGGAAATGTCAGTGAGAAAACAATCGTTTATAACTCAAAATATAATATGATTCTCTCCCATATAAAATAAAGTTTTAATCTTATCTAAAAAATTAATATAAAATTAATCTCTGGTGAATGTTTGCATTTAATATCCCGATACCGCTCTGAAGTTGTTTTTTCTTTCTTTTTTAAAGCATCTCTTTAAATACTTAAAACTATCATTTTAAAGCTATTTTAATGAGTAAAAAGCAAATCTTTTATTATAAATTTTAATAATATTATTATTTCTCAACTTGAAAGTATAACTTGTATAACGATATTTTGTACACTTTAGAAGATATGATTTTCTTACTAAAAATTTGCTCTCACATATTGTATACAATGTTTGCATATGGTTATCTACATATTATATGAATTAATGGAGGAGGGTACGCCGATTTAAATCAGGGTAAGTACAGTTATAATTTAAATCAGGATTTAAATCACTCTGATTTTTTAAATCATTGATTTAAATCCATATTGAAACTTTATTCTTTTAGAATACATAGTTTTGCTTCGATTTAGAATATAATAAAATTTAAACAACCTACATGTTATTTAGATAAAATAAGCGAAAAAAAGTACATAAGAATGACTTTTTTACATTCCCAATTGCAGCTATTTGTATCTATTCCTTTCTTTTTTTTCTTTTCTTTTTTTTTCTTTTTCTACCTTGAAAGCACTAATTGAAGATATAACAGTAAGAGAAATATCCCTAATGGCTTTTTCAGAACAAAAATGGCCAAAAATTCATTTAGTCATTATATGGCCTACTTACTAATGACATTGTTACCATTATATGGCGTACTTACCAATGACATTACTACCATTATATGGCCTACTTACCAATAACATTATTACCATTATATGCATAACTTCAATGATATTTGAGATCACATTGTTATAACTTGCTTGTTAAATTAATATTTTAAACTTATTTTAAAATACTTTGCTACTGTTTTATCCAGGATTGTGCCGCAGATTATTAGAGCACAGAAAAGCAGAGTAAAGATAATGAAGACTGTGAGCCTACCGATATTTATAACTGGTGAATTTTTGAAAGAATTTTGAATGTTTTTTTCTCTTGGACATAAACTTAATGCTAATAAATAGATAATTTATTAAAACTTTTTGATACATTAACTGGCCGAACATGATCACTATAACAATGTGCGAAGACATACATTGGTGCTTCTATTTAAAATAATAATAATAATAAGTAAAGTACTAAATGAAAGTTAAGATAAATAAATAAATTTCGAAAGATTATTGCTCCAACATGAAAAATAAAATATAAATTTATTGAAAAGTTTCTTGATTGTACAAAATGCTATACATTACAACTAGATACTAGCTGGCAGAAAAAGTAAATTGTATTATGTTTTTTGAGTAATATTAAAATGAAAATTCATAAAAGTCTTAGAAAAGAGCTTCTGTGCGTGTGTGTGTGCTTTCGTGTAAAAGTGGGTAAATTGTTTTATGAGGCAAAAAATATTTTTTGTTTTTCTAAATTAATTTTTGCAGTAAATATTTTTTTTAATTAAAATATTGTCTTAGCTTTTCTTAAAATCATTTATGTGTTACCAAGCTGCTTCTACCAACACAAATAACAACCACATTCCAGAATGCATCTTCATTGTGACAGCTGTATTTAAATAATAACATTTTAAACCCTTTCAGGAACAAAGTATTCCTATTCATAAGATGCTGAAGTGATTGAATGACACCAGAATTTACAATCAAATTTATTTGAAAATGTGTAACATCTCTTCTTCACATACGTAATAAAATGAAAATTTTATTACAAAATTCTGGTGCCAGTGTGGCATTTAAGGATTAAAATTAAGTTGTCCAAAAACTAACCACCGTTCTTCAAGGGGTTAAAAAGAATACACATAAATTTAGAAAGAATAGATGAAGCATGAAGGTATGTGATTTTGGAAACCTACAACTGCTGATTGCCTTTGAATATCTTAACACAGACAAAAAATCATAAAAATCTGATTTACATTAAAAAAAAATAATTTTAATTAAAAAAATCCGATTGCTTTAATTGTTTAACATCAATTATGGGAGTAGATAATTAAATTATTTAATAATCTTCTTTTGAAAAATAATGTGCATTCTCCTTATTCTAGGAATACAACAAAATCCGTCTTCTATAAAACCTTAGTAATTTATAAACATGAGCAAAAAACTCAGCATGTTTTCAGTGTTTATATTTTAACACGGGCTTGATAAAAAAAGGTCGTTTTTGCGGCAAGATATAGAGGTATACTACTTTCTTTTAGTTTTATTTATTATCTATAATATCTTAGATTAGTTTCTGTCTACAAGAGAAATGGCAACAAAAGGTTTTTTCGAAACATTGCTTAATTCGTAACCTTTATCGATATTTTTTTTATATCTGCGGAAGCTTAGATAGCATACGTTGATTGATAATAATGTTGATATTGATGCTACGAGATTATTAACTTTTTGCGATAACCCGTTCGCTGATTGATATATTTTTAAAATAGGTTACTAGGTTACCAGTTAATCAAATTTCTTAAAAGAATTGTGTAAATGTGCATAAAAGACTTCCATGTGCCGTAAGGATTTTTTTTTTTTTTTTTTTTTTTTAGATAGAGTTAAAGCTACCGTGCCAAAGATGATTAACGATAAAACATATTACGGTAACTTTAGGATAAACATTTGATCCTCGAACTTAACAATTTATCCGATAAGTACATTTTAGAACATGTACGCAGTCTTAGCTTATTTTTGATGAAATACTCTTCTAATATATTTCAAAGAGCATTTTTTGTTCATACTTTATGAATAATGAAGATATTTTAACAAAATTTCGAACTGAGTTTTCTTGTTTTGTACAAAATGTAACTATATCAAGAGAAGTGATAGAAGTGATCTCAATCTGCATTCAAACAATTTTGAACTAGATTCTTCATATTTCGTAATATCGTTGACATTACCTACTGCATCACTGACTGAATTACAGCGTAATTCCAGCACTTTTTGTGATATAATCGTAATTTGCAGAAAGCAAGAGAAGTCTGTTTTAAATTATTGTGTTAAAAATATTATTTTTAGTGTCCCTGTAATAGAACCGTAAATGCTACACACTGCTTTTTCAATACCAAACATGCCATAGTAAACCTCAGTAACATATATCCATTTCAAGGCATTCTGAGTATATTTACGCGAGTTAGAGAACGGATAGACGATAGACAGACAGCATAACAGATAGACTGACAAAAGACAAACCGAATTCATAAATACTTTTCAACTATGTTAGAAAGTGTTAGAAACAATCCTTCCTCAATTTATGGTGTTGATTTTTATGCTTTTATAGTATCACACCATTTGTTGAATAGTTTAGTGTAAAAACAATATCGATATTGAAGGGAAAAGTAAAAACCTTAAAATAAACCTAAACATTTTCAAAGTAGATTAAAAATTCTATATATCAACTTATAAGATTAAATTTGAGCAATTGTGCATCACATTTTCTACATCTTTATCATATATAATGCTATCTTTTTTATTATTTTCGTTTCAATGTTCATTAACTTAAAATTTGAAGACAAAAGTTTTCATTATTTAAGACGTCGTTTTCCGCTTACATTATATCAAACAAAACTAAGTTTAACTAAGCACTTAACGTGAATGAAAATATGGTTATCATAAGTGTTTCTTTAAAGAGTTTTGATAACCTTCTACCGAGTCATGAGAAGACGTGATAAGTGCAAATTTTAGATTAAGTATTGGCAAGTATTAGATTATATTTAAAATATCAAAGGTTAGACATTGAAAATTATGACCATAAAGGGTATCTAACTGACGTAGTATTAAGGGTCTACTTCACTCACGCGAAAACACCCGCTCCTTATTTAGTTAATCCTTTAGTTAATCATATGGGAGAGTTTTTTAAAATATCTCGTTTACATTTTAATATTTTTAAATGATTTTTTTTATTTTGCATGGGATAAGTATAATTGATCTTTACAAAGTTCGTTTTTTACTTTTTCGATTTTGTTTGCATGTTTTTTTTTCTTAGGATACTTTCACTTTCGGAACCGGTTTCGAAAGTGAATATACTTTCAAAGGGAAATATACTTAGAATTTTCCAATTCTAAGCATTGAAAAATCATTTTTTCAGAAATAAATTAAAAACTTCGTAATGTACTTAATGCAGCGACAGCAAATTGGAATTTGGGTGTTGGTTTCTCTTCACCAAGTTCGTTATCGTTCTCATTTAACTCACTGTCGCGAATGTTTGTTTCTTCTATCAATTTAGAGTTATCGTTTGCACAAAAAAGTTAAATCGTAAGCCGAAAGTGACGGTTTAACTGATCTCAATTTGTACCTTGGTTGGGGGGGATGATAACGATAATAACGAGCATAATTGCTCTTTAATGCCATTTTTGACAATATATCGTACAGCTAAACGAGCAGATTTAGTAACATCTGTACTTTCGTCAAGACACAGTGAAATGAAAGAGAACACTTGATATCAGAATTTTGTTGCTCTTTTACAATTTTTGACATTTTAGGATTCTATCTTTGACTGTATTTCTTGATAAAGAAATATCTTTAATTCGCTGAATTATTGTATCTGTATTTTTTAAAAACTGATAGAGCGCATGTTAACCAGGCTTCCTTCAATAACTCTCCATCACAGAAAAGTTTACCATGACAATCACAGTTGAGAAACTTGCGACTCTAGTTTGTGAATCCTTGCTGATATATTTAATCACAGATGTTTATTTTTCTCTTTTATTGCACTGGCAATAAATTCTATTTGTTCTGCATAATCTTTTTAGGAAAGAGGTTTGTGATTTGTTTTATAATGGCGTTTTACAAATGACATTCTGTAGACCACTGTCTCGGAACATAAAACGGACAGAGTCTTAGCATCTTTATTAATCTTCCCGTATTTTCCAATCCACCACGTTTGGAATTCTCTACTATCTTGCACTTTCTGTTTTTAAACCTGATTGGCCATGCTTACTAAATATTACTTGAACGTCGCAATATCATCAGCCTTAGATTACCAGTTTTGACAATGAAGTAAGTTTAAGAATAAAAATCATACATAATAGAGTTGATGAAAACACCACTATAATAAAAGCAAAACAGAATAATAATACTAATAATAAAATGACTATCCACTGAGATTACAGAGTTCCATATATAACAGAATTGTGTCGCAGCCAGTCGTCTGCCACATTACCTCCTCCCCCCTCACGTACACATTATTACTTGAACGTTGCAATATCATCAGCTTGAGTACCAGCCTTGACAGTGAAGTAAGTTTAAGAATAAAAAATCATACATAATAGAGTTGATGAAAACACCACTATAATAAAAGCAAATCAGAATAATAATACTAATAATAAAATGACTATCCACTGAGATTGCAGAGTCCCATATATAACAGAATTGTGTCGCAGCCAGTCGCACACACGCACACACGCACACATTCCTCCATAAAGCCAATACATAAGAGGAAAAAATATTACTTGTTATTCAATATTGAGCATATTAGTGTTTTTATTTAGTATTAACTTAATTTATGCTTCTTTAATTCTTTAAATCATTAACAATGATTACAGTAAGTTGTTTATAAGGACAGGAAAAATCGATTAGCTTTTGTTTGGTATTTATTTATTGGAAATATCTTTAAATTGTTTTTAAATCTCATTCTTTTATGTTCATTCACCATCGGCAGACAGTATACTTTAAAATTATAGTTTTCATTTCATTTTACAACTGTTTTAACAACCGAAATATTATTTTTTTCTTAACATGTATGAAAGAAAAGGTATATTTTATTAGTTTTATTAATATACTTTTGTAATTTTAACTGACTAAAAATTAATTAATAGATTGCAGCAACAGTTAAATAAAGCTTCATATGCAGATCAAGATGTGTTAACGGATGCAGAAATTTCAAACACATTAAAGCAAAAAATAATTTTATTTCGTAGATTTCTCTGTCTTTCTATGCGAATCATCGGCGCCGACAGAACAAAATCGAGAAAGAAGGAAGGGATGGGAAATGGTGAAATGTTTCTGAACAGGTAGTTCAATCAAAGACCTTGTAACTGCTAGAGTAAACCGCTAGAGTTTTCTGGTTCAATGATATGAAAATTACACTAGCACTTATTATCACAAAGAAGAGCTATGTTCAGTCAAGCTCGTGTATTAATGAAAGAAGAAAAATGAGGTGTTGAATTTTGGAAACATTTACTGAACTTTGATTTAGAACTTAAAGCAACGGCGTGCCAAAAATATCCTCTAGCGTGCCATCTACGGCACGCATGCCATAGGTTTGTCGTCCCCGCTCTAAATCAAATAAAACTTGATGTAAGCTTTTTGAAAGATGGCATTATGTTTAAATGGGAAAAATAAACTTTTTTGATTAAAAATAAAATTTAGATCAGAAAAGCGTTGTAATTTTCTTGCAACAAGATTTAGAATTCTACGAATTATAAGCACTTGCAATGCATCTGTATCTTCCTGATTTCCCAAACCAGGTTTGTAGCCAATGGGAATTAAAATATGTTGGAGTGTTTGTCGGTGGGAATTCTTTCATATTTCCGAAAATTTTCGATCTCTTTTAAAAGATTACTGAAACAAAATTCTTTATTTATTAAAATTTATAATATATCGAAACAATTTAACAGTCTTTCAATATTTTTTTTTTCTATGTTTAAAGCTTTGTATTGTTGATTATAACTTAAAAATAATAATAATAACATTTCACGTGGAAGTTTGGAATAAAATCACACACACCTTTAATAATGTGAGGGGCGTTGTATAATCGAGTATCGGGAATCTACTGTAACTATATATTATTTCTTAAAAAGGAGTATTTAATAAAATTTTAAGTATCCTTTTACCAATTTTTTTTTCTATAAAAGACTTAAATTCATTGAATAAATACATAAGTATTTTCATAAATAATTCGTTTCGAAACATACCGAAATTCCTGAAGAACAACTTGCAGTGAATTCCACAAATAAACACATTATGAGAACATACTTAGATCCTGCAAGTAATTTCATGCTTTCCGGTTTACCCGCAATGAAATTAGTTCTCCGTCAGAATGAATTCTATATGAAGAACACAGTGAGTAACGCCTACCGCATAATTGGAAGCTGGAAATGCTCCTTACAGATGCTCGTTAGTTGAATATTTAGTCAAATTATCTGAAATATTCCCACTTATTTTCTGATTACACTCTGAAAATTTAATATAAATGAAAAGTGTGGAGTTCATTGGTGTAAACATGCAGCCAATATGGTTTGAATATTCATTTACGTGTAAGGTCGTTTTAACTTTTTTTAACACTGAGCATACTCGAAATTTTACTCAAGTTTTATAAAAAAAATATTTCACACCAGAATTTTTATTTAAAGCTATCCGTCTTATTTTATATAACTTATTTCTGTGAGATTTTTATTTTATTTATTTTATGAAAGAATTTCTGGTTTGAATTGAAATATTTTTAGTTGGTACCAGTCAAATGATCGGTTATTGGAATATTAAGTTTTAAATTAAAAAGTAGGGAAGGGCGGGATAATAAGAGACGGGAAAAAATTCTTTAATATATTTTTCAAAATATAAAAAAAAATGTTAAAATATAGATTTTACCTTTAACTTATTAATATCTATCGATAAAAAAGGTTAGCAATTATTTTAATTTATAGTATTTTGTCGTTAAAAAATTCCTTTATTTTAAACTACCCATAATAATTCGTGACTTTTTCACAACAAAATTGTATAGCATAAAATGGGTTAAAACTTTAGATATAAAAGTTTTTGACTAATCACATGTTAATTCATATTTTGCTTTGTAAATTGTGAAAAAAAATTTTATGATACGTATTTACAACAATGTATCTTATTACCCCATTAATTTTTGCCTGAATATTAAGCGACAAGAATGTTTTATTATTTCTGTGTATATTTCTATTGTGTTACACTATTTCAAATATAATAAAATTGATACACATTACTAAGATTTACTACAAGATACTCTCTGTAGAATATAATATGCATAGCATTTATCGTTCACTTACAGGTACACAAAAGATTTCGGATACAGAACTGTGTCCGAAGTACTGTCTATTAGCAAGAATTGCTGGAAGTGCATTTTCAGTTATGGTAATGCGTTTTTAAGTTTAAATAAATTTTTTCATACTACGTGGTGTGTATGAATGCTATAGATCATACACAGGGCTACACAAAAAATTCGTAAGCACATTACTGTGTATGAGCATCAGTTGCTTGAAGGTGATTTTTAATTGAGTTATGCCTTTTCAAGCTGAACCATATTTAGTATACTAAGAGATGTTTGTAGAATATAAATAAAATCATTTACAGGGCTACGCAAAGAACTGGATACACGGCCGCCCATGGATGATAATTTCTGGAAGTGTGATTTCAGTAGTTTTAAGCGTGTTTTAGGCTGAATTCAATTTATGTGGCGTGTATAAAAATCTGTAGGTAATATACAGGGCTGTACGAAAGAATTCAAGTATGTTTTCGTCATTTGGTCAAAGTTGCTGAAGGTGTATTTTCCACATATTATGCTTTTTCTGGCTAAACTAAATTTTAGCATACTATCTAGCACATATACATATCTATAGATCAAATGCGGGGCTACACAAAACAATTGGAGTACTTTTCCGGCTATGGGCGGTATTTACGCTGCGCTAAAGTCATTGATTGAGTGGACTGCATTACGAAAATATGTAATGAAGTGATGCAAATAATGAAAAGAGTTTTTAAATTACTAAAATGTTTATATACATATTTATATTACATTAGGTTTAAATCCAAAATGCTGACACCATAGTCAGTTTCGAATAATATCATAATGAATGAGCGGACAATACCACTTGAAGAACAAAATAACTATATTATTCTTACTATGATGAAGAAATGACTTCTTATTACTATATTTAAAGACTCCATAGTCATTTTAGCTAATAAAATAGCTCCATTATGCGGTTTATTCCATGGAAAATTTACCATACGAACGCAACAACAAATGCGGGAGAGACTAACTGATGCTATGCGGCAAACACAAAATTACAATAGAATGCGCAAAAGTCGTCTGCAAGACCAAGGAAAGCCGTAACAGGCGGTAATTGCTGAAATTTGCTATTCAAATCTGTTAAGAGTTTTCTAAAATGTTCACATAGGTATATTGTGTACCTTATTAAACAGCGAAATTTTGTTAAACTATTTTGGAAGTGATGGAAAGTTTTTCATAATCTATGCTTAATGCATAATTTTTCTTTCTTTCTTTTTTTTCTTTTTTTTATGCAATTGCTATACATTTATAAATTATGAACAATTAACAATTACTAATATAGAAAACTTTTATGACAATATCATTCCTGTAAATTTAATTATAATTCATATTACTATTTTACATTATTTTAAACAAAAAACAATTTCTATTTACCAAATGGTATTATCAAGACGATTTACTGCAAGAAAACAAAAGTAATGAAAACAATAATTTATAATCTATCGAACTACTCCAGATGAAATTATGTTCTATTTTTAGAAAAGAAATAAGCATATAACTTTAACCGAAGACTTTTCTATTTACTGAGAAGATAAAAATTTAAAAAGATGAATTGAAGATGATATAACATTTGAAAGTAATACTTCAAGCTGCTGTCTTTCCCAACACAATGAAAGTTATAATGCATCATTTTCCAGAAATGTTTCATGCGATACAGAAAGAGATAAATAAATATATTCTAAATGCGTTTTATGAAAGAACATATAATATATTTATAATATTATTTTCGTAATAGATTAGACTGGCTACGTTTTGAAATTATTCTTAAAACATTCTATTAAAATATTCTATTAAAGTACCAATATAGAAAAGGGATTTAGTTATTTAAAAATATTTGAAACATGGAAGATTGTAAATACAGGGTGTCCATAATTAAACGACCCTACTTTAAAGTTGTCTACAGACGAAAATAATGGTCAGAAAGTTGTGAAATTTTGTGGAGAACATAATGAAGGAATGGGAATTTGTTTGAGCGAAGAAAAAAATTAGTTCAAAATTTCGCCACCAGGGGACGTTTTTTAATGAATTACACATTTAGCATATATTTGCGATAGTTTACAAATTGTCTTACAGCAAAAGATGTTCAACAAAACTTTTTTTTATGACATGTTCTTAGCATTTCCCAAAACACACTGCGGACGACAGTGGAACATGCTATAGCTTACGATCCAGATGGTAGCTGAAAATGATGTCCGTCATGTGGAACATATGTTCTAATAAAATTTTTAAGCTATTGTAAATGTCTTCTAAATGTTATGCTGAATTATCTATAAAATTATCTATAAAAACGCCCTCTGGTGGCGAAATTTTGAACTAATTTTTTTTCGCTCAAACAAATTCCCATCCCTTCCTTATGTTCTCCATAAAATTTCACAGCTTTCTGACCAATAGTTTTGTCTGTAGACAAGTTTAAAGTAGGGTCGTTTAATTATGGACACCCTGTATATGTTTGTGCACATAGATTTTGAATTAAGAAATAGTTTTATGAATTTTATAGAAATAAGAAGATTTGTTTATATTGACAGATGTCGGTCGAAGAATTATACGACTATTTTCTAAAACATTAACTTGTATTGACAGAAACTACATATAAAATAAATAAATGATAATTATTAAAATAATTGTAAATGTATCCTGTTTTGATATATTATAAAAACTAGTTATTATTTGATGTATTTTGAAAATTAATTATTATTTGATATATTAGGAAAATGAATTATTACTTGATATATAATGAAAAATATTAAGTAATTTAATTCACGTGCAATTATAAGCTAAAACAATTTTAGGTAGCTTTCATTACAAAAAGTAAAAAGCTACGTATTGCAGCCGTTCGGAGGAAAGCAATTCCAGAAATTTTTTTGTATATTTTCACCGATCAAGACCCTCAGACACCAAAACCACTCTCCGTTCAAATCTTGATATATATATGTATGTGTGTGTGTGACATTTGTCAAGCTGTAACTTTCTTATTTATGAACCGATTTGGATGTGACTGAGTATGTATATAGGACATACCAAGGTCTCGACTGAGTTCGTTGGTCAGCTTCATCCGTCATCTTGTTTCAAAATGGCGGCCGGTTAAAAAATTTAAAAAGTTTAAAAATTCAAAAAATGTACCAAAAAATTAAAAAATTAAAAGTTATTTCCGTTAAGTGTTAGAAAGTGATACAAGTATTCCGGAACATTTTGTTTCGGGGGGGGGGGGGGGGTTGGTTAAAAATTGGCTAGGATATAGCTGTTTGAAATCCTAGATTGGCTGATATTTTGAAACAGACTGATTTTGTTATGCTGTCTGTTATGTTAAACTCTCATTCTGAAATTAGCTTTCAAATTCAGTATTAACGAAAACCGGGATTGAATCTTCTACAATCGGGTTCCAAGCATTTTAACTTCGGATGTTTGAGTAAAATGAGTTGAATTTCTAAAAACATGTAATATGGAAACTACGTTGTCTTTCCGGTACAGGCCGGAAGGTCTTTTTAAAACTGAATTGGTCATTTCCAAAACGAAGTAAATGAAGATTTATTTATTTTTTATTTTTAATGCAATTTATTGTTCGAAACATATTCCTGAATGTTGCACGTGCATTCAAAAATTAAATAAATTTGTTTATCCGATGCTAATCAAATGGCGTGTGGAAATTGTCATTTATTCCAAAAACAACATTAGTCAATGACAATACCAAGATATAATATTATATCTAACAAAAGAATAAGAACAAAATGTGAGTGAACATGATGTTAAATATGTGTCTTAATGTCAACACTTAAGATGCTATTAGTAATCATTAATGCCTCTTTTGTCAAATACCTAATAAAAATATTATTAATACCCATTTTTAACACTTTTCATTTTTAACACTTTTCATTTTTAACACTTTTTATTTTTAACACTTTTCAACAACATTAGTCAATGACAATACCAAGATATAATATTATGTCTAACAAAAGAATGAGAACAAAATGTGAGTGAACATGATGTTAAATATGTGTCTTAATGTCAACACTTAAGATGCTATTAGTAATCATTAATGCCTCTTTTGTCAAATACCTAATAAAAATATTATTAATACCCATTTTTAATACTTTTCATTTTTAACACTTTTCATTTTTAACACTTTTTATTTTTAAGACTTTTCAACAACATTAGTCAATGATAATACCAAGATATAATATTATGTCTAACAAAAGAATAAGAACAAAATGTGAGTGAACATGATGTTAAATATGTGTCTTAATGTCAACACTTAAGATGCTATTAGTAATGATTAATGCCTCTTTTGTCAAATACCTAATAAAAATATTATTAATACCCATTTTTAACACTTTTCATTTTTAACACTTTTCATTTTTAACACTTTTTATTTTTAAGACTTTTCAACAACATTAGTCAATGACAATACCAAGATATAATATTATGTCTAACAAAAGAATAAGAACAAAATGTGAGTGAACATGATGTTAAATATGTGTCTTAATGTCAACACTTAAGATGCTATTAGTAATGATTAATGCCTCTTTTGTCAAATACCTAATAAAAATATTATTAATACCCATTTTTAACACTTTTCAACTATATTGAAAAGTGTTTCTCAATTTGGCCTGTCTTTGGTCTGTTCTTTGTCTAACTCGCTTAAATATACTCGGATTGTAATGCATGATGTTAAATATGATGTAAATGTGTGTCATGTGTTAAACGTGTTAAATGTGTTAAATGTGTTAAATTTGTTAAATGTGCTAAATGTGTTAAATGTG
Source organism: Maratus michaelseni (assembly GCA_963931845.1). NCBI lineage: Eukaryota > Metazoa > Arthropoda > Arachnida > Araneae > Salticidae > Maratus > Maratus michaelseni. The sequence continues at coordinate 301,505,968 of OZ007589.1, forward strand.
TTAAATGTGTGTCACATGTTAAATGTGTGTCATGTGTTAAATGTGATGTCATGATGTTAAATATGTGTCTTAATGTCAACACTTAAGATGCTATTAGTAATGATTAATGCCTCTTTTGTCAAATACCTAATAAAAATATTATTAATACCCATTTTTAACACTTTTCAACTATATTGAAAAGTGTTTCTCAATTTGGCCTGTCTTTGGTCTGTTCTTTGTCTAACTCGCTTAAATATACTCGGATTGTAATGCAATTGATGCATGTTATTGAAGCGTGGCATGTTTGGTATTGAAAATGAATTGTGTAGCATTTTTAGTTTTTTTTTACAGGGACACTCAAAATAATTGCCTTACATTTCGGTCTATGAGGGAAAATCGTTTGCAATGTATTTTAATGATGTTACACTATTTCACACACATTGAAATTAATATACATCACTGAGGTGCACTACAAGATGCTTACTGTAGAATAAGGTGTGCATAGCATTTATAGTTCATTTAACAAGGACACACAAAAGTATTCTATAACAGTACTGAGAATGAGCAAAAATTGCTGGAAGTGCGTTTTCAATTGTGGTATGTTTTTTTTTTTTGCATATAGCTTGGTATGTATAAATTCTATAGATTATATACAGGTATTATATGTAGGGCTGCACAAAAGATCTCAAGCACATTTCCATTTAATGAAGTAAATTGCTGAGGGCGAATTTTCAACTGTGCTATGCGTTTCCTAATTGAAGTAAATTTTAACATACTATGTAATATATCACTGCAAAAAAAAATGTTGATTTTACGGTATAATACTGGCAGCTGGGGTGCCAGTATTATACCGTAAAATCAAAAAAAAATTTTTTTTTGCAGTGATATATACAAATCAATAAATAATATACAGGGTTGTACAAAAGAATTCTGACATTTTTTCCGACTTTTGATAGTAATTTCTGAAAATGGGTTTTCAAATGCGTTATGCGTTTTCCAAATTGTTTATTTAGACATCATCTTTCAGCTTGTTAAACGGTGAAGATTTGTTACACATATTCTGAATATGTTGGAGAGTGTGTTTCAAATCCATGCTTGACGCATGATTTGTTGTTCTTGTTTTGTATCGATTTCCGGTTCCTGAATCATATTTCTAGCTAAACAACGTGTGTAAAAGTGTAATTATATTAAAATAATGAACTTATATTCGACTTATAAGTTTAAAGATTTAAAATTCATAATATGGAGTACAAAAAAAAAAAAAAAAAAAAATTGAAAATGTAGCATTTTTGTGTGATTTATAATTTCTTGAAAAGCCTTAAATCTTGGATTTAAGTAGTTTTTAAAATCACTAATGAATTGTAATAATAATTACGAACGCACATAAAAAAACACGAAGAAAATTTAAAAAATGGATGGAAATATGAAAAATAATTAAAAAATGAGTAATCTGAATGTTCGATTATTTTTTTATCAGATAGTACATTAATATTTTACAACTAAAATTATGAAGAAATAAATATATATTATCTTTTTCTTGTTTTACGCGCCATCGCCTAAACTGTTTTTTAATATCTCATTTGTGAAGAAGGGGGGGGGGGGGTAAATCGCATAAAAATAGAGAAGAAACATTTCAACATATTTTATTCGATTAAAATTAAAATTGCATGATATTCATTTTCACCGTTGCAAATAAAATATAATAATGGTTAATGGTTTTAAAATTTTAAATGCAAAATTACGACCAAATGATTTTTGGCAGTGACCAGTGGTCATATATACAGAAGCAATCAAATACCAAATACTCATATCTCTCTCTCTCTCTGTCACGCGAACGCGATTTTTAAAATAAATTCAGGGGAGAAAAAAACTCGCGGTATAGAAGTAAAAATAGTTGCATTTTTAAAAATCCTTCTTTACCCTAGAATATGCATTAATAAATACTACTAAGGAATTAATATTTTTTTCATAAAATAATAATTATAAAAAACAAATAAAAACATGTCTGAATTATTATTTGCTCATTTGTCTCATTAAATCAACTGTTGCAAATAAAATACTTCCTTTCTTGATCGCCCTAAATTTGTTGTTCTTGTTTTGTATCGATTTCCGGTTCCTGAATCATATTTCTAGCTAAACAACGTGTGTAAAAGTGTAATTATATTAAAATAATTAACTTATATTCGACTTATAAGTTTAAAGATTTAAAATTCATAATATGGAGTACAAAAAAAAAAAAATTGAAAATGTAGCATTTTTGTGTGATTTATAATTTCTTGAAAAGCCTTAAATCTTGGATTTAAGTAGTTTTTAAAATCACTAATGAATTGTAATAGTAATTAATTTTTTAGATGAAATAAAAGCTAAAATTATTTTTTATATTGAAAGGAAGTTTTTATCTGATTTTGGATATTTACTAAATATGTTGTAAGAAACGAAAATGAAACTGCAAATGACTTTTGTAAATTCAACATACTATTTAATTAATAAAACCCATTATTATGCATTTTTAATGTTACTTGTTACACATTTATGAATAGTAAACGTACTGTCTTCATATAGCTTAAGAATTAATTTGTAATTTAAATGCCATGCATTGTTAATCAAACAGTACTATCGAAATTGTAGTGCTGATTAATTCTTTTCACAAAATAAAAGCTAAAACAAAATTCCCCTTGGTGCTGAAGCCTTTATCTGACTTGGAAAATCTACTAAATATGTTGTAAGAAACAAAAATGAAACTGCAAATGACTTTTGCAAATTCAACGTATCATTTAAAAATAATAAAACCCATTATTTTGTATTTTTAATGTTACTTGTTACACATTTATGAGTAAAAATATATATTCTATAGTTTATGTAATGTCCTGATGTAGTTTAAGAACTAATTTGTAATTTAATTGTCATGCATTGATAATCAAAGAGTACTATCGAAATTGTAGTACTAATTAATTCTTTTCACGTAATAAAAGCTAAATAAAATTTCCCTTGGCGCTGAAATCTCTATCTTTCTTGGAATATCTACTAAATAGGTTGTTCGAAGTTTATTTACCCAATGCTAATAAAGATGCGAGTGAAAATTGTCATTTATTCCCAAAACAACATTAGTCAATGACATTACCAAGATATACAGAACAAGAAGAAAATATTATCAAGTATGATGGTGAACACTTGACCTAATGTCAACACTTAAGATGTTGTTAGTAATGATTAATGCCTTTTTCGTCAAATACTTCATAAAAATACACCCAGAAAAAGGAATTGATTAAAACTACAAAACATGTTTTGTTGAGTACATTTTGGTTGTTTTAGCAAAATTCAAGTAAAATTGAACCAATTTACTTGAATTAACAAAACATTTTTTGCTGACGATACAAATTTTTTTTTTTTGGAATTGCAAAAAAAAAAAAAAAAAAAAAAAAAAAAAAAAAAAAAACTTGTTGATTCAAACGAAATTTCTATTGACCTATATTTAAACAAAAAGTTTTGTTGGTTCAACCAAATTTTTGTTGATTCAACAAAACTTTTTTCTGGGTGTATAATTAATACATTTTTCTTATCAAATTTAGGGCCCCAAACTCCATTTCTAGCATAACAGTGCGTTCAAAAGTGTAATTGTAATAAAATATATAACTGATTTTCCACTTAAAAATTTAAAGTTTTAAAATGCATAGTATGAATTTGAAAAAAAAAATCATTAAAAATCTCGTATTTGTGTGTAGCGCAGTTTTATATTTTTTTGAAAAATCTTAAATCTTGCATTTATGTAGTGTTGACCCAATTCAATTGTAATACTAATTAAGTTTTTTTAATGAAATAAAAGGTTAAACTATTTTCATTTGACGCTGAAGTTTTTTATCATTTGCGAAATCTACGAGAGAATTTGTAAGAAAAAAAGTGAAATTGCAAATGATTTTTGCAATTTCAAAGTATAATTTAAACAACAAAACCCATTATTTTGTATTTTTTATGTTACTTTTTACATATTTAGAAGTAAATATATACACTGCAAAAAAAAAGTGTTGATTTTACAGTATAATACTGGCATCCCAGCTGCCAGTATTGTACCGTAAAATTAACAGTAATAAACAGCAAAATAAGCAGTAACAAGCTACCGCACATTTTTTTTTCAGTGTACTATCTTAATATAGTTTAAAAAATAATTTGTAATTTAATTATTATGCGTTGGAAATAAAAGAGTACTATTGAAATTTTAATACTAATTATTTTTTTATCACGAAAAAAAAAAAAAAAAAAACTTTCCCTTGGTTTTAAATCTGGTTTGGAATCTACTAAATATCTTATAAGAAACAAAAGTTAAACTGTAAATATTTTTTGCAAAATCAAACGTATAATTTAAAAAACAAGCACAATTGTTTTTTTGTTTTTTTTAATTTTACTTGTTACACATTAATATATCTACCCTATATATATAAAATCCTAATGAAACGAATTTGTGAAACGATTTTATGAAACGAATTTATGAAACGATTTTATGAAACGACTGATTAAACGACTGATTATGTTTCAGGGCTATTTTTAATAAAATATTAAACGCTTGATGGTGAAATTAATATCAATTGTCCATAGAAATCCGCGGATGTCAAAACTGGTAATAGAATTTTGAAATTGGAATTAGTTTTCGAGATATTAATTTTTTTCTAATTTTAATGACATTTCTGTAATGATGGCAACTAATTACTCAGTTTTTTTGTGACAAAAAAGGGAAAAAAATTGAAAAGGATCCCGATAGGGATTATTGATTTCTTTTTATTCGTCATTTTCAAATTGAAATTGAATTTATCTTTTATTTCAATCGATAATGAAGACAAGATTGTGATTAAATTATGTTTTTCAGAAAAATTTGAAAAAAAAAAAAAAGAATCACATTTCTATCGTTGTCAGGATTCAATCGTCTGTCAGCATTTAATTTAATTTATAAACTGAAAATGTTTTGAATAAATTCGTCCAAATGACGTCATTTATGTAAACGCAAAAGAAAGGAGCAAAAAAATTATACAATTTGTTTAGCGTAAAATGTCATTTATCCTATTTTATATATAATCAGAAGTAATTTGTATAGAAAAAACAATAATAATATACGAATAATTAAAATACGCATATAAACAAAAAAATCGTCGAATTTGTTTCCATGGTTGTTAATGTCATTTGGCACCAAATCTCACTTTCTGATGCCCGAATTGCGCCAAGCTTTTTTTTAAAAAGCGTCAAGACCCCTATAATAGAAAAGCACCAAAAGCTCATTGGGTTTGTTTTCATAACTTTTGGCAACAAATCTATGTATATTAACGAATCTATCCCTTTTCGAAGCTCGAATTACGCCAAACCTAAAAGCAAAGGATCCTATACTGGAAAAGTACCCGATTTTCTTATGGACAATATTCAAGTGACATAACAAGGTGTAAAATTATCGCGGATAGCAAATTTGTTTAAATATGTCATCAATTGATGCCGAATAAATGCAGGCATACATGCACAAAATGTTTAATTAATTTTGTATAATAAATAATTATTAGAAATTCGTATATACATATTAATTAAAATAAATAATTTACATATTTAAAATAACATGAAATATGCATGATGGCGCACTAAAATAGAGAGAAAATTAAAACCTGTTACTGAAAATGTCTATAACAGTACTTTTCAATACCGTGGTTCTTAATGTTATTCACAAGCAGATGGAATTTTTCTCATCCTTAAACGCAAAGAAAGAATAGAATACAGATCGTTGTTATAAAAGTCCGAGAGGTAGCCACACTTTAAACCTAACCATTTTATACAAGCTGGTTTTCAAGTTGTAATTGATTTTACTTATCAATCCCGAAAACAGTCGTCAGTTGTCGCAACAGCTGTGTATGAGGCCATGGTAATAAAAAAATGCCCCATTAAAACGTTAAAAGCATGGCAACCCAATTACAGATTTACCAATATTTTTAAAACAAAGCACGCTGGCATGTTTTTAGAGGCTTCGAAGTCTGAGCGGGGGTTGGCGAGCGTAGCTCGCAGGGGGTAGGTCCCCTAGTACAGTTATATAGTGATTTCAATTCGAATTTTAAACATTTTCTATTTTAATGCATATTTAAGTTGCAGTACTAATTAATTTTTTTTATTGAAATAACAGCTAAAGAAACTTTAATTTGGCGCTAATGCTTATATCTAATTTGGGAAATCTACTAAATATGTTGCAATGAAACAAAAGTTAAACTGCAAATGATTTTTGCAAATTCAACATATAATTTAAAAAAGAAAAGCCCATTGTTTTGTATTTTTAATGTTACTTGATACACATTTATAAATAATAATACATATTCTATAGTATAATATGTACTGTCTTGATATACTTTGAAAATTAATTTGTAGATTAAGTGTCATGCATTGATAAAAAAATAGTGCTATTGAAATGGTGGCGTTGTATTCAAATGCTTATTGAAAATATCTATCTAAATATTTTTTTTTTCATTAAATAAAAGCTAAATAAAATTTCCCATGGCGCTGAAGCTGGAAAATCTACTAAATATTTTGTAATCAACATAAGTTAAACTGTTAATGAATTTTGAAAAATTCACAGTATAGTTTAAAACAATAAGCACAGTTTTTGTATTTTTATTTCTACTTATTACACATTTATTATAAAATTATATGGCGATTTCAATTCTAATTTTATGCACGTACTGTTTTAATGTAGTGTGAAATTACAGCACTAATTATTTTTATAAATTAAATAACAACTAAAGAATATTTTATTTGGCGCTTAATTTTTTATTTGGCTTGAGGAAATAGCTACTAAATCATATATTCTAATACGAGCAAATCTTGTGCGTGGTTATATATATATATATATATATATATATATATGCAAATTTTATCTTAAAAACGGCTCTAACGATTTTGACGAAATTTCGTATCCTACCGTTTTGGGGCACCAGAAAACCATTGGGCTAGATCACATGTTCGAGAAAATTCGATTAGTGGGTCATTTTGGGTCATTTTGGGTCATGGTCTAGCTAATTGTATCTAAAAAACGGTTCAAACGATTTTGACGAAATTTTGTATCCGACCATTTTCGGGCACGAGAAAACTATTGGGCTGGGTCACATGTTCGAGAACTTTTGATTAGGGGGTCATTTTTGGGTCAACGCGGGTCAAATTAATTTTATCTAAAAAACGGCTCTAACGATTTTGATTAAATTTTGTGTCCTACGAGTTTCGAGCACGATAAAATCATTGGGCTAGGTCACATGTCCGAGAAAATTCAATTAGTGGGTCATTTCTGGGTCATTGTGGGTCAAGATTAAAAAAGCGGCTCAATTTACACTCAATTTTGCATCCAATGGTTTTCGGGCACGAGAAGACTGTTTGGCTAGGTCACATGTTCGAGAAAATTCAATTAGTGGGTCATTTTGGGTCATGGTCAAGCTAATTGTATCTAAAAAACGGTTCAAACGATTTTGACGAAATTTTGCATCCGACTATTTACGGGCACGAGAAGACAATTGGGCTGGGTCACATGTTCGAGAACTTTCGATTAGTGGTTCATTTTTGGGTCAAAGCGGGTCAAATTAATTTTATCTAAAAAACAGCTCTAACGATTTTGATTAAATTTCGTATCCTACGAGTTTCGGGCACGCGAAAATCATTGGGCTAGGTCACATGTTCGAGAAAATTCGATTAGTGGGTCAAGATCTAAAAAGCGGCTCAATTTACACTTAATTTTGCATCCAATGGTTTTCGAGCACGAGAAGACTATTGGGCTAGGTCACATGTTCGAGAAAATTCAATTAGTGGGTCATTTTGGTCATGGGTCATTATGGGTAAAGCTATTTTATCTTAAAAACGGTTCAGAGGATTTGAAATAAATTTAGCACCCTACAGGTTTAGGGAACAAGAGGACTATTAGGCTAGATCTCATGTTCGAGAAATTTCGATTAGTGGGTCATTTTGGTCATGGGTCATTATGGGTCAAGCTATTTTATCTTAAAAACGGCTCAGACTATTTACACTAAATTTTGCATCCTATGGTTTTCGGGCACGAGAAGACTGTTGGGCTAAGTCACATGTTCGAGAAAATTCAATTAGTGGGTCATTTTGGTCATGGGTCATGATATTTGATCTCAAATTTAATTTTGACCGAGCATAGCTCGGTCTTCCCAGCTCGTATATTTTAAAAAACAAAATTTAAATTGTAAATGATATTTGCAAAATTCAACGGATAATTTAATCTTTTTGGGACCAATTTATTTTTTATTTTGAGAAAAATTACTTTTAGGTTAAAGAAAAAATTAAATTAGTTATCTATCTAACTCGCAAAAGTAAAGATTAGCTGAAATGTAATGAATTTTGCGAGTATAGATTTGTAAGAATAAAAAATTTAACTTTAAATTATTTTTGTAAAATTCAATATATAATTTTAAAAACAAGCACAATTCTTTTGTTTTTAATTTTACTTGTTGCACATTTATTTATAAAATTATATAGTGATTCCAATTATAATTTTAAACTTGCACTCATTGTCTTAACGTATTTTATAATTACAGCACTAATTATTTTTTAAATGAAAGAACAGCTAAAGAAACTTTCCTTCAGCGCTGAATGGTTAGGAAATCTTATAAATTATGTGGTAAAAAATCAAATTTATAAAAGTTATTTTTCTCTCTGAGGTATTTTTCCAAAATTCAACGCATAATTTTAAAAACAAAGACAATTAATTTGTGTTTTTAATTTTATTTGGTATTGTGTTTTTGATAATAACAATATGTAGTGATTTCAGTTTTTCTTTCTCTCAATAAAAATACAGCAAGCAAAGTTTACATGATAAATAGCTATTCCAGATACATCATTTTTGCCAGTCATTACAAATATATATTGTATTTATTGTCAATAATTAAAAATTTGTGCTTTAAAATAATAAAGGATAGTGCAAATATTGAGAGCAAGATAAATATTAAAGCCATTCGAATATCGTGAGCATTCAGAAGATATCGATTATGTAGTGAGCTACAGTTCAGTTACTTTCTAAATGTAACTAGAGGATAAGGGATTTTTCAGAAATCACCATTTTTCACCATAAATCACACACAGCTGTCAAATTTTACGTTTTTCATTACTGCTATTTTCGAATAGTAATCTTTGCTTTACCTAATTGCAGAATTTCTCTGATATTTATTAGAAAAAATTCTGTGCAGAGGAAATAGTGTTTATAGTGCGGTTATACAGAAATAGTGGTTACAAAGAAAAAAATAAAAAATAAAAAAGGAAAAGTAGGCCATTATGTGTGATTTATGATAAACAAGAACGAAAAATCATGCGTCAAGCATAGATTATGTAACACTTTCCAACGCTTCCAAAATAATTTTACAAATCATTACCGTTTAATAAGCTGAAAGATAACATCTAAGTAAACAATTTGGAAAACGCATAACATATTTAAAAACGTAATTTCAGGAATTTCCAACATATACAATATCCGGAAAAATATCCGAATATTCTTATTCAGCCCTGCATAGGATCTATAGATTTGTATATATACTACACAGGATGCTAAATTTTAGTTTAGTTAGGAAACGCGTAACACAGTTTAAAATTCTCCTTCTGGAGTTTCTGTCAATAAACGGAAATGAGTTCGCGAACTTTTGTGCTGCCCTGTATAGGATCTACAGAATTTATACACACCAAGTAATAGACCAAAAGTGAGTTAAATTTAAAATCGCGTTCAGCAACTTAAAACGCACTTCCAGGAATTATTGTTAACATACAGTAGAGAATTCTTTTGTGTGTCCCTGTAAATGAACGATGACTGCTATACACACAATATTCTGTAGTAAGCCTCTTGTAATGCACCTTAGTGATATATATAAATTTCAATGCGTTTAAAATAGTGAAACATTATTTAATTTAACCGCAAACGATTTTTCTCCATAGACGTAATGTAACGGAATTATTTTGACTGTCCCTGTAAAGTAACTATAAGTGCTATGCACTCCCTATTCCATATTAAGCTTTTTGTAATGCACCTTAGTGATATATATCAATTACAATGTGTTTGAAATTGTGTAACATCATTAAAATAAACCGCAAATGATTTTTCCCCCATAGACCGTAACGTAACGGAATTCTTTTGAGTGTCCCTGTAAAAAAACTATAAATGCTACACACTTCAGTTGAAATAGGGAACATGCTATAGATAACGACAATAACATATAAAAATTGCAGGGCAATCCGAGCATATTTACAGGAGTTAGAGCACGGACATACGGCCAGACGGCCATACGGCAGACAAACCGAAGTTATAAACACTTTTCAACTAGGTTGGAAAGTGTTAAAAACGGTAATTTGTAGAAAATCATTTATCGTCCTACTACTTTTAAAAAAACTAGTCGTTGGGGGCCACCGTAATACTTACCCATCATGGATATGCATAATGTAAAATGTTAAAATAAAAAATGTGTAAACTACTTATAAAATGCATTGCAATTCAAATAAAATCGAGGCTTGATGACGTCACAAACTTTAAAGGCTCGATTACTGAATTGCTTGAAAGAAACATCCTTATAACTCCAAAAATAATAATCCTATTAACTAGCGGTTTATTGCTTCTGATTAAGATTGATCAAGATTTACCCTATACTACGTATGATGGATAAGTAATAACTGAAATGTAGTTCACTACATAGCCATTATTTTTCAGAATGTTACAGGAAATTTGAATAGCCTTTCTATATGAGTTGCTCCCTAGTTGACTTCTAAGTTATGGAAGAATGAGCTGTTTAAATTATTTTATAAAATTATTTTATAAAAATACTCGTTACTCATATACTCAAATTATTTTATAAAAATACTCGTTACTCATATACTCAAATTATTTTATAAAAATCCTCATATATTATAAAATATTTATTGCGCTAATTCCTAATTGCATTGAAATGGTTTCTCTTGAATTTTGTGACGTATTCTAAAAACGACAATATTCTGAAATTTTGTTTTAACCCCGTTATGCTAAAAACAAACAAAAGGCGGAAAGTTTTTGCGCTTTTAAAAGAAACATTTTTATCTTCTTGAATACATGTGCTATTTTTACACACATTCATACAAACGTTGTACAAGCCTTATTAAATGCTTTATTACAGTTACAGATTAATTCGTGGTTTTTATGAGACGGGGTGTTCTCAAATATCTATATGTTTAAAGCTAAACGATCGTTTTGTCAAATTCCAATCCACATGAAATTGAACTCAATGCGCATGCAACTTTTTTTTTCAAAGCAGGAATAGAATACCAGTGGGATTATCTTCCTTCTGTAATTTGAGAGTGGACTAGGTCTGAACAAAAGGAACTGGAGGGGTTCAAACACACACGATGAGAAACCTATTCATCCTTCTCCCCACTTCCAATGGGGATAAAAAAAATATTTTTCTTTTAAATGGAAGCTGGGTCAATTTTCGTTCTTCACCCTTCGGACAAAAAAATAAATCAACAATCACAGTTTTTAAAAATACGTTGATGCAGTTTCTGCGGGATTCTAAATGAAATTTTCTTTTTTTTTATTATATCCGAGTTGATCGGATCCGAAGACAATGGGGCGCCCAATCCTAGGTTCGTTTAATTCGAGCACCGTTTGGAATAAACCGATTAATTAGCGTAAGCGGGTGAAGCTCCGCTAGTTATTTTGTTAATTCAATTTGTTGTCGATCCCCTAATTACCTTCGCTACTAAATCTTCCCTGAAATATACGAGTTCAAACATGTTCATTACATCTCCGAATTTCAAGAATAATTCGTCAGATATATCTGTAGGTATTCGACAAAATATCTGAATTCGAAAGTGTCCGGTTACTTTTGGCCATATAGTGAACGTAGTTAGAAAAGTATTAAACAAAACACTCAAGAACTCCACACTTATCCTTTGTCTTCCTCATAAAAAGAGATTTCATGATTATTGAAATGCATGAATGGATTAACAATGCTTAAATATTTATATTTTACATAAATACTCTGTTTTCAGAATATTACACGAACTTCTGACATTTTCAAATGTATTTATAATGTATGTCTATTTATGACAGATATTTAAGGAAAAACAGTGCGTTACTTGGTAGACGTAATTTTATTGCTATTGCGTAAATAGAATTTTACAAAAATGTAAATCCATTTTTAAAAAATTTTCATTCATTACACCATTTTCGTATTTTAAATAGCTCTTTTACGTCAAATATATTGCTACACTAAATAATAAAACAAAAGAAATATTATTAAAAACAATCTATAAATAATCTATTCATAATTTTATAAATGGCCTTATTAGCATACATGAATATATTAAAGGTGGAGTTGTTATTCGTCTCATATTTATTTTATTATCGTATGTTTAATAAAGGCGTATTTTAAGAATTCTTATTTCTTTAACCTTTAATGGGTTATGATATACGTTAAAATTATGAACTTTATCTAAATATTTTCATGTTTATTTTTTTTGTTGTTGTTTAATAAAAACAAAAATGTATAATATCGCATGTAAAATCTTTTCTATCATTGAATAAATGTCACTTTTAATTGGGCTGCTAAGATAATTTTTTGTTATTTAATTTAATGCTGTTTGTTTTTAAAAAAGCTTATGGAAAAACTCTTTTTCCTATTTTACAAAAAAAGTCTTCATAAAAACCGCGATTTGGTAATAGTGATAAATGGATATTTTTCAGACATTTAATCTTAACAGCCGCGTTTCATATCTTCTAAATTCCGTTATGACAAAGCGTAACCGAAGGGAGACCGTCATAAGTTTTATATTCTTTTTTTCTCTTTTCTCTTTTTTCTTTTTTTCTTTATTTTCTTTTTCTTGTTTTTTTTTTTTTTTTCTTCTTGTTTTTTTTTTTTTTTTTTTGGCGCTTGAATAAAAATTACTTAATTTATAAATTCTAAGTTTTGAAATGAAAATTACAAACTCACCGATTATGATAGAACAATAACATAATTTTTGTTTTGTGAAGTAGACTATGTGACTGCTTCATGTATGCTGTACATCTCAACACTAAAAAAAATAAAAGACAGAAGTTTCTTAATTTAGCAAAATATAGTATAACTACGAATGAAAATCGTCAATAACCTCTTCCGAGTACCGATTTCGAAAAGTGTTCTTTATTTTTAGAAACCTCAGAAACCAATATACAGGGTGATTTTTTTTAAAGTTGTGAAAGTAAAACCATATAACAAAAGAACCATTGATCCAAATGAACTGAAATTTCAACAGTATGCTCCCAAAGCAATGGGTATTTATTAGGTGTATTTAAAAAAACTTAAAATCGCACCGACAGATGGCGCTGAAGGTTAACATCAACGGGTTTTCTTCCTCTACCGGGTTTTAGGTTCAGTGAAGAAATCTGTTCAAATTTCAAAACCATCTTCCGTAAATATTCTATCGTCATTGGACCTTTTCTTAAAATCTTAAGTGTCCTAAATTTCCTAAGAGCAGTTGCTGCGCAGTCATTATTCTGATAATACAGTTTCACTAAAAATGCACGGTCCGTCAATGGCACAGTCATTGCGAGGATATCCGTGGAATAATGAACACGAGGTGTACGTGCTTCACGCTTTTATCGCCACTGCATGTGTGCCGTGCACAAGCTAGTCACCCGAATTTGCTGCATATACAGTGCCATCTGGCGGGGGTTTAAGGGTTTTTAAGGGTTTTTTTAACCACGTCTAAAAAATCCCCATTGCTTTGAGAGCACACTAGTAAAATTTCAGGTCATGTGGATCAGTGGTTCTTTGTTATAGGGTTTTACTTTCACAACTTAAAAAAAAATCACCCTGTATTTTGAGATTTAAAGAATCATTTATGAAAACAAAGTTTCTTTTGGTGCCACTGATTTTCAGAAACGTTTCCGAGTAATTTTCATTGTGTTCAGTTTTCTCAACCCGGAACATAGGTTTTTTCGCATACTATCAATTCTGAAGAAAACATTTGCATGTTCAACAAACACGTTTTACAGACAATCGCGATAAGTTAACAGCATTAACATTAACTTTAAAATAATGAATGTTATTTTGTTTCTCTCGCATGTATCAATTCAATTACGCAGCTGAAAATATTTAATTAAAAATTAATTATATCCTAAAAACCGATCAGATTTAAGAAAACTGATGAATGCACTAAAAAGTGTTTTGTTTTTAATAAATGATTCTTTAAATATCGGAAATACATTGATTTCTGAGGTTTTTACTGATACAGAACTCTTTTCGGAATCATGGGTAATTAGGAAGAGGTTATTGTACATTTTCGTTTGTGGTTATATTATATTTCGGTAGATTAAGAATTTTTTTTTTTTTTTTTTTTTTTTTTTTTTTACAGTGTGTATATGACATTCATCTGAGTCAACCCAATACATTTAATTAGTTTAAGTTTAATCATAATTATAAACAATTCCTGATTACACATTATTACTTTCGTTGAAAAAATAGCTGTTATGTTATTTTATGTATTGAATGTATTGATTATTGATTGTTGTACGCATGTATTTATGTAAGTACGTTATAAGATGTAAGCAGGGCCTTTTTTTCTGAATAGACATGGGAGAGACGCGTCCCTCTACACATTTTGTAAATTTAACAAGGAGAAAAACAATAAAAAAATTTAAATTTTGACAATTTTTAATAAATTTATTACATAAATCAATAAAATTATTGTTTATTACACTCAATTGCTGAAATTGTCGAGATATAACCTATACACTAATGTAAATTTCTAGTTTTTTACTAGTATAATTTAAGACCAAAATATATCATAGGTTTCTATGCATAAAATCATAATTGTATTATTGTCGTTTCACCCTGGTTCCAAAAACGCGCGCCTAGTTCAGAAATATGACTGTAAATATCTTTTGGTATCTCACTTGATTGAAGCTAAATTAAACCAGTAAATAAAGAATGAAAACTTTCAAAATGTGGTATGTCCAGATATACCTTCATTAAATCAATTACAGTTTCATTATTTATCAAATTTTTTCAGTCAGATTTCATATTGCATAAATTTCTAGACCTTTTTTCAGTTTAACTAGGTTTACAAGGAATTGATTAGTTCAAAATATCAACGCTGGATTATTTGTATTAAAAGAAATAAGGCCACCATATTTTCAAAGAGACGACCTTTATTCGTGCTATGTATACACTATAAAAAAATTGTAAATTCACGGGAATTCTCCGTTAATTGCTGCCGTAATTTTACAGGAAATGTCCCTTTTTTCACACTCAGAAAAAGGAATTGATTAAAACTACAAAACATGTTTTGTTGAGTACATTTTGGGTGTTTTAGCAAAATTCAAGTAAAATTGAACCATTTTACTTGAATTAACAAAACATTTTTTGCTGATGATACAAATTTTTTTTTTTGGAATTGCAAAAAAAAAAAAAAAAAAAAAAAAAAAAAAAAAAAAAAAAAATTTTTTTTGTTGATTCAAACAAAATTTTTATTGACCTATATTTAAACAAAAAAAAAAAAAAAAAAAACCAAAATGTACTTAACGAAACATGTTTTGTAGTTTTAATCAATTCCTTTTTCTGGGTGCAAGGTAAACGGCCAATTTTCGTAAATTTCCGTGTTTACGGACAAAAACCGTTTATGTAAGAACAAAGCTCGTTTATCTAGGGACAAAACCCGTTTTCTTATGGACATTGCCTGGAATCTCTGCCGCAGTAATTTTACTGCAGCAATTTTTTAAAGTGTAATTGAGAACAGAGATACTACTAATGAACTTATAGGCATACTTTTAAGAAACTGCAAAATTAGAACATTACTAAAACACAATAACAATGAAATAATTTATTTTTACAGAAAGTAAAGTATTTACAAGCTTTTAAAATATAAAGTTAAATTTAAAAAAAAGTGTGCTACTTCAGAGCATGTTAAAAGCAATCTTTTTTGCATATTCAGAAACATAAAAAATCACAAGCTAATTTGCATGTTGTAATAAATGAATAATTCCTTAGATAATAAATGAGAAATATATCACTCCTATGAAAACAATTTTTCTGTAGCTACTTAAAAAATATTCCCTCAGGCACTTTCTTCTAACATCTGAAATATTTGAATAAACCAATTAAATAAGAATTGAAGTTTTATTTCCTGCAAGGCTACATGTTTTAATTATTCAAGCATTAAATAAATTATTTTAAATAAAAGTGTTTAATTTTTCATGATCAAACTTGAATATTTTACATACTTTATTTTTTATCACTTGCGTATTGTAGGACAAGCACTAGAAATACGGTACACGTAAGAAATAAAAAGGAGTAGTGCAAAGAATTAATTTAAAAATTAACGAACACTTGATTAATAAAGAGAATTTAATAATTAAGTTGAATGTAATTTAAAATGAACTATTCTTTTACATATGAAAAAGTGCAAATATTATCCAGTAATAAAATTTTAAATTCTGAAAAAATATTTAACTTAGTATATAGGTTTTCATGACATCTATTAGTATCGGATGTGGTTATATTAAAAAGACTTTTTAAACATGAAATATTTGTGCCTCATTTGTTTTATTTCCCAGTATTTTTTAAATTGTAACTGCTATATACAGGGTGTCTCACAAACATTGACCTCGTCTTTTATTCCTTAAATATTGATCATAAACATATATTATAAATTACAAAGTTACGTAAAAAAAGGTACAGAATTTTATGAAATCGATTAAAATTTTCAGCAGATTAAATTTGAAGAAATACAAAATTTAAATTTTTATAAGGTCCCCGGGCAAAATGAGTACAATGTGCCCCAGGGGTGAGGAAAACTACTGTTTTATTGTAGGGAACTACAGCTACAACCACTTTATCTAAAATTTAGTTAAGTACAACTACAACTACTTGTTTTAAAAAGTAGCCACTACAAACTACTTTCCAAAAGTAGTCACTATTTCGCTACTTTCAGATTTTGTCGAAGGATATAATTTACATTAGAAATTGTAGAAACGGATTAAATAATAATGTTTAATAACCTCGTTATATCGCGTCTGTCAGGATATAATTAAATAAATACGACATAACCGAGGAGATTAAAAAATTAAGAAAGATAACATACAATAAAATGTTTTGCATTTGCCTTGTATTTGTATTTTGTAAATGTTTTATATTTGTTAGTTTATACACACATTAGAAATTTCGCAGCAAAATTAAGAGAGATATTACAATCTAGAAAATTACAGAGAGACAACTTTAAATGCAAACAACATATAAATCTCTAAATAAAGCAATTCCGAATAATAAGAAACGTTAAAACAGGAAGACCTCGTAGCGAATAAATAGACAATTGTTGCCAGCAAGAAAATTAATTCCTTTGGTGGGTTAGTATTTGATTTTAGCAGCAAGTTTCAATAGTAAAAATCTATGACCTCATGCGTTGCATTGTTATACATGCTGCTGAGATTCGCAAATTGTTTAGCAGAATAATTTTTTCACAAAAGAAACAAGTTTCGGTCACGTGTTTTGCAGAATACAAAATTTTTTCTCCCGAAGTAGCGTTAAAAGTAGCGTCGGTTCTCGCTACAAACTACTGATTTTTTGTATCGCGCTACTCGCTACACTACATTGTTCAAAAAGTAGCGCGCTACACTACAAATTACTGTAAAAAGTAGCGACTACTGTAGTTTCGCTACTTCCGACCCCTGATGTGCCCCATACACTAATAAGATCATATGCAAAATTTCAGCATTTTATCACAAAAATTCGCAAATATATGTTTAAACAAAGTTGGCAAGGGGTTAATAATTATTTACAGCTAGAGTGCAGATGACGCGACGCAGAAATGCATCATAAGCAAATAAAATATGGCTCTTATCTTTAGTTTTATTTACAAATTTACAAAACTGTGCTTCCTGAAAAATACCTTAAAATTTTACATGATGAATTACAGAACAAAACTTCAAAATGGCACAGTCAATGAACATTAAAACAGCTTAGAGATGTTTGACAGAAATGTAAACATAATGTAAACATTTTGAACAAACTTTGTAATCTTTGCGTAAAGTTATTATTTTTACACAGTTTAGTTACTTTTGTACTAATAAATAGCACAATTATTATTTATTTATGCAGTCATTGTTTTCTTTCGTGATTTGTATATGACCCCTGAAACGCGATCATCCGACATATTTTTTCCCCTTTACGAACTCTTATTTAGGCATCAAACAGTTGTTTAAGTCAGCATTTATGTATTTTCATATCTCTGCGACTTTTTATGACAAAATGCTGAAATTTTGTACATGATCTTATTAGTGTACGGGACATTGAGAAATTTTTTATACGGGGACAGTATAAAAATGTAAGTTTTGTATTTCTTCAAATTTAATCCCTGAAAATTTCAATCGATTTCATAAAATTCAGTACCTTTTTTTGTACGTAACTTTGTAATTTATTATATATCTCTATGATCAATATTTAAGGAATAAAAGTCAAGGCCAATGTTTTTTGGACACCCTGTATATAATACAATATTTTTACATTATGCTAATGTGAATATTACCGCTGTAGATTGTGCAAAATAATCGTAAAGAATGAAAAAATATATATATAAACAATATTTTTTCTTTTCGAAAAATTAGAACTTCCCAATTTTGAGACGCTGACATAAATGGGTTAATAAAGTCCATGCAAAATCCAGTATTTTTCTTTCTTCATTTTATATAGAAGTTAAATACCAGAAGAATAAATCTCGTACATAGCAGGATGCGTAGTTAATTTCACTACGCATGTCATGCAATCTACCAGGCGGTCAAAAATAGATATTTAATGGCGATTATCTCTTAAACCGCTGTCGATACAACCATAAAATTGTTGAACAAACTGGTGTAATACACTAATAACGGAAAAAAAGTACAGCACCATAAAATTAAAAGAAGCTCAACGCCTTCCAAAAGAACTTTGTATTTCTTCTCCAGGCTCAAAGAAGCCTTTCTACCAATTTGAAATCAGAAGCAAGACTGAAAAGAAATAAAAGAGAAAAGGACAGGTTAAAGAAAACTGCCAATAGAAAAACAGAATACAACAGCAGAGAGCAGTACAGAGAATATTTTCCAATCAGAAAAAGACAGAACAGAATAATAAACATAAAGAAAAAAAGACAGAGTTACAAAAGAAAAAAAGAAATCATAAAAAAAAAAATATATATATATATAATATATAAAAAATAATTTTAAAAAAAAAAGGGAACAAACACAGAAAATAAATAAATAAATCTAAATCTAATAATAATAAAATAAATAAAATAAAGATTAATAAAACAATTATACATATGTAGTAATCATTATTTATAATTCTACAGTTCCTTAAGCATTTACTTAGCTTATAACTACTAATGAATAAATCTCTCTAATTTTCAATTTTATACGATATTTATTACTTACTCGAACAAACATTATGATGAATAGATAACGACAATTCAAACAAATCAATAATATAAATCACATTCGTAAACACAAATATTTGAATTCACATAGCTCAAATCCTTTATTTGGCATATAACGTATTTTCAACCTTCATGTCGAGATAAAAACTACTGAACAACAACTATTTCTTCTTGTCTTGCTCTCTTTTTATTTATCACGAGTCTTGTATTAATCTTGCGATTTCATGTGTTTATTAACTAGATCAGCGAGTTTTTATTTTGTGGCTATAATATGTGGTAGTAAGGGGGAAATAATAAGTATTAAATTTAACAAAATCTGATTCCACTATGCAGCTTGGAAAAACTTGTTCAATTCAACCATATAACTTTTTTTGTATTTAAATCATATATTTGTAAACATATTTAATTTTTTAATCTCGATTTTATTTGCATGTATTTTATATATTTAATTATTATAATATTTAATTATTTATTTATTTTCTTTGTTATTTTCTTTTATTTATTTATTTATTTATTTATTTTCTTTGTTATTTTCTTTATTTATTTCTTTATTTATTTTCCAATTATATTTTGTTTGTTATAAATATTATATTTTGTCTTACAATTTTGTCTTCTTTTTCTAGTCTTTTTTTCCCTTTATATTTATTATCCTGTTCTTTCTGACTGATTAATGCTCTCTATGTCATTGGCTGATACCTTCTGCTTTCCTACCTATCATTTTCTTTTCTACTTCCTTTCAGTCTTGTATCTGATTTCAACGTGATAGCACGTCTTCTTTGTGCCGGAAGAAGAAATATAAAGCTCTTTCGAAAGGCCTTGCTCATATCTTAATTTTATGGCGTTATTAAGAAGTATTTTACCTTTTTTTTAAAAAATAGAAACATACTTTCCAATTACAAAAAGTACATAAATCAGGTAGATTAGATATGACATTTTTTTTTACAAGCTGGTGTATACATGCTTTACAG
Source organism: Maratus michaelseni (assembly GCA_963931845.1). Taxonomy (NCBI): domain Eukaryota; kingdom Metazoa; phylum Arthropoda; class Arachnida; order Araneae; family Salticidae; genus Maratus; species Maratus michaelseni. The sequence continues at coordinate 301,526,328 of OZ007589.1, forward strand.
TGGTATAACAAATCGCATTTTTCAAACAACTGATTATAAAGGATTAAAAAGTGAATATTTCAAAAGTATCTGTAGTTGTTACTAAACCTTATTAATTAAATAACAAATACTGAATGTATCAAAATTATTTGTATTTGTCATTAAACCTTATTCTTCAAGTAACAAACTAAACATAAACATTTGAGAATATTAATAAAACTATTAGGAATAATCAACAAACGATCACAAAGAGGTAAATACATACTCTTACAAACCGTAATGTGTAAGAATGCGGGTACTTTTACATTTTTTAATTTTGTGTAAAATTTTAGATGCACCAGGGAATTTTCTTGTCTGCCTCTGAAAACCTTCATAATTATGTCATTCAAAACAGTTACGAAATTATTAGAAGTATGTAAAGTTTTGAAACAATAACAAATTTAAATTAGGAAAAGAAAAAGTTCAAACGTGCTTAGAAATTTTAAACTCACCTATTGTGTTTGTTTTTAATGCTGTCACTTTTTTTTTGTTGTTGAGCACAAACTGGCGTCAATTGCACTCAAAACACAATTAAAATTAACATCATACTTCACATCAGTATGTCGTTATAACGAATAAGGACTCTTACATCCTACCCTATTAGAATACGAGATTATTTTTTTTTTAATATGGCCCCAAGTAATTCTTGGAAAAATATTGTCAAAATGTTCCACGTTAAGATACTTGAATTTTATGAAATTCCAGAGCTAAAATTTCCGACGCTAAAATACGAGGCTTTCTGTTTTTTGAGCTTGAAAGATCCGAAATTCTATAAAATTCAAAACACTATTACTCGATAAGTTTTAGTCGTAAAACAAAGGTATTTTTTTTAATATCCTTCTTAGACGCAAGAAATTTTTTTTTCTAAATGTAATTCATAGGATATGGGGACTCCAAATAAATTAAATTTCGTATTTTAATGTGTATACAATCCGTTGCAAAACAAATGCCATATCTGAAAGCCACGATGGCTTTTGTAATTGGAAGTACGTTTCTATCACCAGCATGTGAGAAATAATCACTATTACAGCTATTTTCAATCACCCGGTTTATTATGTTGAGATATAAGGAAATTGGAAGAACTTGCTTTTAAAATATCCATTTACATAAAGCTGGTCAATGAAATAACAGTACTCGTAATGTTAAATTTCCTAGAGTTCAGAGCTTTAGGAAATGACACCACTTTGATGCTCTAAATTTTAAGGCTTTTTCGGAATTATTTTTCAAGAAATGAAAAGTGTTTGTAAAAATCCATTTACAGTAAATTATTGTAGATAGATTAAAATCTACAAATAAAGTATTATTATATATGTATATTAACTGTCTTTTTTTTAGTTGATATATGTTTTTTTTTTTTTTTAACCGACTTATAGCTAATGGGCGGAAACGCTTCAAAATCAGATCTGAAGCGGTGGAAACTCCAGAATAGTCCTTTCACTTTTGACAATGGATTTTTAAATAATAAAATAGGATTTTTGTGTGTATAGTAAGAGGTTATCGCTTTTTTCGTCTACCACTGTTCTAACGAGAAGAATGTGAGTGTCGAAATGAGACTTGAGTTATAGAAAGCAGACACAAAATTAAATTGAAGCAGAATACAAAATTAAAATCCGTTCCGGTTGATATAGAAAACTGAATGAAATATGACTTTCTAAAATTGTATTTTAGATCTGGTTATAATATTATGTTACACAGATTTAATTTTCTGTTGGTCCTTCGATCATTTCGATATGAAGTCTAATATTAAATTTTCAAATCCTGGAGCAGTTGGGTATCTTTCGTTGCAGCATTCGGAAGAATTTTGATCTTTCACTATTTAATCAAATATGCATTTTACAAATATGGACATACACTGTCTCATAATTCAACAGGGGAAATGGGGGCATATATGAACAACGTCCATTTCGTCTAAATAACATCAAATAAAAATATTTTAAAGTTTGTCAATACTTGATAGGATTAATATCAACTATTGACATTTTTTAAAAGGTGTTTTTCTGATGTTAATCAGATAAAATGGACGTTGTTGACATGTGTCCCGCTATTTACATGTATCCCCTTTTCCCCGACTTATTTTAAATTGCATCTTATAGTGTATGTATATGAATTTAACATGCATTTGTCCATTAGCTCTTAATGACACTTATTGTTATTCAAATAATCTCCCTTAGAATTCAGCATAATTATTATATCAATACACTTATGTAAATATTTTCATACTTTATGTACAACTTTTCTTAAGATATCGTGGAGTATTGCGTTGGAACATTATGTATTCTTTCTTTATGTTTATCAAAAGTTCTTCAATGTGTCTTGTAAACTTTTTGGGGGGCAACCCCACGAGATAAAGCCAAAGGGAATGGTCAGGGCTTCTAGCAGGACAAAAGCGAACAATCCCATTTGTTAGACACCACTATTTCCAACGAGAAAAAAATCTCTTTATTTAATAATATAAACTATGCTATAAAATAAAACGAATAATACTTTTGAAAATAGTGCTATTCGAAAATGGGAGGATTAACACCTATGAGCAGGTCACTCTGTTGGTCCACAAAGTTCTAATCATCTTCCTGGAAACTGAATGTCCAGCCAGTCGTGAACAACAAAAGCAAAGTATGTAGGTGCATTGTCCTGCATAAATATGAGCTCTACAGTATATTATCCCATTGAGGAATTATAAGCAACACAAAGTTCATAAGTATAATCAAGTAGTGTTCACAGTTCATTATTTTTCGTAAAAAAAGAAGGGGTCGCCATGTTGGCCGATGTCATTCCACACCAGCGTATTAGTTTTTGACGTGACTGCTACATTCAGAAACACTTTCTTGAAGACTACGACCATCATATGATATTTTCAGAAATCATGTTAGGAAGGAAGGAAGATAATCCTAGTCTGATGACGCAATTTCTCATATCGGTGTTAATAGGCTTAACTATCACTAATGGAATAATCTTGATCCAAGTGCTACTGTTTAAGCGAGGTAGGAAGTTTGTTATGCATCAACCAATTTTGGCCATATTGCTATAGGGGGTGGGGGTTGCCTTCAGTGAGTACTTTTGCAGGGCTAGTGACATGGATTATCGTTATCGTAAAAGAAAAAGCCTGAAAACCTAGCGAAATCACCCTATCCAGTCCACGATCGTTTACTACTGTTAAAAATAATACAGGCTTCCAGGAATGGAAATTCAAATCTTTATTGAAAACATTTTGAATGGTATATCGTATTACCCTGTTTTCCCTGGATGCTTGACGTTATGGACTTTGTAGGGCTTTTTTTAAACCTAGCTTGTACTTGGGTAACATGATCTTCAGATCGTGCAGTTGATGGTCGACAAGAACATGGAAAATTTAGAATATGTTGTTATTTTACGGTGGCAGGTTGTAATGGTTTTTGGATTAATTGTTGTATCTCTACTATGCTCAGCTTGCCACAGATGAACCACTGATGAACATAAACAATTTTCACACTTCGTACCCTGCATGCAATATTTGCTCTTTCTTCTTTAGTATGAACTGGAGGCATTATTAGTTACCTCAAACATAAATGGTAGCGAATAAGCTTGCTGTATATATGTTAGTTACCCTTAAAATTACGTTCTAACATTATGTATTATCAAGTTAAAAACAGATATTGACTTATCAGACACAATGCAGATAAACGAGCTATGGCGTTAATGATTTGGCGCAGTACTGTTGATAAATGTGAGGTACTTTATTTTACGCTATGAGCTTCACTGAGCAATTATACATTCTTACCAGCAGGCCATTAGTCCAGGGGAAATGTACATGTTACCGTGAGAAGGTCGGGTAGAAGATTTTTTTTCGACTTGTATATACTGAGTCCAACATGGAAAAACCGAATTATTCAACAAAATTTCCTTCGGGAGATTTTTCTGTGGCCAAAAACCAACAAAATTTTGGACTTTTTTTTTAATATCTCGAGAGCCGCTGTCGTAGCATATGATTTGTCAATTACAATCTTAAAGAAAATAAAATATTCTACAACTTTCATATTTACAGGTTTTTTATACACTCAATAGAAAGCGCAGTATAGCAATAAGACAATTTTTTCAGTTTCCTTAAAAACCGTGAAAAACGTAGGTTTCTCCCGATTATTCAAATGTTCCCCACAAATATAATCATATATGTCAATTTCTACATATTGGTCGAAGTAAATTATCTATTATCTGACCACCTTCTTCTTCACTTTCATCATAACAGACATATTTTATATTCAATAAATCTATATAATTTAACAAGTAGGGGAGAATGTGGATGGATAAGACAATTTTCATATTTAGACAGTAAATTTAAGTGTATACACTTGTTAATTTTAAAGCATTGTTTTAAAAAATACTTCAATATTTAGTAACTTATTGGCACGATAGTTTCAATAAAAAAAAATTCTTGTTCAATTTTAATAATTATTTTTATAATGATAACACATTGTTCTGGTAATCAATGGGATAGGTATGAAAATTTGCGAAAAACATATTTTATTCCATAGTACAATGGTATATTTTATTTACCATATTGATAACATATGTTTTAATGCTTTACCGATTTAAAGATAGCAAACATTGGATTAAAGTTCCATATAAAAGGGGAGACTCAAAAAATAAATATATTTTTATGTAACAAATACTTTTACCTTATAAAATATCTGCAAAAAAAATGACAACAGATTATTTCATTAACTACATTAACTACAAAAATATGTGTACTGCATAATGTATGATTTACACTAATTGCAAACCTTGACATATATGCAAAAGATGTCAATAGTTCCTATTTCTTCCTGACATAATTCTTAGAGGTATATGCTTAAGCCAAAATGACTATTCGTGTTTGAATCGACTGTTTGCTTACTTCTTATATCCTAAGTTTCATCAGCTTATATTACCTATATTTTCCTTGTAAAATACAGAATGATTTTTTTTTTTCGGAATATCAATAATAAAAATTTAGTATACAGGGCGTTTCAAAAAATGCATACACAAATTATTCGCTAATAACTGGCACGTTCCTCTCTTCCTTTAAGTTTTAACTAACTTGAAATAATAGTTGAAACCAGACTAAGCTTTGAGCAAAGGAAATTTATTCTAAAGTGCTACTGGAAGTTCGAAAACGTAGCTGAAGTGCAGAGACTATTTAGCGGGGACTTACAAAAGATGTCCCTACGCGACTTACAATCGCTAGAATTAGAGATAAGTTTGAAACAGATGAAACTATTCAACATTTTCGGGTAGACTGCGTTCTCCAACAAATGCCGCAAATGAAGACAGGCTGTTAGAAATCTAAAGCATTTTCATTCCGATCGTAATGAACTGTTATTTTTCTCGTTCCTTACGTACGTAAAACTAAAACGTTCATTATTGTAGTTCTATTTCACAACTCGAAAAGAAGTGCGTGTTAATAAAAAATTACCTTTTAATCATACTAAATTGTGTATATATATTTTTAAACACTTATGTTGTACTTAGAGGATCAAAATTGTGGGGATATTTTTCGGAACTACAACCTCTCATGAAGTTCTAGCTCAAATTGTATTTGAATTATCATCATTTCTATCATTGGAATTGCGTCAAATTATATTTGATATTTAAATTAATTCTAAAAATGTGCAGTATATATTTTAAACAACCCGCATGTTGTACTTAGAGGATCAAAATTGTGGGGATATTTTTCGGAACTACAGCCTCTCATGAAGTTCTAGCTCAAATTATATTTGAATTATCATCATTTCTATCATTAGAATTGTGTCAAATTTTATTTGATATTTAAATGAATTCTGAAAATGTGCAGTATATATTTTTAAATACCCCGTATGTTGTACTTAGAGGATCAAATTTGTGGGGATATTTTTTCGGAAATACAAGTTCTCTTGAAGTTCTAGCTCAAATTATATTTGAATTATTATCATTTCTATAATTGGAATTGTGTCAAATTATATTTGATATTTAAATTAATTCTAAAAATGTGCAGTTTGTGTAAGGGGAACATCTATTCCCCATGAAAATGCTTCTTTAGAGTTCAACATTCTTCTCTTTGGGCTGTTGCAGCCCTATTTCATATATTAGTACTGCAGTTAATTTCGTATTAATCACCGAGGAAATTTTTAACTGTTAATCTTATATTTTCAGAAATTATTTCCACTTTTGCTAATTTTATTTTCGTTATATTTCAGGTGAGTTATAAAATCCTGTTCCTTCAAATGTATCTTGTTGAGCAAATTTCTTAAGGTATGTTTCTCATATTCTTCTGTTTTTATAGAATTTTGTAACTATTGTACATTTTAGTCTAAACTTGGTTACTTTTCCCTTACTTTCTTACACATCTTGGAGATACTACTTACATTTATTTTTCTTTAAGTAAAAATCTTTTATGCTACGATAGCGAATTTGAAATAAATCATCACGGATATAAATAAATAACGTAGCAAATAAAGAAACATGAAGACAAGACAGAAAATGTATTGAAAGAGAAGAAAAATGTGATTCCTTAAGGAGTTACAGACGTTCTCAACTTTCAAAAAATCGATTTTATTATTATTTTTTTTTAACCATTGGGAAAATGGTTGTTGCTTTCGGTCCAGAATGGACCAAATGATGTACGCACTTAACTCTTTTAACCGTTTTTGACGAAATTCTGTTACTTTAGAAGAAATTTTTAAGCGTTTTTAACGAAATTCTGTAACTTTAGAAGAATTTATCTTTGAATAAGCAATAGAAATGCATAAAATCGTTACAAAAATGTCAAAGTTACAAAAAGGATAGATGCAAACTATCAGATATGAAAAAAAGCCGAATTCAAAAATTGACGTCGGATGAGAAATCGTCTGATAAAGCAAATAACGTGGTCTTCAACTTTAATTTCCTCAAAATACCTTTAGCTCAGACATCAATTTAAACAAGAGTTAAAGCAATATTTATATTTTGTTTAAGGGATGGTCTACAAATAGAAATTGTACCAAACTTTAAAAATTTCAATGCTAACTCATAAAGTTGGCATCATATTTGGATATTTGGGTTTATTCTACTCTCGGATATCAAACGGGAAGTCAATAGATAGGGAATGGGATTTCTGCTTCAGCAGCAGGTGGTGGCGGTGGTGCGGTGGGAACACCGCCTGCTGCCGAGATCATACTATAGTAGATGGGTGGAATAGCTAGCGTGGGGAAGCTATGTTATATTAGGGTGGGGCGAATAGGTCTGCTATAACAGAAGGGTATTTTAGGGGGGCTAAATTAATAAAATTTTTAAATGTCTTATAGTACGAGGTAACGATTACGATAGAGTCCGAACACTGCTCCGCTATCCCTCTGCGAAAAATAATCTGACGAAAAATGAAAAATTATGTTCAAAACAGCGCAGTTTTCTTATTTTTTTTTAAAAATTCAAAAACTTGATCCGATGGCCCTTAGCTAGAACCTCATTTTACAAGAAGAAACTGAGATTTTAATAATTGTTCATTTCTATGGGAAGTTACGATGTTGCCCATCGAGCCCGGATATTTTGGTACAGGTCAACGCGGATGCAGGTTTCCGACATATGTGACCAAATTTAAATATATTTTTAAAAAAATACTTGAAGCAATAAAAAATAACATGGAATTATTACTTTTTCAATTAGTTTTACTCCTTTCCTAATGTAAAATCCTGAAATATGTCAATTTTTCACCGCCGAGACCGTATGTAACCACTTAATGCTGAGAAGACACTACGACATTTCAGATTAAAGGTGGCGAGACAAAATCTTGAAAGTACCGAAACCATACATAAATAAATAAAATTTAAATACAATTTAAAGAAAATAGGTAAAAATAAATAGTATTAAAATAATACACTGCTCAAAACAATTAAAGGATATTTGAAGTTTTATATAAAATAAAGATATAAACGAAATTTTTTTTGCCGAAAATAGAAGAAGAGAATCACAAATGCAAATTTTTCTGGTTTTCAAACTGTGGAGTATGCAAATTTTGAGTTCGACGTCAAAAACGTCGCTTCAGCGGCAGCGAATGAAATTTGACTTTAAACTGGATAAAAGAGAATGAAGACAAGGATGATCGGCATTCAGTGATTGCTTTGTTTCGATGAGTACGATGTCTCAGCGAAGTCATTTGACAGATTCAGAAGCTTGGAGAATTGATGGTAAGTTAGAAGGGGGCCAAACTCAAGCCGAAGTAGCGCAAGCCATTGGAGTGTCACAAAGTGTCATTTCCAGGATCTGGAACCGTTTTTTGGAGAGTGTATGTGCAGGCCGAAGACCAGGGCAAGGTCGTAGACGGGCAACAACTCCCAATGAAGATCGGTATTTAGCGTTAACAGCTCGGAGACACCGAAACATGAACGCTACTCTTCTCCAACAACACCTTCGCTCGGCTACAGGCACCACGATTTCAACTCAGACTGTCCGAAACTGGCTCCATGCTGTAGGTCTGTATGCTCGCCGACCGATGGTATGTGTTAGATTAACATCAAGGCATCGTCGCGACCGCAGGGAGTGGGCAACCGAGCATGTCAACTGGAGGAGAAATGAATGGAGCAATATTCTGTTTTCTGACGAGTCCCGTTTTTCTGTGCATCCGGATAATAGGCGTATTTTCATCTCGAGGGACCATGGCAGTAGGAATAATCCTGCGTTCGTGCACGAAAGTGTCAGATTTGGCGGTGGAGGAGTGTTGGTGTATGGTGGCATCTCCATTGACGGGCGCACTGACCTCTACATCATTCGAGATGGAGCTCTGACTGGTCGCCGATATAGGGATGAGATCCTCAGACCTATTGTAGTCCCTTACGCTGCAGCAATCGGAGATAACTTCATTTTAATGGACGATAACTGCAGGCCACATCGTGCAAACCTGGTGGAGGATTTCCTTTTCGAGGAAGGAATCGTTCGAATGGAATTGCCAGCGTGTTCTCCAGACATGAATCCAATCGAGCACGTTTGGGACGCTCTAGGAAGACGAGTTTCTGGCCGCCAACAACCCCCACAAACTCTCCAAGAACTGGAAAGAGCTCTTCTGGAAGAGTGGGGCAGAATACCCCAACTCGTCATTAATAGCCTCATTGAGTCCATGCCTCAAAGGTGTTCAACGTTGCTGGCCGCCCGTGGAAACCATAGCCCCTACTGAAAATGATTTTCTTTGAAGAAAACACCTTTTCTTATTCTTTATTTCTCATATGCACAAATTGTGTTTTTTTCCTTTTGTACACAAATGCGCAATAAAATGCATTTTTTTCTGCCAAACATGTGTAATTTATTCTCATATAACCTACTATGTCTGTCGACCATGTATCAATCAGCTAAAAAGTTTCCCAGATACAAAATTCACCTAAAACTGCAATATCCTTTAATTGTTTTGAGCAGTGTATATACATAATAATATATACATAGTAATTAGTTTAAAAAAATTGCACAAAAATCAAATAAATAAATATATATATATATTGCATTTACCACTTTGGTTATTTTAATATTAAAACATACAACATAAGCATAGTGATAACAACATAGTGATAACGTGCAGTAATTTTAATTTCGTAAACATAGAATTTTTGTTATAAAAGGATAACTATAATGTGAGTTATGAAAATAGCAATCCGAAACAAACAACAATTTCTAAGAAAACGCGATATTAGACTGGTCTAAGAGCACAAAAAAGCGAGTTTGAGAACAGAGGTGAAATGCTTTCAATAAAATAAAAGCATTTAATGTAGTCAAAAGTTAGATCAGGACGAAAGATCATTTTGCACACTAGTGATTGACGTCGTTTGTAGCAATTTTCAGCTTTTTATCAAAAATAAAGACTGGAAGTTATTGAAAAGGTCGAAAATGCTAACATAACGCTTTAAGGCTGTTTCTAAATCCAAACAAGATATTTTAGGACGCATTTTTCAATTCACTTTTGTTCGCAAATGTATCAAATTGGTAGGTGCTCTTACTGAGAAATCTTACTGAAAACATGTTTTCCATTTTTTGGTAAAGGCAGAAGATGTTGCAGAAAATATTGTCAAAGTCTGAACCCGTTCCGTTTGATTCCCGACGCGTCAGCACAAAAAGGTCAAAAAAGGTGTCGTTACGTGACACGAGTCTCTTATAACTCGATAAGTAATATATTTATCAAAAAAGGGGAATGCTCATTTCGATTCTAAATCACTTCAATAGTCAGTCCTGCCAATTGTTTTCCTTTTGCGTTTAAAAATGAGTCTGAAATTGTGTCAAAAAGTTACGCGTTGTTGAGCAGGTCATTTGAGAACCACCTTAATCTTTCAATAGGGTATTAGTAGAATTTTGAAAGATGATGTTTTAAAGGATAAGTCTTTGGAATACCACTTTATGTGGTAGAGTTGTGATGTGATAGTCTTAGAGTGACTGATGTTAGAACGTTATCTCGTGATAACGTTTTAAAAGTTGTGTACAGATGTGTGTTCCCGATGACAATACAATATTTTTAATATTTTCAGAACTTAATTAACAATTTTAATAGATTAAAGTTAATAAAATTAAGATCATACGTTAAAAAACAATTTAGAAACCCTGCACCCAGAAAAAGGAATTGATTAAAACTACAAAACATGTTTTAGCAAAATTCAAGTAAAATTGAACTATTTTACTTGAATTAACAAAACTTTTTTTTTTTTTTTTTTTTTTTTTTTTTGGAATTGCAAAAAAAAAAATTTTTTTTTGTTGATTCAAACAAAATTTCTACTGACCGATTTTTAAACACAAAGTTTTGTTGGGTCAACCAAGTTTTTGTTGATTCAACAAAACTTTTTTCTGGGTGTGAATAGATAGTTTAACTTTAAATATTGCGTTTTTTCCCCTGTTGGCTTATCATAAAAGTAAACTGAACAAAATTTTAAATATTTTAATAAATTCACTAAGCATAAATACGAAGCATAAATAAAAGCAGCGAATTTTTTATAATCGTGGTCTACGCCAAATATACGTATTGCAACGGAAATGTTTTTTAACAGCATGAATTTCAGTCATGAAATTAGGCGGGATGTTTAAGATAAACATTGAATGTTTATGAAGGGGTGTGTTTTACTGGATTAACTGAATTTAAATGCAGCGTTAATTTGAATTAAATTATTATTCTATAAAAAATTGTGTGCTTTAACGAATATTTAATTTGCAGTTTCAATGCTTTAGAAGCAATTTCGTTTAAAATCGATTTCGCAATTCATCAAGTCACATGAAGTAGTAAATTACTTTCCAGTAAATTAATTTTTAAGCAGGGTGCTATTCCTTTTTCAAAACTTATTCAAGTGCTTTTGAAAATATATTTATTTTTTATTAAAATGTTGGTTTAATTAAAAAATAATAATTTTTTATTTTATTTATTTATTTATTTTTTTTAATTATGTTCTAGAAAAAAAAATTCTATTTAATTGAAAAGCATGGAAATGCTTTTATGAGTTCTCTGTAACTGCATTACTTATCATATTTTCAATAACTAGATCTAGTGAAAATATTTTTAACTGGGACAAAAATTTTGTTTTTGAAACGAATTTATTTATTATGATGAAAGAGAATTGTCGAGACTGAAACGATTTTAAGGTCTGGTAGTTCCATCCAAGACAGCTTTTTTTTTTTTTAATCTTAAAACTAAATTCAAAACATTTAGAATTATTTCTTGAATTACATTTTTTTCTTTAATCAAGCAACGTTAAAAAAGGTCCTGTTATTGACTGTTTTGTATTGTGTGTGTTTATGCGTGTATGTATATCCGCAGCTTCCTCAACAACAACCGAACAGATCTGAATGACACATTTTATATTACAGTTATTTTGCTTTATACAATGACAAGCGCTTGTTATTCACTTTGTAAAACGTTTTTAGTTAAAGGAAGCTTAAGAGTTTATTCTACAAAGAAAATGCATTTTCGTTAACCTAAATTGAATTTTTTAAGCTAAATAAGTACTTAAAATTTCATATAGTACATAAAAATATTTCAGTATTATTATGCTGAAAAACAAAAATAAATGATAGTAATGGAAAAATTTAAAACGAAAATCGTGGACTATGCTCGGTTTCTGAAAGTAATATAATTTTATAATTATCTCATTTTATCCATCACTTCCAAGCTACATGTCAGAGTAACCTGGGCATCGTGATTAAACGACGAATCCAAACCAAACAGTGTTTTTTTTATAAATGCTTTAACTTAAAAAAGTGTTGATATATTTTTTCCGGTAACTTTAGTTTTTTAAATTCATAAATATTTTTTCTTTCTTAAATAACACGGTATAAAAAAACATTCATAAAAAAACGTTTTTAGTTTTTTAAATATTTTAAGTGAAACCAGTGTCAACCAAAGATTTACAAATCGAGTTTTTAATTAAAAATGAAGCTATGGGATCATCACTGTTACTTATACGGATAATCGTAATAATTTCGTCCTCAGGATAATTTTCGAAAATAATTAAGGGATAATAAATATTGACTGACTGCACTGATTATATATATATGTTACGGTGAAACGCCGAAATCTGGAGAATGTCGACTATCACCGGTGAATGTCAACAAACACATAGTCGCTTGGTGTATGTCCGAAATATTCGCTAAAAACTCTTATTTCTGACTTACACCGGTAAATATCGACATTCACCATGCACTAATGGTGAATGTTGAACATGTCCGAGATTTATATTTTTTTTCTCCGTAATTCAGTCGCGATAAATTTTTCGCCTATGTATTAACTTTGAATTTAAATTCTTTACGCTTGCCATATATGTCTGTAATAGTTTTTTATCATGCAGTGTAAGTTTTAGGTCTAAAAAGTGAATAGCATTATTAGGTAATAGGTTTTCCGTTAATTCTAAATTAGTAGAATAATTTACTGGAAATTGATAAATATGTGATTGGACGGTATTGATTAATATGATGTCATTAATATAACGATATAAATGAATATTACTGTTACAATATGTTTGATCCTAGTGATATAAATAAAAGTTTGTAAGTAAACCTGATGTGCATCCAACTTGTGGAATACCCAATTTCTGTAAATAAATAGTATTATCTGGTAGAATGTATTTATTATATTTAATGTAATTAGCTAGTGTATGAAAGTACTCTGCATCCACATGTATAGGAAGAGTCAATTGATTTTGAATTTTTTAAATAAGACATTTTTTATATCACGTAAATTTAATAAGTTAAAGTTATTAAAAAGATTTTTGAAATCATATGTTGAAATATATTCATTCATATGTTGATTCATATGTTTAATTCATATGTTGAAATCATATGTAAGATTCAAGCTCCTCTCTTTTCGACCTCCACCAGAGCATATCTGTGATTGTCGACATACACCGGTGAGGGTCCGAATGTACAAGAATTTACTGAAATATTCGATCTTTCACCGACGTATTTGGTGTTTGTTGACATTCACCGGTGAAAGTCGACATTCTCCAATTTCGGTCTTTCACGGTAACATATATATGAAATATGTTAACTCAAAATGTCATTATATTGATTGCGGCGATAAAAAAATCTTGACAAAAATATATCTTTTCGTTGACAAATTTCAATTCATCGGCAAATTTCGTTTCCAATATACGTTATAACAAACAATTTTTAATATGGAGTTTTTTTTAACACTTTCCAACCTAGTTGAAAAGTGTTTATGACTTCAGTTTATCTGGCCGTCTGCCGTCTGTCCGTGCTCTAACTCGCTTAAATATACTCTTACCGCCCTGAAATTTTTGTATGTTATTATAGTTTACTATAGCATGTTCCCTATTTCAACTGAAGTGTGTAGCACTTACAGTTTTTTTACTTGGACAGTCAAACGTATTCCGTTACATAACAGTCAATGGGAAATAATCGTTTCAAGTGCATTTTGATGATGTTACGCGATTTGAAACATGATGGAATTGATATATAATTATGTAGCGCATTAAAACATGTTTTTTGTAGAATATGGGGTGCACAGCACTAATTATTCATTTACAGTGTCAAACAAAAGAATTCTATGGGGGAAAATCGTTTACAGTGTAATTTAATGATATTTCACTATTTCAAACATAATGAAAATCATATGAATTACTAAGGTGCACGATAAATTGCTCTCTTTAAAGTGTGGTGTGCATTGTGTTTATTTACAAGGACCCACAAAAGATATCGGTTACAGTACATGTGCAATATTTACGGTCTGTGTAATAAGTGCATTTCAACTTTGGTTTGCGTTTTTAAGTTTAACTAAATTTTTTCATAGTACGTGAGTACGTGTGTGTTTATAAACTGGGTTGTTCATATACAGGGCTACATAAGGGAATCCGTAAGTATTACAGACTATGAGAGTGAAGTGCTTAAGGATAGTTTTTAATTGTGTTACGCATTTTCCTGCTGAACTATATTTAGTATACTAATAGAAGTTTGTGGAATATAAATAAATTCATATACAGGGCTACCCAAGGAAAAAGATATATTGTCGTTTACTGTTGGTAATTGATGCGAGTGAGTTTTAAGTTGCCTTTTAGCTTAATATGTTGTGTGTACAAAAGTCTTCAGATAATATACAGGGCTGTACAAAAGATTTCGAGTGCATTTCCATCGATTGACGAAAATTGCTAAATGTGAATATTCTAATAGAACTAAATTTTATCATGCTATATATCCACATCTATGCACAAAATAATTCGACTACTTTTTTTACACTGGAAGACAATTTCGAAAACTGTATTTTTCAATGTGGTATATGTTTTTTAAACTATTTATTTACATATCTTCTTTCACCTTATTTAACGATGAAGTTTCGTTACAGTTAGTTTTCTGGCTGTGTTAGAAAGTGTTTCATAATCTACACTTGACACTTGACGCATGATTTTTTTTTCAAATGCTGAACAATAATAGTTTAGGCGTTTAATTTTAACATCGTTCAAAATTCCATTTAAAATTATTTTCATCTCTAATTTTCTAAATACTAGGGGGCTCAGCCCCCTACTCGCTAACGCTCGCCAACCCCCGTGAATTACGAAGCAATTCACATTGAGACCGCTACGCGATCCCAGTTCGCTTCGCTCGCTTGACCCTTTTCATTTTTGCAGAAATTCTAGCCGAATAACTACTACCATAAATACGCCAAAAAACCACCATAAAATTTACAATTTTTTAATGTAAAAAAAAATAATTTAAAACTTTGTTGAAAACACAGTTAAAAATGCATTTAGTTGGTGCTACCAATGTGCATAAATCATTTAAATACTATGAAAAAAAGATCTTGAAAACACAATTAGTTTAAAACTCATTACACCTATAATATTGTACAGCACGGCTTAAATTCATTTAAAAAAAAAACACTACATGATAGGAACAATAATTGTTTAAATTTCGTAAAACTGTTCTAATTGATTAGATTATAGATATTTGCAAAAGAAATTATTTTTTACTTCAATAATTTACATCTACAGCAATAGATGGCAGCAGGTGCGATGTAGACATTTGATATTTTTAATTCTGTCCGATTTCGTATGAGGGAAATTCATAAATAAATTCTAAATAAGCGTTGAGAATTCATTTGAAATTAACGATATTACTCATAATTAAAATGAGTTATCATCTCAAGCGCTTTGGATTACGCACACGTTATTTTATTTTTAATTATTTTCTAGTTTGAGTTACACTCGTTTCACTGCTCTTTCGCTGGCCGCCATATTGGGAGATTCTGGAAACTACGCTTGTTGCTTGTTGCCAAACGATAATATAGAAATTCAGCCCTTTTTCCGCGCCACGTAAGACTAATATATATATAGATATTGAAATAGGGTGGCGAAAATACACTAAGTTTACATTTCGAGTGTGAATTTTAGATTTTAGCTCTGTGTCCCTAAGAAAAAAAAAGAAGAAAAAAAAGAAGAAAAAAAAAAAGAAAAAAAACAGGATTAAAAATTAAGATGGGATCTTATGGACCTGTATTTGAGCAAATGTGATTTGGCACAATTTTTTTAAAAATCTCTATTAGTACTCACATTTACTTTAAAGCAACAGTTGTTCAACTGTACAGCTGTTGTACAGTTGTACAGTTGAACAGTACTGTACAGTTGAACAACTCTCAACAACTGTACAACAACTGTACAAGAACTGTACAGTGTTGTACAACTCTCAACTGTTGCCCTTCGTTGGCAACTGTATTTAAACAATGAAAAAATATTTTTTTTTTATCTTTTTAATTTGCTTTCATCAAGAATATGCGGACAATTAGTTGTCAGTTGTGGTAACTCTCACACTTTCCCTTCAGTTTCTTTCGATTATTGTACATTCCATTCCATTTGTTGAGATAGCATATTCCATTGCTATATTCCGTTGTTGCATATTCCATTGTTGAGATAGATTTATAAAAGTAGTCCTTGCAATGCATTTTAAAAGTTACAAAAAATCGCAAAATTAACTAGTTTTTTTTTTATACATTTGAAAGTAACATTTTTTCCTCTTCGATATGAAATCATTTGATATTTAGAAGTAAATGTATGAGCGATAAGTGCGAAAACTATAGCGCAGGACTTTGCTGCTATCTTTATCACATACTGCTTACGCTTACGGTAGTACTTACCGTACTACCTTATCGGTTTGCTCAGGTTTATTCAGGCGGTTCTCATCCCCATCGCTTTTTCAGAAAGCCTCATGTTTTCAGCACTAGCTTGGCGAAAGAGAGAAAGGGCAGCCAGATCTATCGCCAATCGTCGTCCATGCATTTTGTTTTGATCTGAACTTGAATGAGAAATGGAGTGGACCAAATAGCCTCTATCTGTGTGTGTGTGTGCAGAGGGGGGGAGGACGGAATAAGAAATTTAGAATGACTATCTCTTGTTACTTGCAAGTAGAAAATAAGATAACTAGAGCAATTTTTAAACTTTGTATTTTGTTGAAGGGGAGAAACTGGAGGAAAAAAAAATTAAGTTTGAATTATATGTACTGTGAAATTAAAAGCATGTAAATATAAAAAAACTGTTTGTTTTAAAGCAATGTATTAAATGTAAACCACGGTAAAATAACATTTTCTCATCCTATTTTCTCCACTTGATAACATTTTTGGGTTTCTGTTTGCTATATGTTTGACGTCACAAACAAGAATAGGTGCATATTCTCTACGTAGCGTTGGATTCAGCACCATGTCAACCGTAGCTCTCGCGCCAAGGTGCTGAAAACGTGAGTCTTTCCGAATAAGCATACCGGTTATAAAAGAAGAGGTTTTTATTTCTTTTAACTATAGGTAACAAATATAGTAAAAATTTCTGAGATTTTAATGGTGTTAAGAACATTTTTGCTGCGGACCTTTTTAAAAGTTGTTTACAGTTAAATTTTGACGGGCATTACATAGTTTTTATTAATCTTTCATTATACACTTATCATTCTCTTAATTGCAAAAATTATTATATACTTCATTGCACAAATAATTGATTTATAAATAACAATAATAAATATATATTATGAATGATTTTTCCTGGAAATTGTTAATGCAGTTTTAAAGTAGCTATTTCTAGTTCTTAAGAAAATTTTCCTTAGTTCTGCATGAAAATATATGCTCTTTTAAAGAGGAGATTCTACTTCTTTGGTATAAAATTGAAACAAATTGGGTCACCAAATTATGTAAGGGCATTAAATTCTTTGAGATTATACCAACATTTACTTTTAAATTGTTGTTGCTTGATAAAATGGCGGTCATTAAAAAAGAAAGGTCTTTTTTTTTAAACTTTTTTACCATTTACAAACATAAAAAAAAAAAACACTCCAACGTTTAATGGAAATTTCTAAGGATGATGATGGACTAAAAAATTAATTAAACAATGAAAATTATTATTTTCCGAGGCAGCAAACATGGTTTCGCGAAAAATGGTTTTGAGACTGTTTCAAGTCGCATTTTTAACTCGGTTTCGATTTTTTTTTCCGTCATGGTTTCGAGAATAAATAATTATCGACATAGAGCAGCGGGTCGAAAACCGTTTTCTGACTGCTGCGGCTTCACGTTCAACAAGTCCTTCCGGCCTGTACCGGGAGGAAAAGGTAGCTTTCCTATATCTTCGTTTTAAAATTTTAGCTAATGTTACACGAAAACAGCAAGTTAAAATGCAAAGAAACGTTTACAAAAGATTCGTTAATACTGAATTTGAATAAGAAATTCGCCAAATTATTGAGCAATAGCCAAATTGGCTTCATTTATGAAGACTTATTTTGGTCGCCAAATTTGGCGATATTTCGTCAAATGTCGCCAATTTTGCCAATTTTGGCGCCAATGTCGCCAATTTTGGCGCTAACGGATATGATATATAGTTTTATGCGTATGATTGGAAAAATTATTACAACAATGAAAGAAAATAATTTGCGAGTAATCGCGTTAATGTGCTGTTTTGTTTCAAAATGTCAGCCACCCTAGAATTTCAAACTGCTCTATCTCAGCCATTTTTTAAGATAGAGGTAAACCAAAAAATGCTCTGGAATGCTTGTATCAAGGCCTAACACGTAATTAAAAAATAAATTTGAATTTTTTAACTTTTTTGTATATTTATTTTAGTTTTAAATTTTTAAATGGCCGCCATCTTGAAACAAAATGGCGGACCAAGCTGGCCAACGAACTCGGTCGAGACATTGGTGAGCTTAATGCACACAATTAGTTTCATCAAAATTGATTTATAAATACGAGCGTTATCGTATGACATAGGTCAGATATATATATATATACATATATATATATATGGATATATCTATATATATAAATCAACATTTGAACGGAGGGTGGTTTTGGGGTCTGGGGGTCATGATCGGTGAAAATATATCGAAATTTTCCTCCGAACGGCTGCAATAGGTAGCTTTATGCTTTTTTGTATTGAAAGCTACCTAAAAGATGGTATGGAGTTTGAATATCACGAAACCGCTTTACAGCAACAATCTACATATTTAAGGATGCAAAAAAACTGAAAAGAAAAAAGAAAAGAAAAAAAGAAAAGAAAAGAAAAAAAAATCAAAAATTTTGACCTAAAGAAGTAAAATCTCCCCGTAATATACCTGTAAATGAAGTCTCAAAGTTCTGGATGAATTTAAGTAATTGTACAACTAAATATCTTGTGACACGTCATTTCTAAATATTCAAAAGTATTTCACTTCGGGTTTGATGTTTGAAATCCCCATTTGAAGATAAATAACATTTCATTTTCATGTTCAAAAACTACTGTTATATTCTGAAAGAGAATGTTATCTTCATGTGATTAACAATTAATTCACTAATCTGATGTTGTTTTTATTACTAACTTCTCTATAATGTAAGAATGAAGAAAATCTAATGGTAAAAGAAGCTATCTATAAAGTATTTGTTAGGTTGCAAAACCTGAGTATAACTTATGTATGCTTAAGATGCACTTTATTTTCTAAATGAAAAAAAAAATGCATCTTAAGTACACTTAGGTTTAAAGCATTTCTGAAGTATGCTTATAATGCTTTCATTTCTCCATGATTTAGATTCTTTTTTTTTTTTTTTTTTTTTTTTTTTTTCAAATCAGAAAAAAAAAAACTAAATGTGTTTCAGAATGTTTGAAACAAGAAATTCAATTAATTTTCCTTGTATTCTGTATCATCACATATATTATGAGAATAAATAAAATAGAAGAATGCAATGTAAGGAAGAAATGTAAATTGTAAATTATAAAAATTAATAAGGGTAAACTGCACTGCAACTGAGAATATAATATAATAAAACTAAACTAAACAATAAAAAGGTCATTTTTATAGTCATGTATAAAAAAAAAAGAAAAAAAAAAGAGACCTTCTGGAAATGAAACACAGTTAAAAAGTTCTGAAAAGCTAATCAACTAATGAAAAGTTGAAAAGTTTAGAAAATCTACCTAAAATTTAAGTAATCATATAAAACAATAAGGTTTCGAAAAATAAAAAGCTGCTACAACACTCCTGTCATAATACCACGATAATGCACATTTTAATCAAAAAAGGAATAAAACTAAAAACTCACTTTAATCCAAAAATGTAAAATGTAATCCCTGAACAATCAGATAAAAAGTAAAAATTTCTTCTTTTTCGACTTTCGTAACAATTTGACTAAAAATTTTTCGATTAATCCAAGTTTATTGCATTTTTTTTATAAAAGCCAAAATCAATTCTGAAACTTAGTAATTCCGAAAGTTTCCGATGTATCTTCATTTAATCCTTTTGCTACCAATAACAACTGCCTTATAAATTATTTTCAAAAAGTTTCACCACAATAAATAATAATAAAAAAATCTTTGTAAGAATTTCTAACTTAAAGCTTCAAAGGGGCGGAAAAAACATTGTTCTACTTGAGAAAGTGTGTCATGTTGTTGAATTTATTAAAAGTAAAGGAAATAAATCGGTCAACTGCGAGTACAACTTGCGCTCAAATAGTTCCTTACATTAAATATATTAATTAATAATCTCCTACTGCCCCTATTTTTTTCGCAATTTTAGTTTCAATACATTCGGAAATAAGAGGGAAGGAGGACATATTTTTTCAGTACACTTTGAACGATATCTCTGAAAATAGAATACTTAAAATTAAAACAAATATATTTTTGAATTTGATGTTACGAGATTTTTCTAACAATACTCTACATGATATATAAAAAGAATTTTTTTTTCAAGTAACTTAATTAATATCTTGGATAATTACCGACATTTTATTTTTGAAAATCATTATAAAATATCCTTGATGATTCTGCGTCGATATATACCTCGAGTGTCCGTCAACACCCTCGAAAAGTAAAGTTCGTGTGTAACGAAAAAAATGAGTTTTTCTCAAAAACTATGTTACCTATGAAAATCGGTATAGTAATCCTGCAAGGTTTAAATATACTCCTACTACCCCTAATTTTTTCATAATTTTAGTTTCAGTAAATTTGGAAATAGAGGGGGGGGGGAAGGCATATTTTTGCAGTGTATTTTCGACGATATCTCTGAAAATATAATACATAAAATTAAAACAAATATATTTTTGAGTTCGATATTACGAGATATTTCACACGATATAGAAAGAGAAAACTTTTTTTTCGAGTAACTTAATTAGTTCCATAAATTTTTCCTAAACATATTTCTGAATGGCTAATGATCTGAAATTAAATGGGTAAAAAGGCTTTATAACTTTTCCAAGTTTGAACTTTCCACGTCCCATAGTTTACGAGAAAAAGGGCTGTGACAGACGGACGGACAAACACAGGAGTGATCTTATAATGGTTCCGTTTTTACTTTTTAAGTACAGAACCCTAGAAAAGGGGGACGAATATGACGCAACTCTGCGTTATTAATTCACAATTTAAATTTAAAAAATAAAATAAATAATGCAATTAATTAAATGCGAAATAAATAAAATAGCTTCATTTAGAGAATTAAATTTTAAATATATCATATAGGTATTATTGCTTCATATAAACTATATCATTTTTCGCAATAATTAAACTAAAACTGAAATAAAAACAGTTGAATATAATCCAAATTCGTTACATTTTGTTACAAAAATCAAAATAAATTTCTAAACTTAATACATTCAAAAAGTTTTCTATGTATCTTCATACCATCCCCATAAAATACGTGATATCTTTTCTCAAAAGTTTCATCACTACTATAAAAATTAAAAGACACTTTTGAAATAATAAGTAATTTAAATTCTTAAGGAAGCAGTGCTCCTTTCTTTTACACAATTTTTTTAAGGGAAAAACAAAATAAAAGGAAGAAAACAAACTATGGCATTTTGTGGATCTCATTGAAAAAAAAAAAAAAAAAAAAAAGATACAACACAATTCTGTGTTAATATTAGAACTAAACTCAGCGGGATACACTTCATGTAGGATCCTGGGCTGCTGTGCCCTGGCGTGCTATACAGGGTGTCCCTGAACTCATGAGCAAAACTGTACACTGCAAAAAAAAAAAAATGTTGATTTTACAGAGTAGTGGGTGATCGAACACGCTTAGACAAACTCAAAACATAATACAATGCATGGTCGTAACAGTGAAGCGCTAGAGGACGCTTTCTGACTGTGGAAAGAACTCCGTTTACTACACAATAAGAACTTCCAGAGCACCCACAACCGCAGCACCGTGCATGAAATGCATGTCTTCCTTTTCCTGATTAATAGTAAAACCAGTCATCTTTTGTGCAAACCAGTGTAGAAATGACGATGTTGGTGAAAAATCAGCGCTTTCTGTGTTTAATGACTGCATTAACGCTTGCATTGATGTAGCACAATGTATGGCCGTATTGGCCATGCATTGTGTGGCGAAAATAGCTTGTTTAGATGTGTTCTGTCATCCCTTAAATTTTTGCCCATAATTGTGATTCACCCTCAACTCCTCTGAAGGAAGGTTGGTCCAATTTCAGATACCGCCACCCCCCTCCCTAAACCACCACCACCACTCTCTTGAGCTCAATTAATTGTCAAATAAGACTACTTACTTTGAAATTTCTTTATTTCTTCTTCTATTTTTCGTCCATATTAGCATCCTAATAAGTAATACTACTCCGCATAAATAAAATCAGCGATCATTTGTTAGATATTGTGTTGAAAACATCGTTCTCTCCACAATCAGAAAGAGTCCATAAAAAGAGCTCCACGAAGAGTAAAACTTTACTGCTTGAGTTATGACCATTCATTGTATGGTGTTTTGAACTTGTCTAGGCGTGTTCTATCACCCCTTATAGCCCATTAGTTCAGAAACACTCTGTCTATAGCTGTCCATGATCA
Source organism: Maratus michaelseni (assembly GCA_963931845.1). Taxonomy (NCBI): domain Eukaryota; kingdom Metazoa; phylum Arthropoda; class Arachnida; order Araneae; family Salticidae; genus Maratus; species Maratus michaelseni. The sequence goes on from OZ007589.1 coordinate 301,549,058, forward strand.
ATTTATCAGCCTAATATGGAACTGTCAGTGTTTAATTCTGAAGTATGATTGGTACTCATTTTATCGACCTGGAAGTGATTAAAGATTTAGTGAACGGCCAGAGGCGAAACTCGGATTTGTAGAGTGGTAGAGCAATGCGCTAATCCCTGAGCTACAGAGCGTCCTATTTTAATATTAGTGAACATAATACTAAATTACAAAATTACAAAAAATAAAAAATATAATTGAATAATTTCAAATTTTAAAACCAAATATTTTAGAAACTATCCTAAGAAAACTCTTTAAACATAAATAATTTTGCTTTATAAATAGGGATATAATCTTTCACAAAAATTTAACGAAGCAAAAATTTTGCATTAATCCGAATTTATTGTACATTGTTATAAATATTAAAGCCACAACTTTAAAACTTAATAGTTCTGGAAATCTTCTCCCCATGTATCCTTCCTTATTTAAACTTCGCTTCTATTCTCAACAATTGCCGTGATAAAGTATTTTCAAAAGTTTTATCGCTATAAGAATGTTAAAGATAAGGTTTGTAGGAATTTGTTATTTAAAATTTTAAGATTACCTTTTCTAATTAGAAAAGCAAAACTTATCCGTTTAAAGATGATTTGTCGTGAAAATAGGAAGTTAAATCTTTTGGAATAGTTTTAATATAAGAGAAATCTTTAAATTTTCAAATAGGTGTTGTTATAAAATATATAAAGTAGCTATACGGAATTGATATACAGTTAGATGTAAAGAAATTGGCATAAAATTTTAAGACCATACTGTACTTTTCTAATTATAAAATAAGAACTTTATCTTTCTTCTTCCTGTCTGTTCATTTGTTCTGCACATTTTACAAATATAACCATATTTAGAAGAAAACAAGTAAGTTATTAATGTAAAAAATACCATTTTTCTGAATAAAATTGACAAATTTCATTCTTAAAATTTTAATCTGTGGTAATTTTGTAAAATTTGTGTATATTATGTTGGTTTATTGACGATACTTAAATTACATTTTTATGAAACATTAATATTTCATTTTAAAGACTTTTCAGAATGTTATTTCGTTGAAACTTAAATTTTTCTCCAAAGGAACAATTTTTTTCGTATTTATTATACTTATTGTCTCATATTATGTCAAAATATTTACGAAGACAGCAAAAGTTGAAATTGAAAAATTGCAATATGATATATGTTTTCCAAAAGAAATAGTTTGAGGACGTAGCTTTTCCAGACACCAATAAATAAAATGGGACAAAATGTAATATGATATGTTATCCAAAACCAAGGGTTGTATGTTTTAATTTTTTAAACGATTATAGAAATTATAATTCAAGCCATTGAAACAAAAAGGAAAAGTTATACTGTATCATTGTAAAAGAATGATAGATAGAATAATGTAATTTTAAATGTAACCCTTAATGTAATTTTAAATGTAATCATTAATGTAATTTTTAAGCATGAGTAAATTGTGTTTTAAATAATCTCTGCATTAGGTAAAAGTGTACGAGAAACTTAACAGGCTCTAATTTTGTTTAGATTTATGTAAAAATATGTTGCTATTCACAGGGTGATACCTTAATTCCGTTTGGCCTCAAATAACAGGTGAACCAAGTTAGCTACAGTCATAAACGTAGTGTCTAGGTATTGTAAAACGGGTATGCACTATACAGTGAGGTAATATGCACCGCTCCTAGTGGATAACTGTAGAGCTAGCGCTCATATCTCGAAATCGGTACGAGATACGGAAAAAAAGGCAATTATAAAGTTGTCTCCGATTTAGTATGAAATGAAGTCTAACGTGTAATAAGAAACTTTATTACATACCCTAAAATGATTACCCTTAAATATAACACCAATTGTATGATGGAATGTGGCATTATAAGTTGGGCGCATATATACAAATAAAACAAAGATTTATTTATCTAAGATTGCTTAAGACTAACTTAAAACTTAGCTAAGCTAAGATGCAATCTTATTAAGGGGGGCGGTGGCTGTTAATTTTTTTTTTAATTTTCATCATAGAAATATAAAATATTTTGCACATATACATTTCATCATAAGTGTATGAAACACATTAGAAGAAATTTCCAATCTTTTTGGAATTTTAAGATTTTTTAAAAATTTTAAATTTTAAAAGAAAATTTTAAATTGCTCCAGGCGTCTGAATTTTTTAGATATGTCTTTGCTTTTGAATTTCAATCACTTAAAACTATATTACAAACAAATCTAAGCATTGATTTTTTAATCTCTTGTAAGAGATTTTTTTCTGAATTTCCTATCGATTTTCATCAAAATTTTGCCTTTTAACAAGTTAAAAATCAAATTTAACTATCTTAATGAAGTCGAATTTCAAAATGCATGCTTAGTTTCCTTGTACACAATATCAGTATACTACTTTATCAATTTCGTGAATTTTGATCAAAAACTAAGACGCTCGGAGCATTTCAAATATCTGAAATCGTTGAAAAATCAGTTTTGAAAAAAAACAGATTTAAAGTATATTAAAGGGCCGAAAAATTGTTTGTGTACAAAATTCAAACACTTGTAAGCTTGCGAAAAATAGTCGCAGCTGCATGCGGTTTTTCGCAAATGGCTCAGAACAAACTGGAAAAAAATAATATGCACAAAAATAATTTTCGATTTTTGCACAAATGAAGGTCCACGGTCCCCTTAAGCTAAGGTGCAAATTTAGCTAAGACTAACTTAACTAAGATTGCGCCTTGTTTATATGGGTAAACAAGGTGCAATTTACTTTAAAAAGAAAATCACTTTAAGTTTGCTCAATGTGTTTACCACCAAAGTACAAGAATGAATGCATTATGCATTGGTACCGATGGTGGATACATTGAGCATACTTAACTTGTTTTTAATATTAAAATAAACTGTACATTCCTTGCATGTGTTACTTTTATGACCAAATGTGCATCAGGCTTATAATGCCGCACTTCTGCTTGCAATTAACTGCGCATTTAATCTGGTGATTGAATGTACAAAAATTACATATTAGGTCTGCTCATAAATTTATTTTTACATGTAAGACATCATTTCATACTAAATGGAGGATGCTCTACAACTTTGTAATTGATATTTTCTCCGTATTTCGTACCTATTTCGAGACAGGATGCTAACACCGCAGTTTTGTCGTTAGGAGGCACAAGAAGTTATCTCATTGTATCGAATACCTGTTTTACTATCACTGTAAAAAAAAGACAAACGTTCCTTAATATAGGAAAATACAATATAATCACGAACAAAATTACACAATCACATCTTTCGAGTTACCACGATTCTGAAAAGTTGTTCTTCGTCTTTATAAACCTAAAAAACAAATTTATTTTCGAGGTTTAAAGAATCCTTTATAAAAACAAAGTTTCTTTTGCGGCCACTGATTTTCGGAAACGTTTCCGAGTAATTTTTCCAGGGTATTAAGGGAAGGTGGCCTAAAATGATCCCCTTAAGGGAAAAACTTGTGTAAATAACATAACTGTTTAAATAAAACTTTGGCCCTTTGCTAGTATGTTTTACATGATATTTTGCATTATATACATATTTTAATAATATTTAAAACCCAAATTGAGTAATGAAAAAAATAGATTTTTTTAAAAGTATCCAAAGGATCATTTTACTCTCACACAAGGGCAAAATGATTCTACATTTAAAAATAATTGTAAATTGTTTTTTTATCGGCAAAATAAAGGATATAAAAGTAATTATGACAATACATAAGTGTAATTCACATCTAAAAACATACTCCATTAAGTAAACCAAGTCATATTTCTGAACATAAAGGACTGTAATCTAAATATCTATGAAAGTTAGTGCCTACCTTATGAAAAATGTTATAAAAACCAATTTTTCAAAGAATTCTATTCAGACGCGTAATGCTGCGATCGCTTGAATGCCGCCATTGCTTCTTCTTTAATTATCACAACTAGTTTAAGTGTTACCTCGTAGATAGCGTGACCTGTCTGGAAGAAAATATTTGTGGATCATTTTGCCCGTTAGGATCATTTTAGGCCACCTTCCCCTAATTATTTTTCTCAACCCGGAATATCGGTTTTTATCCATTTCCAATTAAATATATCCAGGTGTGTAATTAAATTTCTACATGCAAGAGTAACAAAATAATATTGATTTTAATGCTATTGTGAATAATTTTAATTTACCACGTTTATTAGTAAAAAATGTTTATGGAATACGGAAATGTTTACTTGATAATTTATAGCATCCGAAAAACCTATGTTCTATTTTGAGAAAACTGATTAATACACTCTAAAAATTATTCGGAAACGTTTCCGAAAATCGGTGGCATCAAAATAAACTTTGCTTAATCTCGAAAATATACTGATTTTTGATGTTTCTAAGATAAAGATAGGCTTTCGGAACCATGAATAACTCGGAAGAGGTTATATCTATATTTTTGTTGGTGTATAAATTATATTTGCCTAGATTAAGAAATATTCTTTTTTTTTTTTCAGGAATATGTTTTATTACTGTTAATTTTACGGTACAATACTGGGAGCTGAGACGCTAGTATTATACTGAAAAATGCGCACCTTTTTTTTTTTTTTTTTTTTTTTTTGAGTGCATACATTATGAAACACTTTTCAATACTAACGGAAATTATTAAGAAATTTCAATTCTTCATACAATGGGATGAGATTATAACTAAGCAATTTAAAAACACATATCTTAATAAAAATACATTTGAGCAATTGCTATCCATATCCGTCATGCAGCCCTGTATATGATGTGTAGAGTTTGTACACAACGTGTAATACACTAAAAATTAGATAAAATTGCATAACACAGCAGAAAAAGCACTTCCAGCAATTACTGATCCTATACAGTCCTTTAAATGAATTCTTTTTTAGTCTCTGTACATGAACGATAATTCCTATGCATTCCATAGTGTATAGAAAACACATTGTAGTTACTCTTAGTGATCCTTTTAAATTGTTTGAAAGTGTATGTTTGAAGTACCCTAACATCTTTAAAGTGCACCGCAAACGATTTCCCCCCCATATGTCATAATGTAATGGAATTATTTTGTGCGTCTCTGTAATTGAACTATAAATGCTACTTGTACACTCCAGTGAAAGCATGTTGTAGTCCACCTCAGTAATGAATAATAATTTTATTATGTTTGAAATATCGTAACATCAATAAAATACGCTGCAAACGATTTTTCCCCTTATATAATGTAATGTAATACTTTTTGTGTCCCTGTAAATGAACTATTAATGCTATACACTTCATTTTCAATATCGAACATTCTATAGTAAAATTCAATAACATATAAAAATTTTATGGCAATTCGAGTATATTTACGGGAGTTAGAGTATGGACAGACAGACAGACAAACTGAATTCATAAACACTTTTCAACTATGATGGAAAGTGTTAAAAATGATAGAGAAAAAATCACTACCAACCTAAAAGTTATATTTTATATTTGTCACTAAAACCTTTATATATACGCATGTAACAATTTTCTTATTAAAGTAAAAGGTAGATAATTACACTTATCGGAAAATCAGACAAAAAATGTTAATAGAAAAGTGCAGTTAAGGCAGATTTTATTTAAAACTTTTTTAATGAGATACGGAAAAAGAGCATAGTGTCGGAATGGGTGGTATAAATAGGGGGATATAACGGAGGCTACGACATTAAAATACCTAAAAATGATGTCATAGAAGATCAATACATGTTTAAATAAAAATGAAGGAAAAAAAATTTAATACCCTTTTAAATAATACGCACTCAAAATGCACTTTGATCATTTAATTAAAATTAATCACATTATTTCCAATGAAAGTCCAAATGTAACTTAAGTAAAACATTAAAAAAAAGTCTTGAGAAATATTAAAGAATTGACATCAGTTTGTTACTTGTTCAGGCATTTTTACTCTTCTTATTCATAAAAAGAATATAAACTATATTTCATCTTTCCTGAAAGCATTAGAGAGTCTCACAGGATTTACAAGGAAATTTAATTATATTCGAGATCAGAAAAAAAAAGAAACAATTTGTTTTTATAATAAACTAATGCTCTCTTTATGGTTTTACAAATGACAAATCATAAAAGCCGCGATGTGACACGTATGATAAATTGATCTTAATGTCACACTTAATTTCACTCGCGTTTCACGTTTTTTTGTAGCCCAATGTGAAGCAGTAGCAATGAATTGTTATCACTTCAAGTATATTTTTTTTTTACTTTTGCATCACGAAACGCTTGTTATTCAGTGTCAGTTTTTCTCGTATATTTTAATAGTAGCTATCGCATTTTTTGAATTATACTGTAAATAAATTTTTAGTATGCTGATATTTATGAAGTATTTATAAATAATATTTATAAAAATATTATAAAACTATCAATATTAATAAAATAACTTCAATAATCATAATATATTATAAAAATATTTGTAATTAACTTAGATAAAATAAAACATCTCGCCTCTGTTATGTTAGTTATTCGTTATAATTTTAGTGAAAAAGCAAATATAACTTTAAAAAACATTTTTTTTTTCTCTTGCATCACGAAACGTTTGTCATTCAGTGTCAGTTTTTCTTGTATATGTTAATAGTACTTATGGCATTTTTTGAATTGTGCTATAAATAAATTTTTAGCATGTTGATATTTTATGAAGTATTTATATAAATGATATTTATAAAAATATTATAAAACTATCAATATTAATAAAATAACTTTAATAATAATAATATATTATAAAAATATTTGTAATTAACTTAGATAAAATAAGATTTCCCTTCTTTTATGTTAGTTAATCGTAGTACTTTTAGTGAAAAAGCAAATATAACTTAAGTAAAAAACATTTTTTCCCCTATATATTTGTGTCAGAAAATTTAAAAACACATTACATATAATACATGATTACATATTACATATATTACACATTACATAATACAAATACACATACTTACAATACACATACATAGATTACACATTACATATATTACATATAATAAATGATTACATATAATATAAAATAATTTTATATTTCCTAAAAGCACTAGGAAATTTCACAGTATTTATGGAGAAATAAAAAGAAAAAGATAAAGTAATTACTCTTAATAATGCGTACGGTAATGTTCCCTCAAGAATTTTACAAATAAGGGACCATAAAAGCCGGCATGTGACACTTATGATAAATTAATCTTTATGTTACATATTTAATCTTCATGTTTCATATCTGTTAGACGCAGTAGAGATGAATTGTCATCACATCAAGTTTACGTTTTATTTTTGCATTACATGAACTCGCAAATTTATTACTCAGTGTGAGTTTCTTATATTATATTTCATTAGAAATTCTTTTTGTCTTTTTGTTAAATTGCAAGATTCTGTATTATGTTACCAACAATGAAAACTGAAATTTTCATAACGTACCTATAATGTAATTCTTATTCTATTTTAAGCAGGAAAAAAAAGTAATTTAAAACCAGTGCATATTGTCTTCTATCAGACATCAACTTTTAATTAAGCTCAATAAAAAAGATTTTGCACTATGATAGATGTTCACGATGTAAAAACCAACGAAAATAAAAGCTTAAATAAATTTTTAAAAATCACACTGCAACTGGTTCATGTTTTCGTAATATTTTCGATCAAAACACAAATATAAAATGGAAAATCAATTTACACTGCAAAAATAAATTGTTGTTTTGCGCGGCACCGTATTACTGCTTATTTTACTGTTTATTACTGTTAATTTTACGGTATAATACTGGCAGCTGAGGTGCTAGTATTATGCTGTAAAATCAACATTTTTTTTTCTTTTTTCCAGTTTATAACATCTACATGTTTGTTAAGAAATTTCAAAACACCCACTTTTTTCAATTTGTTATTTACTCGTGCATTTTTATGCTTCTTAACAGGAATATAATATATTAAGAATTTTTATCTTTACTGAAAGCATTAGGTGATATCTCTGGATTTAAGGGGAAATAATTATATTTCTTACTAGAATAAAAAGAAATCTGTTTTAATAATGTACACTGTAAATAGCTCCTTTTATGATTTTATAAACGACACACTCTGTAAACCCCGATGTGACACTTATGATAAATTGATCTTTAAGTCACACACTTAATTTCACTCGCATTTCACATTTCTTAGCTTAATGTGACGCAGTAGAGATGAATTATTACTTCAAGTTTACTTATTTCTGTTTTTGCTTTTCAGAAGCTTGCGAAAATGAATTATTCAGTGGCATCTTCCCATGTATATTATACGAGCGGTTATCGTTTTTTTTTTTTTTTTTTTTTAAGTTGTGCGATTTTGAATTATGTTATCAATAATTTTATTTTTGAAAATGGAAATTTTAATAACGTATTTATAATGTAACTTTTTATCTAATTTTAACCCTTTCATAGGGGCGGTGATAGGTTTATGACACAAGAATTTTGGTATAAAATTTTCTCTTTATTATGTATGTGAAATACAGCATTACCTTTTTAAGGTTTCGTTCATCTCACGAAACTCTATTACTCCCGCTTCGTTGTCTGTCTGTCACAGAGCCGGTTCTCAGAAACTATATAACTTACAAGCATGAAATGTTATTTACTTATTGCTGAATATCTATTATGAAGCTCAAAATCATAAAATTTGAAAAAATCGGATTATTTTAATATATACAGATAAAAAAAACAAAAATATAACAGTTTTTTCCTATTAAATTTAAACATTTTTTGTTATAGAAGTTGCCAACCATTAAAAATCCACAACAAAAATTCTTTCTACAGTAATTAATTTTCTATTGATAGATTTCCATGTGAAAAATGAAAATGAAATAAAAATCTTCACCAATTGAAAAAAAAGATTAATAGGACGTCATATTGGTATATACGGAAATTTTCAAACATTTCTCAATAACACAAGGAGTATGAGTATGAAAGCAACTTAATATGACTTAGAGAATTATTATATAACTTAGAGAATTGAAAAGAAAATTAATCTGACGTCATATTGGAAGTTTAACGGATTTTTCAAATGCTTGAGAAAACTACAAATAGAGTATCAATATGAGTAATAGAGAATATATGAAATAGAGAATAATAGAAAATATATGAGTTTGAGGAACGTATCGAATCATGATAAAAACCCGATTATGGAAAGATTGGCATATTTTAATATTTTGAAGGTCTCTATACAACATGTTTAGTTATGAAACTGATTTTTTAAAAATATCGCATTTAGTCTACATGACAGATATTATTACGACAGAGTATAATAGAAGGAAGGACATTTATCTGGATTTGTTAAAGAAAGGATAAAGTGTTTTGAAAGGAATATCACACGAAACCGTTTGTGCAATCTTCGATCACACTTATCCACTTGTTTCTAAATAAATTTATCCGTAAATTCCGTTGTAATTCATTCATTTCAACGTTTTAACAATTAAAGTTCTTTGCCCCTAAAGCGATTAAACAGTAAATTTGAAACAAAAAGTAATTTGAAACCAGTCTACACTATTTTGTTAGATATTTCACTTTAGTTACAAAAATATAAATTTTTGTGTGTTACGATTGATGTTTACTATGTAAAAACTAACGAGAAAGAAAACATGTTCGCAGTTTTCGTAACATTTTCAATGAAAAAGCAAATAATAAATGATTTTTTTATTTTTTATAACTGCTTGTCAGAAAAAACTAAATGAATTTATAACTGCTTGTCGGAAAAAACCTACTTCAACTATTTATTTCTTCCGGCCATTTCACGCTTCTTACACACAGAAAAAGGAATTGATTAAAACTACAAAACATGTTTTGTTGAGTACATTTTGGTTGTTTTAGCAAAATTCAAGTAAAATTGAACCCTTTTACTTGAATTAACAAAAAATTTTTTGGAATTGCAAAAAAATTTTTTTTTTTTGTTGATTTAAACAAAATTTCCATTGACCTATATTTAAACAAAAAGTTTCGTTGGGTCAACCAAATTTTTGTTGATTCAACAAAACTTTTTTCTGGATGTAAAAAGAACATAATGTATACTACATTTTTATATTTCATAGAAGCATTAGGTAATCTCAAAGTATTAATGGAGAAATTTAATGTTATTCCATGCTAGAAAAAAGCAATTTGTTAATAATGCATACAATAATGTTCCCTTTATATTTTTACAAGCGACGGACTATAAAAGCTGAGATGTGACACATTTTGTCACATACTTAATCTCATTCCCGTTTCTGATCTCTTAGCCTAATGCGATGCACTAAGAGATGGATTGTTGTCACTTCAAGATTACTTTTTATTTTATAATATAAGATTGCAAAACATTTTTATTCAATGCCAGCTTGTAATGAATATTTCAGCAGATGTTATCACCTTTTTTGCGTGTAACATTTAAAGTTATCAATAAATTTCTTTCCATATTGATATTTTTATAATGCATTAATAATGTACCTTATGCTAGTTTAAAGCATGACATTTGAAAAAAAAAAGTGTATTTTGAAACCAGTAGGGGAAAGTAGTGTCAAACCGAGTACCTAACTGTTTTTCTTTGTTGACAAAAGTCTAGAAGAGTGGAAAAATCGAAACACGTTCATAATCGAAACATCGTTTGGGGACATTAAAAAATTGGGCTATAAAAAAATCCCACCCGTTGCCACAGGAAAATTCTTCGCTACTTGGGAAAAGATGTTTTCCAGGATCATCTGAAACAGCTCCGAATTTCGGTGGTAGGGTAAAACCAGGTACTAATCAGAAATTAAGTTTTTACACTTACAGTAACAAACAGTTTTATTGTAATAAATTTTGAATCAAAGTTTAAAACACATATACATTTCTTAAGGTCAGTAACATTTTTTTTTCGGGTTTTCAAGCAATTTTTAATGTTGTCATGCAATGGCTTTCTCAGCTTTTACTTCTCAGCTGCACTCTTTATGTGCCCTGACATTCTATCCAACACTGAACATTGTATCCATCCTTCACCACCTGTTGAGTGAAGAAACGCAATTCATTGCATAATTCAATGCAAAACCATGGGTAACCGGTTTTGCCTCAACAGGCTACAAACTCTCCTGAATAGCTGAACATACTCACTTCTACTTGGCATCAAAATACCTAAATCGGTCCGGTCCGTCTGGCTCAATTTATTTAAAGAGCAGAAAAGACGGCGAAAAATTAAAACTTTTGAGGGTAATTTTTTTTAATAGCACTGCACGGACATAGAGATTAACTCACCTCAATTGTTAATTTTGATGAACATTGATATTAATGTTTGATTAGTACAAGTGTAAGTTGCTTATGAATATCACTATAATTAATTTCATTAGTCTTTAAAATATCTTGCTGCTCGCTGTACAAATGAATTGTTATTGATATCAACTCATACACAACTTAGCAATTTTGTAAATAACTATTTGACTTTGAATATTCATGATATGCAAATATGTTATACTTTGCAACCATTGGTAGAAACTTTAGTATATATATGTTACGGTCAATATGATTAATCCGGTCATTATTAATAATAACCGGATATTATTAATAATGGCCGGAAATAAAGGCCGGTTATTATTAATAATAACAGGGGTCATTATTAATAATAACCAGTTATTATTAATAATGACCGGATTATTCATATTGACCGTAACATATATATATATATTTTTAATTGGTAAATACTATGTAAATGCTTATTAACTACAGTTTATCTAAAATAATTTGTATCAGAATATAGAAATCTTACATCAAGATCTATGTGCAACTTACAATTTCGCTCGCCCAGCCATTGGTGATTTGGGCAGCGCATGTGATTATATGTCTTATATAACTTAATGTATTTGTCTTTACATTCAATTTAATATCGTCATCGGAACGGAGACCAACCGTTTACCTCCCAAACTCTCTCGGGGGGTCTGCCGAGGTCGGATTTGGGGGGGGGGGAGGGTCCCTTTCTCCGTTACTTCCTGGGTCCGGTCTTCTGGCTTTGGTCCGATAAGTGGCAGAATTTGTTTTCCTCTCGTGGACTTTTTGAGCCTATACCTCACCGTTGGCTGTCCACGAGTGGGTGATTTCTGTAAATTTCAACTTGGAGACGCTAACGGATGTAGTTGAGACGGGTTCTGTCCACACGGTTGCACTCATCAACTAGAAAACGGGGTACCCGGATTGACCCGACTGCCCGGTTTTACCCTACTCTCCCCTATATACCATTCTTCAAATATTCAAATTTTAATACGATAAATTTAACATGTTTTGTGCTGCGATGAATATTTATCATCTAAAAACCAACGCAAGTAAAAGCATAAATAAACAGAAAACTAAGCGTAGAACTAATTTCAAGTATTCATAATTTAAATAGAAACGCAAATGTAACTTAAGTGAACATTTTTTTCCTTTTTTAACACTTTCCAACATAGTTTTAAAATGTTTCTGAATTCGGTTTATCTGTCCGTCTGTACATGCTCCAACTTTCGCAAATATACTCGGTTTGCCAAGCAATTTTCATATGTTTTTGAATTTAATTATAGAATGTTCGATATTGAAAATGTAGTGTGTAGCATTAATAATTCATTTACAGGGATACACAAAAGTATTATCTTACATTATGGGCTATGGTTACACTATTTCAAACATATTGAAATTTATATATATATATGACTGTTCTTCACTACAAGATGCTTACTGTAGAACAGTGGTTCCCAAACTTTTGGGCTCGCGGAGCCCTTTTTGGGAAGAATTTCTAAGGCGGAGCCCCTTAACCCCACGGTACTTCATGGTTTACAATTAATGTTTTTTTATGCCTATGGAGCAGAGAAAGATCTGTTGGATAAGAGCCCAGACCAGTAGTTTCCAACATGGGGCCAAGGTTATCAGTTTGGTTCTATTCTTGATACAGAAATTCTGAATTCCTACTAGAAATTTTGAAAATCAAATTTTCTATTATTTAACCCTTTAACAGCTTTATTTACTATTACTATTATTGGACACAATAAATTAAAAATAAGGACAAAAAAACACTTTTTTGTATTAAAATATCTGCCTTGTATAATCGAGATATGTTTGCCAAATACAGCAAAAATTATAGTTAAAAAGTTGTGGTTTGTGAAAGCTTTTAGTAACGAAGAAAACAAACTCTTCTTACCCGAGCGACGTTCTAGCAATACTGTTAAGGGGTTAATGACATCCATTTTTAAAATAAAAAATATTCCTTCGGGATTTCTAGTATGAACTCGGAATTAAAGATCAAAATGGTAACCCTGTCTGGGCCACGCATTGCATTGAGGATTACGTAAAACTATTATTATTTATCGCTAAAACCACACACACAGAGAAGAAATGTATGTTGTACAGTTTTCATTTACAATGAGAGACTTCTGTATAATCACAATAGGCTACTCACGAAAAGAAAGAAGATGTGTATGCCCAGTCGCCCATGAGTAATTATATAACACGTTTTCGCTAGTCCCGCCCACCCGTAACGAATCATGCGATTATGGATTCTTTATCGTTCTTCTTTACGTTTCTAGTACTTCTAAACATGCAACGAAAACGAATCGCCTCTGAGCTTCTTCTTTTGAACAATTTTTAAAAAATACATTTAGAAGCAGAACTTCGTTTTAGTGTTTAAGTGGGCGGGGCAAAATCTATATCCTGTATTGTTAGCTGCATCGTCGTTCACTTTTTTTTAATATTTTATTTGAAGTATTTAGCTATTAATTATAGTTTTGAAAGTAACTTTCTTTCGCCATTGTTTTTGCCTCAAAAGAGATATACAGTTAAAATTTACACATGTTAAAAGAACTGCAACTAGTAGAAAAATTTTACTAACAAAATGGGATATATGGGTGGGGTTAAATTTATATCAGGGCGGGTACTCATTGACGAAAAGGTCTAGGCAAGGGGTGGAGCTGAGCAAAAGTATAGATTGTTAGTGTGATGACAAATGTAAAGAACAATATATATTTTTTAAATTGCTACAGCCTTATTTCTGATAGGAAAATGTAGCAAAATAACATAAATATCTTACAAGGAAGGTCTCCATAAGCGCATACTCAGAAATTTTTGAAAAAATTACAGAATGTTCTTCTCATGGCGATATATACGTCTATAAAAAAATTTCTGCGGAACCTCGATATAACGTCCGTAAAATATTATGAAAATTTCGTTCATTTGGCGATTTATCACCGGTTGGCGACGGAATAAATTTAACCCTTTCAGGGGCAAAGTACTTATGTTTCTAAAATTTTGAAATCATTGAGTCACACCGGGATTTAACAACAAATTTATTTCCAAATATGTAAAAGATTTCCTTCACGTATATTATGAAAGTAAAATTTTATTCTAAAATTCCGGTGTCATTGTGGCATTTGGGAATTAAAATTAAGTGGGATATATTATATCCCACCGCCCTTCAAGGGGTTAAAAAATACGCTTTTATGACAAATATCCTTTAACCTTTTCCGGCGCGGAGTAAGTCTGTTTTTAAAATGATGAAAATATCGACTGACACCAGAATTTACAGAAGAATGTATTAGAAAATAAGAGCTTGCTTATATTCTCGTAATTTATAAAAGGAAAAATTTAATTAAATATTCTTGGTGCCGTTTGTCAGTTTTGGAATTAAAATTAGGTGTCCTTTTTTCTGGACACCGCCCGCTAAAGGGTTAAGGAAACTCTTTTTCATACTGAACTTGTTTATGCATGTTTAACTTACATAACAAATAATTTTTATAACTACAATTTTGTGTACACATTTATATGTATATATAATGGAATTTAACGATTGTATTTTACGATTTAGAACAAAATTTAATTTGATTAAAATTGTTTTAAGTTCAAAAATAAGCCCGATTCCGAATATTGTCAATTCAAGAAAGTTTTTGTTGCTATGGAAACAACGGCTTCTTCGATATAGAAATGTATAACGAATCCGTTTGTCATCGGGTTTTTCCTTTTAAAATACATTTGAAAATTACTTGTACAACCGTTGAAGCTATTTAAATTAGAAAAAATATCGTGGAATGGAGAATAAAACAATAGGCAAAAAAAAAACATGAGTGATTTATTTAATCTGATTTAAAAAATATTTTAAATTAATATTAATGCAAACGTACAGCGAGTTGAAAATGTTGAACGCAAAATGCAAACGATTCTGAACAAGAGGGTATGGTATCATGAGCCATAGAATTAACCCATTCGTATAATGTTTTAAGCTTATGACAATTTTACGCTTTTAAATTTTACAAAAATCTCATAGACAGGTCTCATAACAAGAATTTCTTCAAACTCTTCGCTTATGCCTTTCAGATTCATAAATTTTTAAAATTTCGATTGTTAACTAAAAGTGAAAATAAACATACAGATTCAATAACTCAATAATACCCATAACTTAAATGTCAGCTTCGCTATAAGATAAAATAGATATTTGCAGCTTCCAAAACATAGAACATATTTCTTCAATGGTAAAAATATATAACTGCAACAACAAGCAGCTTGTATATATTATACAAAAAATAATAAATATTTCATCGTTTAAGTTTAAATTCATTAAATATTGCGCATTCGAATAATCATTTTACAAGCAATTTAAAATGCATTAAAATCGTTTGCGTTTGGCGAAGGAAAAATGTTGCCAGCCCAATCATGTGTTTTTGCGCCAAATACTCGAAAGTATTTTATTTTTTTACAGATTTCCTACTGGGATTCCGCAGCTAAATTTCACTGTTCCTTTATTACTTACATGTGTCGCTTCATTAGCATTTTTTTCAAAATTTTCTGAGTATGCGCTTTAAGGAGACCTTCCTTTGTTAGCCAAGGCCGAGATCAATAAAAACAAAATTTTAAAGAGGGGTTGTTAAGTGATACAAGATGTTGAAAAATGCGTTTTCATGCATTGCTTTAAAATTAAGTGCAATTATGTAAAACAGCATAGAAAATTTAAATAACTAATAATTAATTAAAAAAAATAAACAGATTAAAGGAATTAGTTACAAAAAGAAAAAAAGAAAGCTCTATACACAACGTATACAAGTATTAAATGAACATAATTAGGTTTTTTTTTTTTAAATGATACAAGATGTTATAAAAAAAGAGGCGTTTTAATCGACAAACATTGTTTTACTATGAAAAACAGTATACAAAATTTAAATAACTAAAAATGAATACAAATAACATAAACAGCGCCTTTGCTCTTTCGATTCACGTTGTGCATTCGATGCAGAATACTATTTCTTGTAGCTTATTGTGAATCGAATTTTTAAAACACATTAAATCAGTGTTTCCCAACCTTTTTTTGGCCATGTCCCCTCAAATCATCTCTAAAACCTTGACGCCCCCCTCCTCCCTCTACCTGTGACAAATAATCTTTATTACATAAAAAGTGTACTCTTATTCCTACTAAACAAGTCCTAAACGCCTTTAATTGGATCTAAATAAAGAACAGTACATTCTCGAAAGAAAAAAAGCATTAACGAAAAGAAAGTATTTATGAAAAAATCGTTAATAATAATAATAATAGTAATAATATGCTGCGATGTAAAAAAGCAAATTATTTTGTTTAAATATTTATTAGAAAATTGAAATGCATAAATAAAAACTTTAATTTTAATTGAACCTTTTTCTATGTTGCTTTTACAATTTTAATTACTGGCAGTAAAAAAGGTACCTAATAAATTCAAAATAGATTCGAGATGAAGAGAAGAAAATTAATGAGATCCTTTTGCTTCACGATGCTTGCAGAGAATTTTTATATCAGGTTTTAATTTAGCCAACTTTAATCTCAAGTCCCCTCATTTAGTTATGTCCAGTCGATTTGTTTTCTTCTGAAGTAAATCATTTCTTGCCCTAAAACCACATTCAACTAGGTTTGATTTTGGAAATAACAATATTTTTCTTGCAAATTTTCTTGCATTTGGATATTTAGATTCTGTCTCGGCACAAATCCATGCCATCACTCCTTTTATACTGAATAAGGTTTTAACTGACTCATCCTTTTAAATTTCAGAGAGTTATTCTCGGAATCATATTGAATCATCAAATGATAAGTCCACTAACATGTGACCTAGCCTAATAGTCTTCTTGTTCCCTAAACCTGTAGGGTGATAAATGGATTTCAAATCCTCTGAACCGTTTTTAAGATAAAATAGCGTGACCCATAATGACCCACTAATTGAATTTTCTCGAACATGTGACCTAGCCCAACACTCTTCTCGTGCTCGAAAACCATTGGATGCAAAATCTAGTGTAAATTGAGCCGCTTTTTAGATCTTGACCCACAATGACCCAGAAATGACCCACTAATCGAATTTTCTCGAACATGTGACCAAGCCCAATGATTTTCGCGTGCACGAAACTCGTAGGATACAAAATTTAATCAAAATCGTTAGAGCCGTTTTTTAGATAAAATTAATTTGACTCGCTTTGACCCAAAAATGACCCACTAATCGAAAGTTCTCGAACATGTGACCCATCCCAATAGTCTTCTCGTGCCCGAAAATAGTCGGATACAAAATTTCGTCAAAATCGTTTGAACCGTTTTTTAGCTACAATTAGCTTGACCATGACTCAAAATTACCCAAAATTACCCACTAATTGAATTTTCTGGAACATGTGACCTAGCCCAACAGTCTTCTCGTGCCCGAAAACCATTGGATGTAAAATTTAGTGTAAATTGAGCCGCTTTTTAGATCTTGACCCACAATGACCCAGAAATGACCCACTAATCGAATTTTCTCGGACATGTGACCTAGCCCAATGATTTTATCGTGCTCGAAACTCGTAGGACACAAAATTTAATCAAAATCGTTAGAGCCGTTTTTTAGATAAAATTAATTTGACCCGCGTTGACCCAGAAATGACCCACTAATCGAAAGTTCTCGAATAAGTGACCCAACCCAATAGTCTTCTCGTGCCCGAAAATGGTCAGATACAAAATTTCGTCAAAATCATTTGAACCGTTTTTTAGCTACAATTAGCTAGACCATGACCCAAAATGACCCACTAATCTAATTTTCTCGAACATGTGACCTAGCCCAATGGTTTTCTGGTGCCCCAAAAACGGTAGGATACGAAATTTCGTCAAAATCGTTAGAGCCGTTTTTAAGATAAAATTTGCATATATATATATATATATATATATATATATATACATATATATATATAACCACACACAAGATTTGCTCGTATTAGAATATATGATATGATTATAGTATGTTTCAACCCAGTGATAGATGTAGTTATTTTTGACACACACACACAAATTCCTACATAATTTCGAAAAAATTTTCCTTGCAATATGATAATTTCTTTCATGTTTTGTTTATTTTCCTGGAACGCCGCGGAGCCCCTGAAAAGTATAGGCGGTGCCCCAAGGGCTCCACGGAGCACACTTTGGGAACCTCTGCTGTAGAATATGGGGTGCATAGATTTTATCGTTCATTTACAGGGACACACAAAAGAAATCGGTTACAGTACTGTCAATGAGCGATAATTGCTGAAAAATGCTCAGTTGTGGTGTGCTTTTTTTAATTTAACTAAATGTTTGCATATGATATTGCGTATATAAATATTATAGATCATAAACAGGGCTGCACAAGAGAATTCGAGTGCATTTCCGTTTAATGGAGGAAACTGTTGAGAGGGAATTTTCACCTGTGTTATGGATTACATAACTGAACTAAATCTTAGCATACTATATAGTATATCTTTAGACGATATACAGGGCTTCACAAAAGAATTTTAATACTTTTCCGATTACTGATGGCAATTGCTGAAACACGATTTTCAAACGTGTGATGAGTTTTCGAAATTTTTCACTTAGATATCATCTTTCACCTTATTAAACGGGAAAATTTTGTTAGTACTACGTTTGACGCGTGATTTTTCTTTCTTGTTAAAATTTATGAGTGCTTGTCAGAAAAATTAAAAATACATTCTTCAATTTGTCATTTGCAACAGCAATTTCACTCTACATATCTGTAAAAAGAATTTAAATATTATTTTTGTCTTTAAAAGCATTAGATAATCTCACATGATTTATGGGGAGATTTAATTATATTCCGTACTAGAGAAAGAAAAAAAAGCAATTTGTTTTCATAATGCACATGGTAACGCTTCTTTATGGTTCTACAAATGACAGGCCACAAAAGCCGCGATGTGACACGTGTGATAAATTGATCTTTATGTCACGCATTTAATCTCACTCCTGTTTCACATCTCTTAGCTTAATGTGACGCAAGTAGAGATGAATTGCTATAGTTTCAAATTTACTTTTTATTTTTGCATCTCAAAATTTATTATTCAATGTCAGTTTCTTATGTATATTTCAGGTGCTGTCTTTCTTTTTTAGTTGCACGATTTTGAATTACGTTATCAGTAATTTGTTTTTTATTTCTGTATTGAAATTTTAAAATGTAACACTTTTGGTAATTTTAAGGGAAAAATTTGGGAGAAAATTAAAAAAGACGCCCCAGCCTAATTTAGCTGACGATCTTGAAGGAGTTCACGATGTTATGGAGAAAGAAAGTTGCTAACAGTCACAAATGATACAGGAAATGCATTATATCATTAACAGTTGTTGCTAAGTAGCTAGTAATGAATGATTGTCACCTTAATTAACTAATAAATTTCTGTAGACTTAATTAATTGATTTTATATTAATTTTAATTATTGGAAGCTAACAAGGTAAAGTTAGCGACAGGACTACAGAGTGGGGTAAGTGCGCTTTAGAGTTAAGTGTACTTTTAAAAAATCCGTGAATTGAACGACATTTTCTCTAGGTTATATTTTGTTAAAACACGAAAATTTCACTTTTATTTGATTATATTCACTCAAAATTCGGAAATTCCACAATTTAACGTAAAAACTACTTGAAATCTTCGAAAGTATAACTGCAATTTCGTGAAATCACAGGGATGTTCCGACACCTGTGCTGCATAGTAAGGTTTCCGTATTAGTAACGAAATTTTTACTTTCGCCCTTTTTCCCCCAAAACACGAAAAATTCGCGAACTTCTGTTCAAAATCTCCTGAAATTCTCCTATCAAGCAATGGAAATTTCTTCAAATAACAGAAAAATGTTCTATAACCACATGGGTGTATCGGCAAAACTTGCTGCTTGTACTTTTTACGTTTGACGAAACTATTTCCGAGAGTGTGTACAGTCCGGATGTAAAATGCTACCAAAGTGGTATACAGATTTACCACCTATGAGAAAATTTCATTAAAAGCTAACTCTTGCAAACGACTACAGATTGGGTGCACTTGTATGCAGTATAATCAACATGGGGAACTTGAAATGTGAAACAACAGAAAAATAAGAATTATATACAAAAAATATGATATTTCAATAGTTTATGTGGAGTTTTTTTTTAGGTTGAATTACTGCTTCCAAGTATTACTGCTTCTAATTATCGCTTCTAAGTGAGTTTTTGGGTTAATTGCACATATAAAAATCTCTGAATTCAACGAATTTTTCCGTTGGTTATATTTTGTTAAAACACAAAAATTATCTCTTCTATTTTATTATTTTAACCCAAATTTTGGAAATTCCACAATTTAACGTAAAAATTACTTGAAATCTTCCAATGTATAACTGCAATTTTGTGAAATCACAGTGGTGTTCCGCACTTGTGCTGCATAGTATAGTTTTCCTTTTAGAAGTCCCTTTAGGTTGAATTATTGTTTCTAACTAAAACTGCATCTAATTATCGATTCTAAGTGCGTTTCAGGATTAAGTGCACTATAAAAAAATCCGTGAATTGAATGAATTTTTCCGTTGGTTATATTTTGTTAAAACACAGAATTTCCAAACACGGAAAAATGCATTGATTCCACCATTTTTGTGGTTTCATACTTCTCGTGATGGCTTTACAACACACGAGCGTTCCCAAGTGCAGTCTTTGAAAAAACAGCAGCTTTTTAAAATCAAATTATCCCAAATCCCAGCTCTGTACACCACTCTGCTAGGATTTTACAGGAGGACCATGTACTTACTCCTAAAATGTACCTACCTCACTTTATCTTGTACTATTATTTTTTAGATATACAATTTTTATATGATAAATACAAACGTTTTTGTGCTATGGTGGATGTTTTTTACTATGTTAAAACTAACACAAAGAAAAGCATAAGTAACCAGAAAATTCAGCACACAACTGTTTCAAACATTCTTGGAAGTTTTTCATGTTGTCTCTGTTTTTAAGTTTGCACTAAACAGGGAATTTTTTTGTTAAAGTCTTAAAATAGCTGTATGTTATATTTTATCACCATAGGTGTGTTTTTACGGGTCACGTAAAACGCATAAGAAAAAACAGATATACATTTACAGTGATTTTCTTTTATTTGTAATTATTAGAAAAATCGAAAACATATCTTTATTTTTCCGGAATTTTACTCTTTTTATTTAAATAAATAAATAAATAAATATAATATTTATTTTCTTTTCTAACAGCATTAGATAATCTCACAGGATTCAAAAGGAAATTTAAATCACATTGTATTCTTAGGAAAGAAGCAATTTGTTTTTATAATGCATTAGCGCTCACTTTACGGTTTTACAAATTACAGAGCATAAAACCCACGATATGACACATGATAAATTGATCTTTATGTCATAAATTTAATTTCACTCGTGTTTTATACCTCATATCTTAATGTAAAACAATAGAGATGCATTGTTATCACTTCGAGTTTACATTTTTACTTTTGCGCATCGAAAGCTTATAAAAATTTTTAATGTCAACTTCTCATACCTATTTTAGTAGCATTTATTGACTTTTTTAAAAGTTTGATTATGTTATCGCTAAAAATATTTTTGTGTGCTGAATTTTATAATTATTTTCGTTTTAATTAGTCATTTCTTTTTTCTTTTCTTTTCTTTTTTTTTTTTTTTTTGCATATCTTTCCTTCTTTTAGGAAAATTTTAAAAATGTATTCGACTAATCTTCCGTAATTGGGTCACCCACAAACTGGGCGTATTTATTGTGTTCTTGGGAATTTCGTTTATGTTTCGGTTGTGTTTATGCTTCGTTTATGTAATCAGCGATTACTAAATTTATGGTTTTTGATTATGAAGCAAATGGACAAAAAATATTTACTATTATATGTTTTTCATCTCCAGTTATTTTACTGCTATTACCAAAAAAAGCAATACTTGCAGCGCACGGAACAAAAATTTTATGCCTATGGCGACGAATATAACAATATTTGTGAATTTATAATTTGAGCCTCGATAACAAAACAAGTATCTAAAATCCCGATCATTATAAAGCAATTTCGTCTGATGCACAGTTAAACTTAGTGACAAAATAACAATTATTTTCATTATCGGGGTTACTTGGTCAGAAGACTGAAGATACTTTATAGTGTTGAATATAAAAGAGAAAACAAGCCTATTTATTTTTCCGTGTTATTATGCTCATTAAAAAAATGCAAGGAAAGAAAAAAGAACAAATAGTATTTCAAGTAGTTCAAGTATTTACCAAAAATATAATAGATTATTACTAAAAATGTTGCATAACTAACTTTATTTACCGTTGTCAGTTCTATTTAAGGTATGGAATTGTGTTGGTGGATGATCTATAATTGAGTCAACGGCAATTTGACATTATTTTATGGAACATAGTTTTCCGCTGAATTAACTTCGTTTTGAAACTAACTCTGGTACATTTGTAACCATATCGTTGCAAATACTTCTAATGTTTACGTCAAACTTCGCTATGGACCCGATTACCGACGATTTTTTGTATGCAAACTAGAGGTTTGTTTTTCTGGTCTATAAAATGAAAAAGCAATGAAATTGACGTCATTAAAATTTTATTCAAATAATTCATTTTTAAAAATCCACTTTTTTAAGACCTGCCAGAAGAAGACGTAGATCACGAAATGTAACGTAATGTAGAGTGAGATTGTATTGAAGTTACCAGAACCACACATAGCGCCAAGCTGAGAGGCACGGAGTTTAAGAACTAACGAACAAAAATGAATCTCTTGAACTTGCATCATTGCAATGCTCTCTATTTTAGCAGTGCAGTGACTAAAGAACATTTCAATTCATGTTGTCATAATGGACTAATTTCCCTACCAAATTCTACAACAAATGATTAACTAAAAGAGTTGCTTCTTAACAGTCTAAATTTTGTTTAACACATGAGATAATATAATAGCAAAATGGCGTTCGTATCGTTTTTAGCAAAACGAAGGACATTCCAGGTCAAAGTCCATATTGCTTTAAAATACAAGGTCGTTTTCACCATTTCGTTTCATTGAAAGTTCGTTAGAACAGCGTAGCAGGCTGCTAGTTTACATATAAATTTCATTTAAAAGATTCTCTTATTCATACAATAATTATGTAAGTGTACATTGAAATGCATGGATATTTTGGAATCATATTACATACATTTCTTTTAGTTTTTAAACAAGTGAATATTAATTAAATCGTATTTATAAGATTTACTGTAGATATTTTTAAACATTTGTTCTGTAATACTTCGTTGCAGTGCTGAGAAAATTATATATATGTATTACGTTTTATAAATGAGAAATTTGATGCAATTTAAATTTACTTCAAAGCAGAGTAAAATTTTATAATTCATTCATAGTTAATGATTAATTTTGCCTTCTGTGTTTCATACACGTGTTTCGCTACGAATCACATTTCTCATTTTTATCTTGCGTCTAATCTAATTCTAATTAAAATTAGAAACTTCTTCTTTTTTTTTTTCAAAATTTCTGGTAGTAATTGAATATATATATATATTTTTTATTTTAATTTTATTTTTTTTTAAGTTTGACATAGATGCTTCTGCGCACACTGTAAAAAAAATTCCTGAAAATAACTGAAATTGTACTGACAATCGAGACGCCAGTACTATTTCCGTATTTTAACGAAAAAAAAAATCCGTAAATTCCAGGAAATTTTCCGTGATTTTTGAAATATCCGTTTTTAAATTTCCGTTTTATAACAGATATCTTCCGTATTTTTTAGATATTCTTATGTCGTTAAAATTAATTTTATAAAAAAAAAAAAAAAAAAAAAAAAAAGCCATAATTTTAAGGAATATCTTATAAGGGATAATACACTGGTTAATTAAGGGATAATACACTTCTTTTTCGCTCATTTCTGAGCGAGTTTTCAGTAAACAACCACCACTTGCCACGAAGCGTATCGAACCTAGGATCTTCCATTTACTAAACCAGCGGTCTAGACAACTACGCTACGGTTGGACACGACACTTACTCAAATGTTGTTACTTATTTTAGATGCTTTTAATGATGCAAAAACTTGAAGGTTTCCTAGTTAGATGGATATTTTCAGAGCTCCAATATTTTTAATATTTCCTTTTCATAATTTTCTATATTTTGCTTTATTATTTGATGCTTTATAACAGATAATTTTAATTTTTTTATGTATTATATGCGTAAAATATTGTATTAACAGTAATGATTGCTTCTTTTTGCAATAGTACATATACTTTTTAAAATGATTTGTCTGTTGATTTATTTATCAATTCCAATAAAAACAATAATTATCTTAAGCAGACGTATTTATTACATGCTATTAAAGTAAATTTTCTTTATCTCTTAGTTTAAAAACTTTGAATAAACATTTTTATAATAAATTAAATTATTATATTTAAGCTTTGCTGCGAGCTTTTGTGTATGGTTCTGTTAAAATGAATAATTTTTAAAATATCAAAACAAAAAATATAGATTTTTAGAGAAAATTTTGAAATTAATAACTTTAGGATAGGTAAGTTTAAATTTGCACTTAATAATTTAGTTTAAATTAATTTAGTTTAATTTATAGAAATCATAAACTAACGAAATAAATTATACATTTTTATAAAAATGAAGTTTATAATTTTATAAAGTAAACAAAAAGTTATAAATTATTTTTTATAAATTTAAAGAGAAAATTATGAATTTTGTAAAATTATATTTTATAAAATAATAAATTTTAATTTAATTCCCAAGTTTATAAGACAAATCAGTTTAGTTTAATACCCACATACCGGTAATTTGCAAAGATATTATTTTATGAAACTGTTAGTATATCGTATCGTAATTGTAATCGTAGCATTACATCTTAAATTTTATTGGATGATACTTTTGTGTAGGACTAGACTATAGTGAAACTTTCGCTCCTGTAATAAGTATGCCTGCTTTACGTTTAGTGCTTTTTGTGATTGTAAATGATGACTTACATGCATTTGTTTTGGATGTAAAAACAGCCTTCCTGAATGGTAAGTTAAATGAACTTGTTTTTATGGATCAGCCGCAAGGCTATGATGACGAAAGTGGGTTAAAATGTAAACTCAAACGGAGTTTATATGGCCTGAAACAGGCCCCACGACAATGGTTTGAAAGGTTTCTTGAATTTGTTTCAAAATTAAAATTTAAATCTCTTGATAATGAACCTTGTATTTTTATTCGTTATAGTAATGGTCATAAAATAATTATTGCTCTGTATGTTGATGATATGCTTATAGCAGGTTCAGATTTAAATGAAACTAATGTAGTTATTTCTTTACTCTCTAAAGAGTTTCATATGTCAAAATCAGAATGTGTTTCAGAATTTCTGGGTATTCAAATGAAATTTAAATCTGATAGTTTAATAATGGATCAAGAGTCTTATATAATTAAATTGTTAAGTAAATTTAATATGCTAGAATGTAAACCTAGTGATATTCCTATTTCTCCTAAATCCACTCCATCTGATTTCAAAAATGGAAAACCATTTAATGGTCCATACCGTGAACTTGTAGGTTGTTTATTGTATTTAGCATATATTTCACGACCTGATATTTTATATAGTGTTAATTGTTTGAGTCAAATGCAGGAAAATCCTACTGAAGTTGCATGGATTGCACTAAAGAAAATCTTAAGATATCTGAAAGGAACTTTGTCCTTTAAACTTGTGTATAAAAAGCAAAAATCTGATCCTAAATTATCTATGTATGTTGATTCTGATTGGGGGGCTAATACAAATGATAGAAAATCAGTATCAGGTTACATTTTAATGTTTTGTAACATGCCTGTTCTCTGGTGTTGTAATAAACAAAAATCAGTTGCATTATCTTCAACTGAAGCTGAAGTTATTGCTTTAACTAAAAGTTTGCAAGACCTGTTGTGGTTCAAAAATATTGCTTGTGAAATTGTAAGTATTAAGGATTTAGTTATTTTAGAGGATAATCAGTCTTGCATAAAATGTATCAGTAATGAAAGTAGCTATGGTAGAATGAAACATATAGATATAAAACTAAAATTTGTTCGTAATGTTGTAAAAGAAAATAATATCAAAATTGAATATGTTCCTACAAATATGCAAATTGCTGATATGTTTACAAAGGCATTGCCTAAAGTTAAATTTTATGAATTGTTGGTTCTTTGCTGTTTGTATAAGTAATGTTTTAACTGTGTCACATTTTTAATGTTTGTTTATTGTAATTTTTTATTCTGTGTTTTCTAATGTAATGCTAGATTATGGGCGGGTGTTAGTATATCGTATCGTAATTGTAATCGTAGCATTACATCTTCAATTTTATGGGATGATACTTTTGTGTAAGCTTTCTCGCACGTCCGGGAACATGACTGGCAGAATCCCAGACGAATTTATAAACATAAGTGATGTTCAATTTTCAGTTTAGTTACTATGTTTTTGTCATTGTGTAATGTTCTTTCGTAACTCAATATATATATATTCGATCCAAGGCCTCGCCTGTTTATTTGCTTTGTTATTTCATCAGAAACCTTAAAAAAAAAAAAAAAAAAAAAAAAAAAAAAAGATTCTTAATGAAAATTTTGAATTAATGACCTTGGGATAGGTAAGTTTAAATTTGGACTTATTTAGTCTAGATTAATTTAATTTAATTTATAAAATTATAAACTAACGAAATAAAGTATAAACTTTATAAAATCATAAACTTCATTTTTATGAAAGTAAAGAAAAAATGACTAATTACTTTTATAAATTTAAAGAAAAAAAATATAAACTTTGTAAAAAATTATAATTTATAAAATAATAAATTTTAGTTTAATTCACAAATTTATAATACAAATCAGTTTTGTT
Organism: Maratus michaelseni; assembly: GCA_963931845.1. Lineage (NCBI taxonomy): Eukaryota > Metazoa > Arthropoda > Arachnida > Araneae > Salticidae > Maratus > Maratus michaelseni. Next base: position 301,576,093 of record OZ007589.1, read on the forward strand.
CAATACAATATACATATCAATAATTTGCAAAGATATTATTTTATGAAACCTTTAATAACCTAATATTGCCTCACGTTAATAAAATTAAAATAAAATTTTAAAAAGTCAGTAAAAATATTCACAATTTAAAGCACTATAAAGAAAAAAAAATATGTAATTCATGAAAATAAAATAAATTTCTAAAGATTTCACTAAAAAATTAAAATATCACTATTGTTTTCACAAAAAATTACCGTCCGGACACATCCCCGGTTAGAATGAGTTCCAGGATTGGCCCGAGTCTAATGACAGAAAATAGGCCTACGGGTAGGACCGGTTCAGGCCTGGATCCTGGAAGAACTCTAGTAAATACAACAATCTTAATTCGCATTTCAAACAAGGCGATTTCTGTACGTAAACCTCTGAACGTCATTTACGGAAAAGGCACTGTTTTGGAAGAAATACGGAAAAATTCATTAAAATTACGGAAAACTTTCTGCATATTTACAGATTTGAAATCTCCTTTACAGAACTAATGTCATTTACGGAAATTGAACTGTTGTTTTGGAAAAATTAAACTTCTCTGTAAAATTTAACGGAAAATCTCTTGTATTTTCACGGATTTTTTTTTTAGAGTGCATGTGAGAATGATTCTTTCGAATAATCAAATGAAGAATTGTTAAATTCGAATAATCGTTATGGCCATCACCAGTCTAAACATTACCCCAAGATTAGTCTAAGAATTACCCCAGCATGCAATAATGCCTTTTGAGATGCTGGTTCCAATTTATGAGTCTTGGAATTTTCTGTTAATGGATTCAAATATTTTCAGTTCTTTCTTTAGCACAATTAATATACACTATATTGCCAAAGGTGACCGGTCACTTGCGATTTTAGACGTTTTGTTAACAATCTAGAAAAATACATGAGGAATTAACCTGAAACTGCAGGTGTGTAAACAGTATCGTATAGGTTATATATTTCCGCGAAGATTTTTTCCCGAAACCCCATAGGGGACTGTCAAGAAATTGTAAAAGAAAGAATATCTTTTGGATTACCCTGTAAAAACTAATGTAGCAAAAGAGTTCAAACTCGAGATTATTAATAAGTGGCTTATTGTAATATACTGTGTTCATTTTTATGAGGATAGCATGTATACTCGAAGATAAATTAAGGTTTTTATAAAAAAAGTCCCAAATTTCACCAAGTTTTTTGCTTACAATTTGCAGAGTTCTTAATATAAAAAGAAGTTATTTTGAGAAAATATGTCAAACAACATTGTACATAATACTCTGCAATCGAAATAAAAAAATAAAAAAAATAGATGAAAAATGAGCAGGTTTACTAAAAAATGTTTCACTTCGCATGCGCGAATGCAATCAAAGTATAATATACATAATGTATTAGCTAAGTATATAGAGCAACTTTTGTGAAAGTCTCAAAATCATAGCTTGAAAATTCTGAAAATTGTCATCGATAGAATAAGCCCGAAAGCCGCTGTTCCCAAAAGGAAGCAAAAAGATGAGGGGTTGTATCCAAATATCCAAGTAGTACGTGCAATATTGTGTACGCTATCTTGGCACTAATCAACAGATATTTGATACAACCCCTCATCTTTTTGTTTCTTTTTGGGAACAACGGATTTCGAGCTTATTCTATCGACGATAATTTTCAGAATTTTCAAGCTATGATTTTGAGACTTTCACAAAAGTTGCTCTATATACTTAGCTAATACATTATGCATATTATATTTTGATTGCATTCGCGCATGAGCAGTGAAATATTTTTTAGTAAACCTGCTCCTTTTTCATCCAATTTTTATTATTTTTAATTCCGATTGCAGAGTATTGTGTACAATGTTTTTTGACATATTTTCTCAAAATAACTTCTTTTTATATTAAGAACTCTGCAAATTGTAAGCAAAAAACTTGGTGAAATTTGGGACTGTTTTTATAAAAACCTTAATTTCTCTTCGAGTATACATGCTATCCTTATAAAAATGAACACAGTATATTACAATAAGCCACTTAGTAATAATCTCGAGTTTGAACGCTTTTGCTACATTAGTTTTTACAGGGTAATCCAAAACATATTCGTTCTTTTTCAATTTGTTGACAGTCCCCTATGGGGTTTTGGAAAAAAAATCTTCGCGGAAATATATAACCTGTACTATACTGTTTACACACCTGCAGTTTCAGGTTAATTCCTCATGTATTTTTCTAGATAGTTAACAAAACGTCTAAAATCGCAAGTGACCGGTCACCTTTGGCAATATAGTGTATGAAACTAAAGTAAATAAATATCTGCTATTAACAAAATAAGTGTCGAAAGTAAAATTTGGTAGGCAATCTTTCAGAGGCATTTTTCTACTGGAATAGAAATCTTGCTAACATGTGGATTATAGATTAGGAAATTTTTATAGAATGAGAATAAGGGTTTAAATACTTACTTTCAAACACAAGACGCAAATAAAGTTATCAGTTTTCAAACACCAAGTGCGTCCAAGAATTTTACCGTAATTTTGTGTCTAAAAATGACCCCTGTTAACCCTAGTATACTTGATTTGTATACTTTTTGTAATAGGAATTATACGTATTTACGTATATCATCGACGGATAATCGACATAGCAAAATATACTTTGAATGCCCTCGTACTGGCAATTTAATGTTTCGCATTTTTTTTTTTTTTTTTTTTTTTTTTTTACTGAATTTTAAATATAACTTTTGTAACTACTTATATTTTTTGTGTAAAAAATAATTAATTTTGATTTCAGAATTAATTTATTATGTGAATATCATCGTTAAAGAATTGCTTTTTGCTTCAATTCTGTCACTTTTCTCACTGTTTTACATTAATCAGTTGTTTATAAATTAACAAAATATCTACGCAAATTATTTTTAAAAGTATGTAAAGAGCAAATAATAAAAAAAAATTAAAAGTATTAATTCAATATTGATAAAATTTTACTTGAAAGAAACTATTAAATACGTATAAATAATTATAGTAAACAGGTTCTTAAAGATTAAAATTTCGAATGTTTACTTAACCTTTTTTTCTAACCACCTTCAGCGTTTACAGGATTATTATTATTTATTTTTATTTAATGAATACTTTTTCAAATAACCAATATTTTTATAGAATGTAAATGTTTGTTTCTCCTTGTTTAACTAATGTTTGATTTAATGATAGACAAATTTTAATTTGATTTTCCAGAAAATTATAAGCAGCTTAAAAATTTCACACGGAAATGTTTTCAATTAACTAATATTATTCTCTTTTTCTTAAATAATAGAAATATTTAAAGATTTTTTTTTTGTTATAATAACTTCAATATGATAAGTGTTAATAATGATGTTACCATGTTACTTAATTATACATGAAAATTTACGTTTAATTAAGTTGAAGAAATCTATCTAGCCGTAGGGCATAATATATTTTATAATAATATGTTTTATTAAGTGAGTATAATTCGAACTGTTTTCATAAAATATTATTGCATAATATTTCTATAAGTTATGGTGCTGCTTAAAGTTCAGATGCAGTGAATTTTTTTAAAGATACATTTTTTTTTACATTGCATATATACAGGATGATTATAAAAAAAAAAAAAAAACTATCCCGATATATGAGCCCATAACTGTCATACCGTTCACAGAAACTGAATGAAATTCTGGCCTAAAGTATTTTGAAGTATGCGCTCAAGAATCACGTGAAAAACAACAGTTAATTTCTAACAGTTACGGTTACAGTGACAAAATTTCGAAAATTTCAAATGGCAACACCTACTTTTTTTATTGGAATGTGATCTTCGTAGTGAAAAACCATAAAAAGCGTTGGAACGGTACCTGTAGCACGAAAATCGCCGGCGCTAGACAGACTAAGAAGAAAAGTGAAAACAACCAATAAAAGACAGAGAAGCAACAGAAAGTAAAACATTTTATTGTTCAGTGCTATCCACCATCTGCCGCATGTAAAATGTCGTCGTGTGTAAAATGGAAAATGTATGAAACACAATAAAATGTTTTGTTTTCTGTTGCATCTCTGTCCTTATTGGTTGTTTTCCCTATTCTTCTTAGTCTGTCTAGCGCCGGCGATTCTCGTGCTACATGTACCGTTCCAACGCTTTTTATGGTTTTTCACAATGAAGATCACATTCCAATAAAAAAAAATAGGTGTTGCCATTTGAAATTTTAGAAATTTTGTCACTGTAACCGTAACTGTTAGAATTTAACTGTTGTCTTTCACATGATTCTTGAGCACATACCTCAAAATACTTTAAACAAAAGTTTCATTCAGTTTCTGTAAACGGTATGATAGTTAGGGGCTCATATATCGGGATAGTTTTTTTTATAATCACACTGTATATATTTGCACTTTTAATGAATGCAAATATTTTTGGAGTTAAATTTCTTCAAATTTAATACTTGATTTAAATATAGCAAAATGTCTGCTACTAATATATAAATTTTAGACAATAAATTAATTATAAAATGCACAACGAAATTTTTTTTTTAGGTGTGCTTTTAGGAAATGTGCATAATAAATGAACACCAAAAATATCTTATGTATGCTAATGGAAGAAAGAGTCTAAAATGATATTCGAAATTATGTTATTTTTCTAAATTGCAAATTTTTTTTATGAATTACAAATACTCCATATAGCATTTCAGTTAGGCGTGTAGGTAGGTGTTCTCTATTTTCTCCCTTTTTAATACTTTCCTACCTAGTTGAAAAGTGTTTATGACTTCGGTTTGTCTGCCGTCTGTCCGTGCTCTAACTGCCGTAAATATACTCGGATTGCCCTGAAATTTTTGTATGTTATTGACGTTTACTATAGCATGTTCCCTATTTCAACTGAAGTGTGTAGCACTTATAGTTTTTTTTTTACAGGGACAGTTAAAAGTATTACGTTACATTACAGTCAATGGGGAATAATCGTTTCAAGTGCGTTTTTATGACGCTACGTCATTTAAAACAAAATAAAATTGATATATAATTATGAAGCGCATTAAAATATGTTTTTTTGCAGAATATGGTGTGCAAAGCATTTATTATTCATTTAAAAGGTCAAACAAAAGAAGTCTGTTACACATCGTTCTATGAGGAAAAATTGTTTGCAGTGCAATTTAGTGATACTTCACTATTTCAAACATAATAAAAATTATATGCATTACTGAGGTGCACTGTAAATTGCTCTCTTGTGTGCACTACGTTCATTTACAGGCACAGTCAAAAGTATTACGTTACATTACAGTAAATGGGGAATAATCGTTTCAAGTGCATTTTTATGACGCTACGTCATTTAAAACATAATGAAATTGATATATAATTATAAGCGCATTAAAACATGCTTTTTGTAGAATATGGGGTGCAAAGCATTTATTATTCATTTACAGAGTCAAACAAAAGAATTCTGTTACACATCGTTCTATGAGGAAAAATCGTTTGCAGTGCAATTTAGTGATACTTCACTATTTCAAACATAATAAAAATTATATGCATTACTGAGGTGCACTGTAAATTGCTCTCTTGTGTGCACTGCGTTCATTTACAGGGACGCACAAAATATATTGGTTACAGTACATGTGCGATATTTACAGTCTATGTGTGATAAGTGCGTTTTTCAACTTTAGTTTGCGTTTTTAAGTTAAACTAAATTTTTTCATAGTACGTGTGTGTTTATATACTTGGTTGATCATATACAGGGCAACACAAGGAATTCGTAAGTATTATAGACTATGGGATTGAATTATTTAAGGGTAATTTTTAATTGTGTTTACGCATTTTCCTGCTGAACTATATTTAGTAGACTAATAGAAGTTTGTGGAATATAAATAAATTCATATACAGGGCTACGCAAAGAAAAAGATATACTGTCGTTTTCGGTTGGTAATTGCTGCGAGTGAGTTTTAAGTTGCCTTTTAGCTTAATATGTGGTGTGTACAAGTCTTCAGATAATATACAGGGCTGTATAAAAGATTTCGAGGGCATTTCCATCGATTGGCGGAAATTGATAAATGTGAATATTCTAACTGAACTAAATTTTATCATACTATATATCCACATCTATTGATCATATACAGGGCTGCACAAAATAATTCGACTACTTTTTTTGACACTGGAAGGTAATTTTAAAACTGTATTTTTCAATGTTTTATATTTTTTTCTAATCTGTTTACTTATATATCTTCTTTTACATTATTTAACGGTGAAGTTTAGTTACAGTTTTCTGACTGTGTTGGAAAGTGTTTCATAATCTATGCTTGACGCATGATTTTTCGTTCTTGTTTTGTTTAATATGAGTAAATAAGCTTCTTTCACATTTCGATAAAATTTATTTTTGTGTGTATTTTTAATTTTCTTATTTTGGGCTGTATTGTTTAAGAACAAGAAATGACAATAAAGTATGATGGATAAAGAAACCCTAAAATTATTGATGGTGGTTCTAAAATCATAACTTGGTGATGAAACGTACATACCTTTTTTTACATTCCAATACGTGAAGAAAGAAAAGTATGGGTCTTTGAAGATCATCCAAAACCAACAATAATGAAAAGAGAATGAGCAATGAAAAATGGAATGTATGCCATATTCTTCAGAAATATAGGGCTGGTGAAAGCCAAAAAGCTAGAGGGACAAAAGACAGTTATAAGTAACTGGTACACCCCTAAGTGTCTCCCAGACATTCTTCAAGAGTTCAATGCTTCATCATGACAATGCATCTTCTCATTCACAAAGGACTGTAGACGAATTTCTTGAACAGAAAACATCAAAGTGATAGAACATCTACCCTCCTGATCTTACTAGTTGTGACTTTTTGCTTTTTATTTTAATCTAAAAAAAGTTTCTAAAACGTTTCCGAGTAGTTTTTATAGAATATTAATCGGTTTTCTCAACCCAGTATCAACACTAATATATAGATTTTTTGGAAACTATCGATTCTCAAGTAAGCATTTTCAGCTTCATAACAGAATTTATACATACAAGAGTAACAAAATGATGTTCATTTTTACGCTGTTAATTTATAAAATTTGTCTATTAAACATGGAAATGTTTACTTTAGTATTCATAGTATCCAAAAAACGGATAATTCATGTTTATGCCGAGTTGCTTTTTCTGAAAGGCTCACGTTTTAAGTACCTTTTTGAGGCGTGAGAGAAAGAGAGAAAGCGCAGCCACATCTAACACCAATCGTCCTAGATCCATGTCGTTGTCCAAGTTTTAATATGAACTTGAACGTGAAATGGCGGTGAACAAAGTAACTTATTTTAAAATTACGATATTGTCTAAATTTGGATATTTCCTCAATTTCAATCATGTGTGTTAGATGAAAATGTAAATATTCTGTTTTACAATAAATAAATAAATAATGAAATAAAATAAAACAATTTTAACTGCCTGTTGGGGGACAGAAAAATTTCATTTTCTTTTTCTAAAGAGAAGGGTAATTTAGAAGGTAGATTATTTATTTATTGTTACTTCAAAACAGTAAATTAAAAAAAGTGGAGCAAAACAACAAACATTTGGGATAGCAATTTTTCTTAAGAATTTTAACGATTTTAAATTTTGTGCACTGTTAGGGAGCGAAGAAGGGCTAGAAAACATTTCAGAGGAGATTTAAGAACAGATTATTTGTTTCTCGTTTCTTCAAAGTAACAAAAAAGAATTTGAAAAAAAAAAATTAAAAAATGAAAGAATTTAAAATTTTTTTAAATGCGTGTGCTGGAGGGGAGGACGGTGAGCTTCGTCATACGATTGATGATTCATTTATTATAACTTCAAGATAATAAATAGGATTTTTGTTTCTTTTTAATGTGAGTTAAAGATTTTAAACTGCGTGATTGAGGAGCAAAGAAGGAGGAGAGGAAGAAATTTCAGGAGAGGAGAGAATTCAGATGGTTGATTACATATGTATTAGTATTTCAAAGTAACAAATAAACAACTCAAAAAAATAACATTAAAAAATAGAACACAATTAAAAAAAAACCCTTAAGAATTTTAAAGATTTTAAGTATTGTGGGGGGAAGCATATGTTTTTCTATATTAATAAAAGAAAGTTTCTGTTTGTGTGTTGTGTGTGTCTGTCTATCTGTCTCCGATGGCTAGCGAAATTTACCGCACCTAGAAGTCTGAAATTTTAGGTGAGGATAGCCCAAGGCAGGTCCTGGTGCACCTGAGGCTCAGATTTTTAATTTCTTAAGATCTGGGCTCCGTGGGTCCCTTTAAGTTTGTGTCCCTAAATTGTTCATAATTTGCCCCCTTTTCATCCGATCATCTTCGTTTTTCGGGCCTTTTCTGCATTTAGTTGTTCCCCCAATTTTACATTCCATTTAAGACCCTGACCCTCTTCAAGCTTTTGTTTCCTAAATTGTTAATAACTTGCCCCCCTTTAATCCGATCTCCTTCGTTTTTGGGGTCTTTTCTCTATTTAGTTATTCCCCCATTTCTATATTCCAGTTGAGACCTTAGCCCCTTGGGGCCAGTAACTTGTAGAACCCTTGAACTTTTTGTGCGCCCTGCATTTTTTACCCCTTTATTTGTGTCACCCTCTCAATGCATAATTTTAAAGTTGAGTCTTGGACTCCTCTCCATGGGCACCATCCTCATATTTTTATTAGTGCCCTAGGGCCCCTTTTAAAGCATTTCTTTAAAAATTTATTCTAATGATTAATTTATACCCTATGCTTAATTTCGACTAATTGAATATCTAAAGCGCTAAGTACTGGGACCTTTTTAAGATTTTTCCTCTTCTGCTCTGTCGGAACAATCAGTTGGCCCCTTTTAGGCCCCCTACTATAGCTCCCTTAACAATAATCCGATTCACTAGTTTTGTATTTTTCTGACAACTTCTTAGGACTTCAGGAACTACATGAATGACGAAAACATTCCTCGGGCAAAACCCGGACCCCTTGGACCCTTTAAGTTGTGCCCTAAATTGTTAATAACTTGCCCCCTTATCCGATCTTCTTCGTTTTTAGGGCCTTTTCTCTATTTAGTTATTCCCCCATTTCTACATTCCAGTTAGAACTCTGGCCCCGCTGGGCCCCGGTGCGGGGCCTTTGAACTTTCTGTGCGCCATGCATTTTTTACCCCCGCCTAATTGAGTCACCCTCTCGATGCATAACTTTAAAGTTGAGTCTTGAACTCCTCTCCTCGAGCCACCATCCTCCTACTTTTACTGCAACCCTAGGGCCCTTTTAAAAATATTTCTTCAAAATTTTATTCTAATTATTAATTTATACCCTATGATTAATTTCGACTCATTAAAGATCTAAAGCGCTAAGTACTGGAACCTTTTTAAGATGTTTTCCTCTTAGGACTCTGTCCAAAACTATCAGTTGGCCCCTTTTGGGCACCCTACTATAGCTCCCTTAAAATTTGTTCGATTCATTAGCTTTTTTTTTCTAACAACTTCTTTGGAGTTTCAGCTACTACTTGAACGACAAAAGAATTTCTCGGACCTCAGCTACCACCAATTTTGAATATTAATCTCATTCTTAGGGTCCGTGGTGCAGCTTTAAAAAAAAAAAAAATCATACAAACTTGAGATTTGTTTAAGATTACTATCACGTACCCGCGGGTCAGCTAGTTATATATAAACTCAGATGATGATGATAAAGGTGTAACATCATTAAAATATAAGTAATAATGATAATTATGATAGTTTACGAAGTTCGTAAATAAATGAATTATTTAATAGAATAATTTTTATAAGAAAATCCTTACTTCTAGTTTTATTTCTTTTCTATATCTGTTAAAAATACGTTCTCTAATTTCTGAGAACGTAAATAGATAGTGAAATAAAACAATATAATTAAACTGAAAAAAAAAATCTCATTTATGTTTCAATGAATTACATGCATTGTGAAATTAAAAGCATTTAAATATCAAAAAGCTCTTTGATTTAAAGAAATGCATTAAATAATGTAAACAACTGTAATATATTAGTATTTCCTCATTCTATCTTCCCCACTTGATAACATTTCTAAAAAAATTGCACTTTTTTTTTTTTTTTCGGCAACAATGGAATAAGGTGGCTGTTTTCTATGCGTATGATCTCACAAACAACAAGGAGCGCATATAATCTGTATTACATAGGAATTGATTCAGCACCGCAGCAGCAGTTGCTCCCGGGCAAAAGGTGTTCTGAATAATGTGAATTTTTATAAAAAGTTACCGGATTAAGCTACAAACAAAATAAACTATTGTTACCGAAATGCTTCTTTAAATCTCGAAACACACTTTTTTTTTTTTAATTGCAGCAACAACGAAATAGGGTTGTTGTTTTCTATACATATGATCTCACAAACAAGAAGGAGCACATATAATCTGTATTACATAGCAATTGATTCAGCACCGTGGTAGCAATTGCTTCCGTGCCAAAGGTGAAGCTCCGAACGTGAGCCTTCATAAAAAGCTTCCGGGTTGAGCTACAAACAAAATAAACTATTGTTATCGAACTGCTTCTTTAAATCTTGGAATGTTTTTCATTTCTCAGGTTTTTGAAGATAAAGGAACGCTTTTTGTTGTCATATATTAACTGTAACTATCATTCTTAATATAATATATGTATATATATATATATATATATATATATATATATATATACAGTGGTGGGCCAAAGTGTGGACATTTTTTGAAAGTTTCCTGTTTTTCAACTTTGTGTGCTTGTAGAATATATTAATTTTCACTTAAATACAAACGCTTATACAGTCAAACCTCGTTAACACGAAATCGCTTAACGCAAAATTTTGATTAACACGAAATAATATTGAGGTCCCGTCAAAACATTCTGAAAATCAATGTTAATTAATTCGCTTAACACGAAATAGAATTTCGAAAAATCTCGCTTAAGGCGAAATTTTTTTTGCTCCAAAGTAAAAAAAAAAAAAATCCTTACGCAATGTTTCCGATATTTGAAACTTACATGTTACATACTCTTATTAAAGATGGAATTTTCTCATGGTTTGTAAAAGATATAAAATGGAAAAGGGTTTCAGAAAATCGTGAAATACTGAATTTCTGACTAATCCCTACTTTTCTTTGATCTCTGATGTGCGTCAGTGTTCTCACATTAAAGTCCTCCACAATGAAAGATTGGGTGAAGGAATTTCTTTTTTGAAAGCGATTCTTCCATTACCCGGTTAACTATATTGACAGTGACATAAACCGAGTTTCCCAATTCCCCTATCTGTGAGTGAAAGAACTGACAATCCTTACTTCACTACCTGACTAACATAACTGAAACTCTGTTCGCAGTTGCTCTGTAGAATTCTGTGAAAGATGAGTTGAAAACAACAAGCTGTATCTTTAGAAACCAAGCAAAAAATGTTAAACGAAGTTAGCAATAAAGTGCTGAAAAAATCAGAAAATGCAGCGAAGTATGGGATACCTGCAATTCTTCTACATTTGGTCCTCTCTACAATTTTAAAGAATCGTTAAAAGATTGAAGTCGCTTATGCTGTGAGTCAATTCAAACCAGCAAGAAAACGAATGTGAAGAAGAAAGAATGAATAAATTGAAATTTATCTCTTGCGGTGGGCAAAAGAGGCAAGAATCTAGAACAATGTTTTAACTTTTGCAGTTTTGCAAGAGAAAGTAGAGGCTTTTTCTATTGCTCTCGGAGAGGGCGACTTCGTATCTTCTAACAGATGACTGAACGGAGATTTAAAGAGCGTCATAGAATTGTCTACAAAAAGATATGTAGCCAAAAAACGGGAAATTCTTTCTTAGACATTGTTTTTTTTCGAGTACATTTCCATAGATGAAGATGTTCTGACTTCGGATGTAACGACATATGAAGAAATAATTGCTGAAAAAAAAATGACAACATTGAAGTATCGGACGAGGATGAAGAAATTGACACCGAACGGAAAAGTTTAGTGTCATTAAATGAATCTACCACAGCATTGAAAACTGTACAATGTTTCCTTCTGTAACAACAACATGCTTCCAGGACTTTGAACAAATTAGATGAGGTCCGTACGTTCCTTAAAGAACTGATCAATAACGGACATTAAAAAAAATGATTAGAAAGTAAATAAATTTATTATTGCTCAAAAAATGATGACTAATTTGTTAATGAAATATTCTATTTCTGATTAATATCTGATTTTATGAGCAAGAAACTATTTGTAGGTTAATTTATTTAGTTTTTATATCTAACATAGATGGCTCCACTATTATGATGGTTAACACGAAATTTCGGATAACACGAAATAAATTCGCAGTCCGTTCAATTTCGTGTTAACGAGGTTCGAATGTATATCAAATTGAAGGTAATTTAATGTAGAATTTAATAATAAAAAGAGTATTAAAATATCTGTGTTACAAAAAAAGTTATGCAACTAATAGTAAGATCTATCTTAGATTTGCATTTTTTTAAAGCGATACTTACACAATCAATACTTAGTAGGATAACCCTTATTTTTTAAGACAGCTTCACAGCGTCTTTTTATCGAGTAAACGAGTGTTTGGAGTTCATCTTTCGTAATCACATGGTGCCAAGAATCAATTATAGCTTCAATAAGTTGTATTTTATTGGATGGACGTTTTTTCCGTTCAAGAATTCAAACGTCGCGTCGCCACAAATTTTCAATTGGATTGAGATCAGAGCTGTTTCCTGGCCATGGTAATATATCTATGCCTTTATTTTGAAACCATGCATTGCATACTTTTGCTGTGTGTCATGGAGCTGAATCCTGCTGAAAATTAAATGGTGCGTTGTTGGGGAAGAGATCCCTGATGGAAGGTATCAATTTTTGTTCCAGGACAGTTTCGATGTATTTTTTGGCATTCAGGATGCCATCAATCACTTGAATTCGGCCCACTCCATCTGCAGACATACATGCCCAAATCATGACATTTGTTGGGTTTTTTGTAGTTGCTTCAATGCAATCAGGATGAAGTGCTTCTCCTACTCTACGTCTCATGTATTTTCTACCATCACTACCAAAGAGCGATATTTTACTCTCATCGCTCCAGATTACTTGCTTCCATTGATTTTCTGATCATTTAATGTGTTCTTTTGCCAACTAAACTCGTATTTCGCGTTGCTTTTGATTTAAATATGGTTTTTTCCTTGGAATTCTAGCTTGTAGTCCAAATTCTGGTAATCTTCTTCTTATTGTTCTTGAACTTACTGCAATACCCGCTGCATTCATTTCACATCTAATGGCATCTGATGAAATTTTTCTATCTTGAAGGTATAGCCGTTTAATTTTTCTATCGGCAGTAGCACTTGTGCATTTTTTCGGCCTGATTTGGCCTTATTTTCCACTGATTTCGTTTTTTCATAACGTAAACAGAACTTTCGTACACCAGAACAAGTCACTGAACCACCAACTTGTCTTGCAATTTCAGCATAAGAGAGGCCATTTTCTCTCAATATGACAATTCGGCTTCTTTTTGTAGATGTCCAATTAGTTCTTCTTGTTGATGACATTGTTTAAAATTAGTTTAATTAAAAAAAGGACTTTAAATATTCAAAAACAGCAATACCCTATTTAATTGTACTAGTATGCATCATTCCGCAAAATATTTCCACAACAATAACTCTTTTACCATCCAAATAACCTAAACTATAGTTACAGACATTTGATTGGTCCTCGGAACAGTGTTTTTGATTGGCTAGTACGCTTTTATTACAAAACACGTCCTTATTCAAAACGATTTGTGTTTGTTTGTTCTACTAAAATGAGCATAACTTTTTTGTAATATAGATATTGTAATACTGTTTTAATTATTAAATTCTACATTAAATTACCTTCAATTTGATATATAAACGTTTGTATTGAAGTGAAAATTAATATATTCTACAAGCACACAAAGTTGAAAAACATGAAACTTTCAAAAAATGTCCAAACTTTTGGCCACCACTGTATATATATATATATTGGCTTCTTGTGTTAACTACAACATTACGTCAGAACGGATGCCCAAGTCCTATAGTATTACTTTGAGCTTGGAACTAAAGTAAAGATAAGTTATGCCTCTAATAAATAGTATTCTTCATTATACTATATTTATTAAGCATATAATTAACATGTATTTATGTCACATTCGTAATCATAGATAACTCGGAATGGATTATGTTATGTTTTAGTATACCTTCTTGTTAGATCATGAAACAGTTCACATTGGAAAGAAAACGTTTTACATTTTCTCGCAGTAATGTATGTCGTTTACTAGGCATGTTAAGGTAATGACTGTACAATTCATGAAAACTGAGGGTAAAATCATCTGTCTGTATCGCATGAAGAAGCTTCGTGACATGATTTTGAAAATCTAAATCTGATAGCGAGAACAGAAAAAATTTGTTGAAGCAAGATCAGGTTTAGCATGGTGGATTAAAGAGGTTGGTTGGTTGTATAGGGTTTTATGGCGCAAGGTCCCATTCGTGACAAGCTGTGCCAATTAAAGAGAGCCACTACTTCTTTAACCCGTAGACTCCCAGTGGGATACTATGTGCCAGTGCAACTTCAAAAATTACCACAGGACACAGCAGTCCCTGAAACGCCTGGAAAACCATGTCTGCTTGTCCCACTGGTCTCTCAGGTTCATTTGGGATCGTAGTTGACCGTTTGCTCGGTAGATGGCAGCCTGTGCTAAATTTAATTTAAAATATCCCACAAAAAAAAAAATTGGTAGTCAAGGGGTTAAGAACCATAAAGTATTTCATGACGAAGGCCGAATGTGGCTGATCAAATTCCCAGTCATATGTAACGAATGTTTTCCATGTCTTACCGGAAGATAACTTTGCCCACAATTTTCACGATCTGTACAATCGTTGTCAAAAGTGCATTGCAAATTGTCAATTTTTACTTCGATCATTTTTTCAAAATTTTGGTAAAAAACTTTCCTTTATAAATATATTCACTGAACTTTATTGTCATATCATGTACTTAGCAACTCCCCCCCCCCTCCCTCCTCATATTTAAGTTGTTATTAAAACTACGATTTTTTAAAATGCAAAGGATTAAAATACGTCAATAAAATAAAAGTGGAAATCCTGCTCTAATTTATAATATTTATTATTATTTTGCACACGGTATTTAAATTAATGTAAATCTTAGATTAAACTAATCCTTAAAGAAAGTTGAGAAAATTTTTATCACTTCAATGTTGAAATAAAACCATAGAAACTGGAAACACTTATAAGTTCTATAAATAATAAAAACAGATTTAATTAAAGCGCTTTAGTCCAATTAAACAGTAGAAATGCATTAATTAGGCGCATGCATTTTTTTATGTTTGATAAATAGCTACAATACACAAAATTATTTTATTTTAATCAAAGAGTCTTCATCAGAACAAAAGAATTGCTTATACACAAATCTTTTATCCGATTATAAAATACACCGTTCACTCTCTGTTGTAGGAAAATGCCCAATTTACAATCATAATCCCCTTAAAAGATGTATTTTTAAAATTTATTTCATTATCTTGCAAGGCGTAGAAAAAATAAGTTTCCGATAATTAATCTTTAAGCTGACAGAGAATTCTTTTTAAAAATATTTTAAATCGTGTGAAAAATATCTTTTATCTAAGATAAAGTTCTAAATTAATTTTATAAAAGTCGTGTTATTTTTTTGTAAGGAATAACGAAAGGAAAATCTTTAGTTGCAAATCCCTTTCCTGATTACTACGAATTAACTTGTGTTGGCATATATTGTAAATCAATATTATTCTGAAAATAATTGCACAAGAAGTTTTTTAAAGTATAGAATATTGCTAATTCAGATATATAATTTTCTCACCTGAAATAGTAATGTGAACTTTCTTTTAAAAAAACTTTAACATAATAATAATAATAATAATAATAATAATAATAATAATAATAATAATAATAATAATAATAATATAAACGAGTTACCAAATGCGATCCGCAACGTAAAAAAATAGCGCCAACCCAACCGCAGTTCGGGTGTATTTGCGGTAAAATAGTTTTGCTTGACTCGATTTAGTATTCTAATTATCCTTAATTTTTAATCCCAATTTTAACAATATTGCACATTTTGACGCGCAGTTAACAATGGTATGTTACAATTTTTGACATGTCTCTGATAAAAGCCCATATATGATACGGAAAACGTA
Source organism: Maratus michaelseni (assembly GCA_963931845.1). Taxonomy (NCBI): domain Eukaryota; kingdom Metazoa; phylum Arthropoda; class Arachnida; order Araneae; family Salticidae; genus Maratus; species Maratus michaelseni. The sequence continues at coordinate 301,592,168 of OZ007589.1, forward strand.
AAATAACGCTCTGCATAACACCATATTCAAAAATTTCGGCGAATGCTGAATTTACTCAAAAGTTAAAGCCTGTAAAGTTAAAAAAGACATTTAAGTTAAACAGACAAACAAAAATATGCAGCATTTTTACATTCCAATGAATTTGAAGTTCAATCACCACCAGAACGAGAAAAAGAAATCGAAGCGTTCATTCATACGTGATTTTAGGACATATGTGAAAAAAGATATGTCGTATGTACTATATGTAGTGTATTGTAGTGTAGAATATGCACTTAAGGGGAAAAAGTTTTGGGGATATAAAGCAGGATGAGCACCATACACGTGATATTTCCAAAAACTATATGAAACCATGCTTTCATGCGCAGGTATCCATGCACCTTTGGGGTGATTTTTTTTTATCTTTTTTAATTTCCTCTTTATACCAATTTTTTATAATGACATTTAAGTTGAAACTGTGAAAAAAGTATAAAAAGTTTAGTAAATACACATCAATAATTTTTTTAAGTGAAAAATATTCAAAATTATGTAAAAAAGTGACATTTTCGCAAAATATGGTAACGAAAAATCAAATGAATGCATTCACATTTTGTAAAATACATAATAAAGATAATAACTTTCTCTAGGACATATACTATTCGCATTATAATAGCATCTCTATCTCAGATGTTGTGGCACTTGAAGTATACTAATGTAATGAAAAATTAGTAAAATTTGTTGCAACTTTTTAACTTATACCAGTGTAAATATAAACATTATTAGTATATTATCATGATTGTAGTCTATTCCCTCAATTAACATTTGTAAAATAAGTAAAAAAAAAATTCAAGGTATTTCATGAATAATTTTTTTCTATAGGACGTTTTGCGTATAGTAAAAATCAGAAAAACTTCATTTTGAGTAAAAGCTAAAAATAACTTTTAAACAAAATTCTTACTGTAAAAATAATTATTATTATTTAAAGGTTTAATTATTAACTCAATGTATTTTCTTGGACATATAATCCAATTTAAATGCTAAATCTCGAAAAATAACAATGTAAACAGCTTACTTCCGGTGTCCAGAACGATACTTCCGGTTGAAAAATTCTTCGGCAAGATGTAACAGATGTTACTTTAAAGGGTTCTAATTAAGATACAGACACAATTAAAGCAGAATTCGATAGATAAAAGATCGCTTTTTAGCTCACAGGCTATTCAAGTCTGAGAGCTAATGTGCCCGCCGGTTCTGTATGTACGTATGTATGAATGTATGTATGTATGTATGCACGTAACGCGATAACTCCTGATAGAAATAACCGTTTTGCTTCAATTTTTTTTATAGGTTCATTATGATAAGGCGCATCCCTGATTAGTTTTGGGGGTTCATTGGTTAAGTATAAAGGGGGGAACAGGGAGCTAACCCCCCTTAATTTAGATAAAGGGGTTTTTCATGCAGAATTATCCGATTTTCTTCAAATTTTGTATATAGGTTCATTGTGATAAGGCGCTTCCCTGATTAGTTTTGGGGGTTCATTGGTTAAGTATAAAGGGGGAAAGGGGGGCTAATATCCCCTTCATTTATATAAATGGGTTTTTCATGCAAAATTATCCGTTTTTCTTCAAATTTTGTATATAGGTTTATTGTGGTAAGGTTCTTTCCTGATTAGTTTTGGGGTTCATTGGTTATAAGTATAAAGGGGTAACGGGGGGGGGGGCTGAATCATCCTCCCTTAATTTAGATAAATCTGTTTTTCATGCAGAATTATCCGATTTGCTTCAAATTTTCTATATATGTTCATTGTAATAAGGCGCTTCCCTGACTAGTTTTGGGGGTTCAGTGGTTAATTATAAGGGGTAACAGTGGGATGATCCCCCTTAATATATTGTCGATTTCTTTGTTTTTCAAAGGACTTATTTCAAGTTCTTTGAAATAAGAGTATAATGTACAATTAGTGTGAATAGCCTGTGAGCTCAATGCCCTCAGTTTAACTGGGCTGTTTTCTTTTTAATATTATTGCTAAAATGAAAATTCGATATTTTTATCGAAAATGACTTTAAAAGATGTGTAGATACATTAAAAAAAGTCGCTCAAAATATTTTGAAAAATTATGATGAAACTACTCATTTACAAGATCAGTCAAATTTAGCAACGGAGTTCGAGTAGAAAACCTGTAAAAAAATAAAATACCTTCCATATTTGGAGCGAAAATACAAACGTTCCACACAATTTGGCAAACAACATTTTTTTACTCGCCAAATGCGAACGATTTTAATACATTTCGAAATTGCTTGTTAAATGAATGTTTAAATGCGCAGGACTTAATGAATTTAAACTTAAACGATGAAATAGTTTATTTTTGTTTTTATAAACTTATATGTACAAGTTACTTGTTACTGCAGCTATTTAATTTTACACGGTTTCACCATCTTGATAAGTTTTGAGTGTATTTTTAAATTAACTTCCCGATTAAGAAGACTGTCGTTTTTCATTTCGATATTGAATAAGTTGTTGTTAAATTGGCAACAATACTATTCAATTATTGTCTACAACCCTAACAATAACAATATCGAAGACTAATTGACAATAGTCCGAATCGGACTATTATTTTGAGTTTGCTATCATTTTCAGTTTTGTCACTTTAAAATTTGTTCTAAACCGTATAATACAATCGTAAAAGTTCATTGTACATAAATATAAATGTATATGAAAAATTTAGTTATAAAAATGTATCTATTTAATTTAAACTTACTTAAAGTAGTTTAGTAAGAAGAGTAGAAAGGTTTTTCCTTAAAGAGTATTTTTCATAAAAGCGTATTTTTTAAATTTCTATCGATAAAAACGAAATTTTAATATTTTTTTGATGCTGTATGGGGTTCCGCAGAATATACGTAGGCTGTTCAATAAGTAATAAGACTAATTTTACTGCCGCGAAACCACTCATCGGAATGTTAATTTCTGTGGCCTAAAAAAAGTTTGTTGTCTGTATTAACAAAAGCTACCGATAGATGGCGTGTACAGGCTCATGTTCCTGACATGAGAAAACTCTAAAAATCGCATAAAACAAATCGCAAAAATTCACAACTCTCTGTTCGAGTTGCAATCAGCTGACGACGTTTTCATCTGCCAAACACAACTGCCCGGTGGACTTCCAGCTGTGCCTACAATTCTATCAGCTACCAATCACAACTGCCCTCCAATGATGTTTGACTTGAAGTGGGCGATTTGTGATGTCATTTGAAACAAAAAACGCTGCAAAACATGATTTTTTTTTTTTTTTAAGGCATAAAAAATGAAATTAAAGGAAAAAAATATAATAAAAATAATCGGGATAATAAATAATCCGCCCTTCCCTTTTAAAATTATGATTTTTATCTGTAAAGAATTATCAACTTTCTCCAAGCTGAAAAGAGTATTAAAAAAATGACGATTCTGAGCGTATCTGAGGCTGAAATGGAAGCAACCATCGAACCAATCAAGTATTCTGGGCAAAATTACTTAGTGTCAAAGGAAATAAAAAGCCAAAAAATCAAACATTCCTGTACGAATTTTGCATTAACTTTATTGAAAAGAGGATAAAATGTACTATATTGGGCTAAAAGATAGGAACCTAATTCCCGTTACTAATGTGGAAAAATCGCAGCAAAACGTGAAAAAACACTAAAAATTGCAAAATTTAAAAGTATCTATTCAAAAATTCCAAAATCTGGCTTCGAGGTGCAAAACTAGCCATCAAATTTTGTAGCTCTGTGTACAGTGGTCTCTTCAGAACACAACACAGAAACAGACAGACAGACAGATACGCAAACTTCCTTCTTTATTGTAGTTGGAGATAACAGTTGCGTGCTTAAACGGCTGTGCCATGATATTAAAAGAGAAAATGCATTGAAAAAATGTTGTTTGCATAGTTAAATCCAATAGATCAATTTCAACTGACGTCACAAGCATTTATTCGCAGCCGATAAGGATAATTAAGAAAAATAATGTAAATAAATAAATATCCAAGATTTTTTTTTCTATTTTCATTAATATATTGTAATTATTTTGTGTTTAAACTTACTGATAGTTCACACTTTGGTGAGTGGGGCTTTTCCGAATTTTTTTTTCACTTTATTTATTTATTTATTTATTTTGATATTCCAATGGAAACATTCTTCCATTTGTTTATTTGACGTTATTGCTTGGTGATAAATTTTTTATGAAAAGTGGTCAGTGGGATAATGGAGAAGTACCGAATTTTGTTATCGATTTTTTACTCACTTCCTGATACGTTTGAATTATAAAAATTGTGTACAAAGACAGGATACCGATGATGACAATCCAACATTTTAATATTTTTAGAACTTGATTATAATTTAATAATTTTAAGTCATCCTTCCGTTAGCCCACCACAACTGATGAGTCGCCAAATATTTTTTACAGTTGCAATTGTATACGAGTTACAACAACAATGAATTTAATTATGCGCCAAACCATGCTCGCCAAAATAGGCCAACTAGTTGTGAAACTGCAAGAATGAAATACTTTAAGCACTTCAAAGTAGAAAATATAAATAAAAAATAAAGAGTGTGATACATTAAAAATATATGCTTTATTCAATTAACAAACAATGATTATAATGATGATGTAACAATATTCGTGTGCAAAAGAAGAGACTTCTTTCAGATGGTCATAATATTTATCAGTTAAGAGTCTGGGAGTGAGAAATGTCAGTTGTAAGAACAAACTTACTCCTGAGAGGTTGGTTTTATTTCTTAGATTTGTAAGTTTTTGGAGGTCAGGTAACGTTTGATAAGATAAAAGTGTATGGAAATGTTAAACAGGTTATTTTAAAAATTATTCGATCTCAGGTCTTATAATAGGTCCTTTAGGTCTTATATTAGGTTGAAATTAGAAAAGTCTTCTTTAAAACACGGGGCCATTTTAACCAGTAGAAATATTTCATATTTGTAAAAATGGGAACTAAGTATTTATTTATCGTTGTATTAATATTTATTTGAATGTACAAGATTCTGTAAAGTGTTCGAAAAGTTGAGTGGAGTCACATAAGATTTTATTTATTTAAAAAAGCAAATCCATCTACTGGTAAGCTATATAGATTAACAAAAGTAATTTTGGATTAGAAAAGAAAAAATCGTTTTTTTCAAAAGCGTGCAATAAATAAACTGTGACAGCCAGTTAGTGATCGATCTGATTTTAAAGTCACCACTAGAACGTCACTAATGTTCGCTAACGATGCTCCAAATAACGAAATATGAAACATCCCATATCTCTGGATTAATATTTCCGGTAAACTAATTAAATTTTGTGATGTGATGCTGTGGCTTTTCAAAAATAAATTTCCCTTTATATATTTTAATTTTTCGGCAAAAAAACTTATTGCTGTTCCATATGTTTTGGCATTTTGTCGATATCTCTCGCAGAAAATCTTCGGAATGTGTTAAAACTGAATATAATGAGGACGTAACAACATTAATATGCAAGCTACAACAATACAGATGATCACAAATGCGTTCAACAATGGGTACAAGAATTGACGAAATATAAAACACCCCATATCTTTGGATTTACATTTATGGTAAACTAATTAAGTTTTATAATGTGATGCTGTGACTTTTCAGAAATAAAATTTCCGTATACATATATTTTTCGGCAAAAATGTTATTGCTGTTCCATATGTTTCGGCATTTTGTTAATATCTCTCTCAGAAAATCTTCGGAAGTGTTAACAATGATTATAATGATGATGTAACAATATTCTTGTGCAAGTCACAACAACACAAATTATCAATCAAAATGCGTTCAACAATGATACAATAAGAGAAGATACTTCTTTCAGGTGGTCAAAATATTTGTCAGTTGGAAGAAAAATTTACGCCTGAGAGGTTGGTTTTATTTCTTAGTGTTTTAAGAGGTCGGAAATGTTTGAAAAGATAAAAGTGTATGAAAATGTTAAGTTGTTTATTTTAAAAATTATTTGATCTCAGGTCTTATAATAGGTCCTCTAGGTCTTATATTTGGAAGAAATTAGAAAAGTCTTCTTTAAAAAATGTGGTTATTTTAACCAGTAGAAATATTTCATCTTTGTAAAAATAGGAACTAAGTATTTATTTATCATTATATTATTATTTATTTGAATACACAGTATTCTGTAAAGAGTTGGAAAAGTCGAGTGAAGTCACATAAGATCTTTTTTCTTTAAAAAAGAAAATCCAACTACTTGCAAGCTATATAGAAATATAGAAAGTAATTTCGCTATATAGAAAGTAATTTCGGAATAGAAAAGAACAAATTTCTTTTTGCGAAACCGTGCATAATAAATAAACTGTGACAGCCAATAGTCATCGATCTGATAGAATAGCGCTTCACCACTAGAACATCACTAATGTTCGCTAACGATGCTCCAAGTAACGAAATATAAGACATCATATCTGTGGATTAACATTAACGGTAAACTAATTAAGTTTTGTTACGTGATGCTGTGGCTTTTATAAAATAAAATTTTTGTATGTATATTTTTTAAGTTTTCGGCAAAAATCTTATTGCTGTTCCATGTGTTTTGGCATTTTGTCAATATATCCTTCATAAAATCTTCGGAAGTGTTAACAATGATTATAATGATGATGCAACAATATCAGTGTGCAAGTTACAACAATACAATATATCAATCAAAATGCGTTCAACAATGGAACAAGAAGGAAGTAACTTATTTCAGATGATCTGAACCTATGTCAGTTGTTGCCTAGGGGTGAGAAATGTCTGTTGGAAGAAAAACGTACTCCTGAGAGGTAGCTTTTATTTCTTAGATTTTTAAGTTTTAAGATGTCAGATACGTTTGAAAAGATAAAAGTTTATTAAAATATTAAGTGTGTTAACTTAAAAATTATTTGACTTTCAGTCTTATAATAGGTCTTTTATGTCTTATATTCGGATGAAATTAAAAAAATTAAAAGAAACATTTTAGAAAAATGGTATGTTAATGCTTAACTGTTGTGAGAGAAATTGTTGTATAACTAATGTGGGAAGTTTCTGAGACCGCTTGATCGAAAGATGTATATAAGGCTCGATTAACTCATAGATTTATACTAATACTGTCTCTGTACTACACTTTAGGTAAAATTCATCTATTCTGAAGTCTCTAGCTATAGTACTAGGGCTTCAAACAAAACAAAATTTCATCCTAAAATTACAAGTTAAACTGAGAATGGAAAAAAGCGGTCTGTGAGACAGCTAACATCACTTAAGGGTTAATGTTTATCTTATGTTAGTGTTTGAAAAATGTTATGCTTTTTTAATAGAAAAATGTTTAAACTTAAGAATGAAATTGCATGTTTTCGTAAAAACATGGTCATTTTCGCAAGTGAAATGCTTCATCTTTGTAAAAATAGGATCTAAGTATTAATTTAATACTGTATTTAATATTTATTTTAATGCACAGTATTCTGTAAAGAGTTCAGAAAGTAGAGTGGAGTCACAACAAATTTTTTTGCATTAAAAAAGCAATTTCAAATACTGCTATGGATTATCGAATGTTTCTTTGAAATAGAAAAGAGAAAATCATTTTTCTGAAAGAGTGCAATGTAAACGATAACAGCTAATACTGATCGATCTGATAGGAAAGTGACCAATATAGAGAATTACTAATAATCACTGACGATGCGTCCGTATACTGTAACCGTTCAAACATAAAATTTCCCCATTTTTTACCCTTCGTCAAAATTTGTATTGCTTTCCCATATCATATTTTGGACTTGTCACTATCTTTCGCAGAAAATCTTTCGAATAGTTAACAATCTTTATAAGAATGATGTAACAATATTTGTGTGTACGTAACAACAATCCAAAATAACAATCACACTGAGTTCAACAATGGTACAAGAAAAGAAAACAAATCTTTAAGACGGTCAAAATATTCGTCAGTTGGGCACAGGGAAACAGAAATGTAAGTTTGAAAGGTTGATTTTATTTCATAGTTCTGTAAGTTTTAAGAGGTTAACTAGTTGATTTGGGTAAGAGTCGTTTTAACTCCTGCGAGTCGGAATCGATATAACCCCATTTTTGAACAGAAATTGTAGAATATATTTTCACTGGTTAGATGTTCATACGATATTAAACACAGAATAATGCAATGAAGAAAGTTGAAAATGTCATGTTTTTTTTTATACTTATTTTCTCTCCTGTAGCAAGCTGTGTATAAACCTCTACTTAGTATCACATAAATGTTCATCAAAATGATAGTTTAAAAAAAATAGACGTTACATGAGGGAGGAGGTTTTCTTTTTGTCACATTCGGTGACAGAGCTAAAGAAAAAAAACTTATTTTCTTTGAAAAAATAGAATGATATGCCTAATAAAGTAATACTTCATAAAATGGTATTGCTGAGGATTAGAAAAAAATTACTTTAAAAAATCACACGATTTTACTAGGTATAAATGTCTGGCATTCTTTCCGTTGATACCATTGAAAATTTCGGATTACGACATCCGATAAAAACATAATAATTTCATTTTCAAAGGCTGTTCGCGTCGGTTCGGGATGGTGCTAATTGTTTTTCTTGAGGGTTAGGTTAACCCGCTCATTTGGGTTCGGGTTGGGTTTTGACATCGGGTTAACCATATTAAAAAAAAATCGAAAGTTTTTTTACTGGTTAGATTTTCATACAATGTTAAAAAAAAAGAATAGAACGATGACGGATGTTAGAAAATTTCATTATTATTATTTTTTTCTTTTCTGCTGGCAGTCACATACCAGTCAAACTCTAACTTTTTATCATATAAATTGGTAAATACATTATTAATCATATTGAGCTCTAGGAATTTCATTCCAGTCGTTTATATATTATATCTCTGTCATAAAAACATCAAAATTTTGCGTGATCTATTGAAGCAGATGAAGCTTAAAAGAAAATAGGATAATATACCCAATAATGTAATACTTCTTAAAATAGTATTGCTACGGATATGAGAAAAATTACTTTCAGAAATCTTTGTGTATTACTCCGTATAAATATCTGGCACATCCGATATTTCGTTATCAAAGGCTGTGCACATCGTTTCGGGATGGTTCTAGTTGTTTTCTTGTGGGGAATTTAACTCGCTCATTTGGGTTCGCGAAGGGTTTAGACTCTTGCGAGTTAACCATATTTTTGAACGAGATGGTGGATGCTTGAAAGTTTCATTATTTTTTTTCCCCTTCACTTTATTCTACAGGCTGTCACACACCAGTGAAAACCCTAACTACTATATTATCACATACATTATCTTTTAACTCTTCATTTTGAGCTACATTTTACAAATAACTTTACAATTACTGTTTATTTAAGCTTTAAATAAATAAATTAAAAATATAAAATAAATGTCCGCGAGATGGGTAAAGATTGCAAATCGGGATCGAGTTAAACTCATTTTTAAAGAAAGTCCAGAACGTTTTTTTATTTTTTTTATTACAATATTGTTCCTTATACGATACTAAGCCCAGAGTAGTACAAGAGGGTAGAGGGCGGGTGGTTCTACCGAGAGTTTTTGGTTTTAACAGGCCTAAGGTTATCGTACAGTGTAAACCATAAATTACGTTTTACTATTTTTGAACGTTTTTATTCCATTTCTTTTCACCCTGTCACATTCGGTCACACTCGAGTGAAACCTCTTCCACGTTGTAACGTCTATTAGGTAGCTTTCAATACAAAATAGTATAAAGCTACCTATTGCAGCCGTTCGGAGGAAAGCAGTTCCGGAAAATTTCGATACCTTTTCACCGATCATGGCCCCCAGACCCCAAAACCAACCTCCGTTCAAATGTTGATTTATATATATATATATATATATATATATCTCCATATATATATATATATATATATATCTGACCTATGTCATACGATAACGCTCGTATTTATAAATCAATTTTGATGAAACTAATTGTGTGTATTAAGCTCACCAATGTCTCGAACGAGTTCGTTGGCCAGCTTGGTCCGCCATTTTGTTTCAAGATGGCGGCCATTTAAAAATTTAAAACTAAAATAAATATACAAAAAAGTTAAAAATTCAAATTTATTTTTTAATTCAGTGTTAGGCCTTGAAACGAGGATTCCAGAGCATTTTTTGTTTTACCTCAATCTTAAAAAACGGCTGAGATAGAGCAGTTTGAAATTCTAGGGTGGCTGAAATTTTGAAACAAGACAGCACATTACAAAAATTTTCATTGTTGTAATAATTTTCCCAATCAAACGCATAAAACTATATATTCATATCCGTTAGCGCCAAATTCTCGCCAAACTTGGCGACATTTGGCGAAATATCGCCAAATTTGGCGACCAAAATAAGTTTTCATAAATGAAGCCAATTTGGCTATTGCTCAATAATTTGGCGAATTTCTTATTCAAATTCAGTATTAACGAATCTTTTGTAAACGTTTTATTTGCATTTTAAGTTGCTGTTTTCGTGTAACATTAGCTAAAATTTTAAAACTAAGATATAGGAAAGCTACCTTTTCCTCCCGGTACAGGCCGGAAGGACTTTTTTTTTTTAAATGTCATTTTGAACTACATTTAAAAATTAATTTTAAATTACTATTTTTCATAATCTTTTAATTAATTACTTAAAATCAAACATAAAAATTCTCAAATCTTCATGAGCAGTAAGTAATACATATTTCATTAAAGTCGTTTATATTTTATATTTCTGTCATAGAAACATTAACATTTTCCGCAAACTGTTCAAGCAGTTGAAGATTTAAAAAAAAATAAAAAATAAAATAAAAAACAGGATAATATACCTAATAAAGTAATACTTCTTAAAATGGAATTGCTACGTATTAGAAGAAAATAGCTTTTACGAATCATACGCTTAAACTTTTAAGTTCTGTCATTTTGAACTAAATTTAAAATTAATTTAAAATTGGTTTTTTTTTATAATCGTTTAATTAATTACTTTAAAATGAAATATAAAATTCTCAAATTTTCATAAGCAGTAAGTAATACATTAATCATATTGAGTTCTTGGAATTTCATTCAAAACGTTTATATATTATATTTCTGTCATAAAATCATCAACATTTTGAGTGAACTTATTCAAGCAATTGAAGCATTAAAAAAAAAAAAAAAATACAGGATAATACACCTAAAAAAGTTATCCTTCTTAAAATGGAATTGCTACGGATTAGAAAAAAATTACTTTTACAAATCATACACTTATATTTTTTAAGTACTGTCATTTTGAACTACATTTAAAAAATAAGTTAAAATTAGTGTTTTTTATAATCTTTTCATTAATTACTTTAAAATCAAACATAAAAATTCTCAAATTTTCATGAGCAGTAAGTAATACATGAATTATATTAAGTTCTTGGAATGTAATTCAAATCGTTTATATTTTACATTTTTGTCATAAAAACATAAAAATTTGCGTGCTGTATAGAAGCAATTGAAACTTAAAAAAAAAAAAAAAAAAAAAAACAGGAAAATATACCTAATAAAGTAGTACTTATTAAAATTGAATTGCTGCGGACTAGAAAAAAATTACTTTCAGAAATCATACGATTTTACTAGGTATAAATGTCTGGTATTCTTTCCAACGGGACCACTTAAAATTTCCAATTAAGACAGGAATACGATATGCACAGAATAATTTTATTTTAAAAAGCTGTGCAAATCGGTTCGGGATAGTACTATTTGCTTTTCTTATGGGTTAGGTTAACCCGTTCACTTTGGTTCGAGTTGGGATTTTAATGTTGCGAGTTGAGATCAGGTTACCCATATTTTTTAGAAAAAATTTCCAAAATAGTTTTTTACTGCTTAGATCGTCATAGGATGTTAAAAAGTCCTTCCGGCCTGTACCGGGAGGAAAAGGTAGCTTTCCTATATCTTCGTTTTAAAATTTTAGCTAATGTTACACGAAAACAGCAAGTTAAAATGCAAAGAAACGGTTACAAAATATTTGTTAATACTCAATTTGAATAAGAAATTCGCCAAATTATTCAGCAATAGCCAAATTGGCTTCATTTATGAAGACTTATTTTGGTCGCCAAATTTGGCGATATTTCGCCAAATGTCACCAATTTTGGCGAGAATTTGGCGCTAACGGATATGAATATATAGTTTTATGCGTATGATTGGGAAAATTATTACAACAATGAAAGAAAATAATTTGCGAGTAATCGCGTTAATGTGCTGTTTTGATTCAAAATGTCAGCCACCCTAGAATTTCAAACTGCTCTAACTCAGCCATTTTTTTAAGATAGAGGTAAACCAAAAAATGCTGTGGAATCCTCGTATCAACGCCTAACACTTAATTAAAAAATAAATTTGAATTTTCAACTTTTTTGTATATTTATTTTAGTTCTAATTTTTAAGTGGCCGCCATCTTGAAACAAAATGGCGGACCAAACTGGTCAACAAACACGGTCGAGACATTGGTGAGCTTAATACACACAATTAGTTTCATCAAAATTGATTTATAAATACGAGCGTTATCGTATGACATAGTTCAGATATATATATATATATATATATATATATAAATCAACATTTCAACGGAGGGTGGTTTTGGTGTCTGGGAGTCAAGATCGGTGAAAATATATCGAAATTTTCCGGAACTGCTTTCCTCCGAACGGCTGCAATAGGTAGCTTTTTCGTTCAAGTCGTTTATATTTTACATCTGTCATAAAAACATCAACATTTTGCACAAACTATTCAAGCAGTTAAAGATTTAAAAAAACAAAAACGGATTAGAAAAAAAAATACTATGGATTAGAAAAATAATACTACGGATTAGAAAAAAAAAAAACTTTTGGAAATCGCACAATTTTACTAGGTATAAATCTCTGGTATTCCTTACGTCGAGACATCTTAAAATATCCGATTAAAACAGGAATCCGATATACACAGAATATTTTTTTTTTCAAATCCTGTCCACATCGGTTCGGGATGCTACTATTTGTGTGTCTTGAGGGTTAATGTGTTAACTCGTTCATTTGGGTTCGGGTTGGGTTTTGACTCTTAAGAGTTGGGATCGGGTTAACTGTATTTTTCAAATAAAAAAAAATTTCTAAATTATATAGTACTGTTACCGGCTGTCACATAAATAATTTTCAATTCTTAATTTTGAGCTGCATTTTACAAATAATTTTTATTTAAACTTTTAATGATATAATTTAAAATGAAAAATAAATTTTCGCGAGACGACGTATGATTACCATCCCGGATCGAGATATCAGCATTATTAAAGAAACACCAGACATTGTTTTTATATAATTTTTCCCGTATACGATTTTAAACCCAGAGTAGTGCAAGAGGGTAGAGGGCTGGAGGTTCTACCGAGGGTTTTGGGTTTTAACAGGCCTAAGGTTATCGTATAATGTATAGCATCAATAAAGTTTTACTATTTTTGTACGTTTTTATACCATTCCCTTCCTCCCTGTCACATTCAGTCACACTCGAGTGAAACCTCTTCCCTAATGCAACGCATATATATTTTTCAAAATTTTCATTTTAAACTACATTTAAAAATTAATTTAAAATTAGAGTTTTTTATAATATTTTAATTAATTACTTAAATAAGACATTAAAATTCTCAAATCTTCATGAGCAGTAAGTAATACATATTTCATTCAAGTCGTTTATATTTTACATTTGTCATAAAAACATCAACATTTTGCGCAAACTATTCAAGCAGTTGAAGATTAAAAAAAACAAAAACGGATTAGAAAAAAAAAATACTACGGATTAGAAAAAAAATACTTTCTGAAATTGCACAATTTTACTAGGTATAAATGTCTGGTATTCCTTCCGTCGAGACATCATAAAATATCCGATTAAGACAGGAATCCGATATACATAGAATAATTTTTTTAAATGCTGTGCACATCGGTTCGGGATGGTAATATTTGTGTTTCTTGCGGGTTATTGTGTTAACTCGTTCATTTGGGTTCGGGTTGGGTTTTGACTCTTGCGAGTTGGGATCGGGTTAACTATATTTTTCAAATAAAAAAAAAATCCAAATTGGTTTTTTACTGGTTAGATACGATAGCCCAGAATGGAGCGATGACGGATGTTAGAAAGTTTCATTATTTTTTATAATTTATTTTCTCTCCTGCTACCTGCTGTCACATAAATTGTTTTCAATTCTTAATTTGGAGCTACATTTTACTTTGTACGTTTTTATACTATTCCCTTTCTCTCTGTCACATCGGTCACACTCGAGTGAAACCTCTTCCTTAATGCAACGCATATATATTTTTTTAAACTTTCATTTTGAACTTCATTTAAAAATAAATTTAAAATTGGTGTTTTTTATAATATTTTAATTAATTACTTATATAAAACATTAAATCTCTCAAATCTTCATGAGCAGTAAGTAATACATATTTCATTCAAGTCGTTTATATTTTTCATTTGTCATAAAAACTTATTCAAGCAGTTGAAGATTCAAAAAAACAAAAACGGATTAGAAAAGAAATACTACGGATTAGAAAAATAATACTACGGATTAGAAAAAAAAAATTTTTGGAAATCGCACAATTTTGATAGGTATAAATCTCTGGTATTCCTGTCGAGATATCTTAAAATATCCGATTAAGACAGGAATCCGATATACACAGAATACTTTTTTTTTCAAATCCTGTGCACATCGGTTCGGGATGCTACTATTTGTGTGTCTTGCGGGTTATTGTGTTAACTCGTTCATTTGGGTTCGGGTTGGGTTTTGACTCTTAAGAGTTGGGATCGGGTTAACTGTATTTTTCAAATAAAAAAAAAATTCTAAATTATATAGTACTGTTACCGGCTGTCACATAAATCATTTTCAATTCTTAATTTTGAGCTGCATTTTACAAATAATTTTCATTTAAACTTTTAATGATATAATTTAAAATCAAAAATAAATTTTCGCGAGACAACTTATGACTACCATCCCGGATCGAGATATCAGCATTATTAAAGAAAGACCAGACATTGTTTTTATATAATTTTTTCCGTATACGATTTTAAACCCAGAGTAGTGCAAGAGGGTAGAGGGCTGGAGGTTCTACCGAGGGTTTTGGGTTTTAACAGGCCTAAGGTTATCGTATAGTGTATAGCATAAGTAAAGTTTTACTATTTTTGTACGTTTTTATACCATTCCCTTCCTCCCTGTCACATTCAGTCACACTCGAGTGAAACCTCTTCCCTAATGTAACGCATATATATTTTTCAAAATTTTCATTTTGAACTACATTTAAAAATTAATTTAAAATTAGTGTTTTTTATAATATTTTAATTAATTACTTAAATAAGACATTAAAATTCTCAAATCTTCATGAGCAGTAAGTAATACACATTTCATTCAAGTCGTTTATATTTTAAATTTGTCATAAACACATCAACATTTTGCGCAAACTATTCAAGCAGTTGAAGATTAAAAAAAACAAAAACGGATTAGAAAAAAAAAATACTACGGATTAGAAAAAAAATACTTTCTGAAATTGCACAATTTTACTAGGTATAAATGTCTGGTATTCCTTCCGTCGAGACATCATAAAATATCCGATTAAGACAGGAATCCGATATACATAGAATAATTTTTTTAAATGCTGTGCACATCGGTTCGGGATGGTACTATTTGTGTTTCTTGCGGGTTATTGTGTTAACTCGTTCATTTGGGTTCGGGTTGGGTTTTGACTCTTGCGAGTTGGGATCGGGTTAACTATATTTTTCAAATAAAAAAAAAATCCAAATTGGTTTTTTACTGGTTAGATACGATAGCCCAGAATGGAGCGATGACGGATGTTAGAAAGTTTCATTATTTTTTATAATTTATTTTCTCTCCTGCTACCTGCTGTCACATAAATTGTTTTCAATTCTTAATTTGGAACTACATTTTACTTTGTACGTTTTTATACTATTCCCTTTCTCTCTGTCACTATCGGTCACACTCGAGTGAAACCTCTTCCTTAATGCAACGCATATATATATATTTTAAATTTTCATTTTGAACTACATTTAAAAATTAATTTAAAATTAGTGTTTTTTATAATATTTTAATTGATTACTTAAATAAAACATTAAAATTCTCAAAATATCATGAGCAGTAAGTAATACATATTTCATTCAAGTCGTTTATATTTTACATTTGTCATAAGGTATAAATGCGTAGTATTCCTTCCGTCGAGACATCTTAAAATATCCGATTAAGACAGGGATCCGATATACACAGAATATATATATTTTTTCAAATCCTGTGCACATCGGTTCGGGATGCTACTATTTGTGTGTCTTGCGGGTTATTGTGTTAACTCGTTCATTTGGGTTCGGGTTGGGTTTTGACTCTTAAGAGTTGGGATCAGGTTAACTGTATTTTTCAAATAAAAAAAAAATTCTAAATTATATAGTACTGTTACCGGCTGTCACATAAATCATTTTCAATTCTTAATTTTGAGCTGCATTTTACAAAAAATTTTCATTTAAACTTTTAATGATATAATTTAAAATCAAAAATAAATTTTCGCGAGACAACTTATAACTACCATCCCGGATCGAGATATCAGCATTATTAAAGAAAGACCAGACATTGTTTTTATATAATTTTTTCCGTATACGATTTTAAACCCAGAGTAGTGCAAGAGGGTAGAGGGCTGGAGGTTCTACCGAGGGTTTTGGGTTTTAACAGGCCTAAGGTTATCGTATAGTGTATAGCATAAGTAAAGTTTTACTATTTTTGTACGTTTTTATACCATTCCCTTCCTCCCTGTCACATTCAGTCACACTCGAGTGAAACCTCTTCCCTAATGTAACGCATATATATTTTTCAAAATTTTCATTTTGAACTACATTTAAAAATTAATTTAAAATTAGTGTTTTTTATAATATTTTAATTAATTACTTAAATATGACATTAAAATTCTCAAATCTTCATGAGCAGTAAGTAATACATATTTCATTCAAGTCGTTTATATTTTAAATTTGTCATAAACACATCAACATTTTGCGCAAACTATTCAAGCAGTTGAAGATTAAAAAAAACAAAAACGGATTAGAAAAAAAAAAATACTACGGATTAGAAAAAAAAATACTTTCTGAAATCGCACAATTTTACTAGGTATAAATGTCTGGTATTCCTTCTGTGGAGACATCATAAAATATCCGATTAAGACAGGAATCCGATATACATAGAATAATTTTTTTAAATGCTGTGCACATTGGTTCGGGATGGTACTATTTGTGTTTCTTGCGGGTTATTCTGTTAACTCGTTCATTTGGGTTCGGGTTGGGTTTTGACTCTTGCGAGTTGGGATCGGGTTAAATATATTTTTCAAATAAAAAAAAAATCCAAATTAAATTTTTACTGGTTAGATACGATAGCCCAGAATGGAGAGATGACGGATGTTAGAAAGTTTCATTATTTTTTATAATTTATTTTCTCTCCTGCTACCTGCTGTCACATAAATTATTTTCAATTCTTAATTTGAAGCTAAATTTTACTTTGTACGTTTTTATACCATTCCCTTTCTCTCTGTCACAATCGGTCACACTCGAGTGAAACCTCTTCCTTAATGCAACGCATATATATTTTTTTTAACTTTCATTTTGAACTTCTTTTAAAAATTAATTTAAAATTAGAGTTTTTATAATATTTTAATTAATTACTTAAATAAAACATTAAAATTATCAAATCTTCATGAGCAGTAAGTAATACATATTTCATTCAAGTCGTTTATATTTTACATTTGTCATAAAAACATCAACATTTTGCGCAAACTATTCAAGCAGTTAAAGATTTATAAAAACAAAAACGGATTAGAAAAAAAAATACTACGGATTAGAAAAAAAAATACTACGGATTAGAAAAAAAAACTTTTGGAAATCGCACAATTTTACTAGGTATAAATCTCTGGTATTCCTTACGTCGAGACATCTTAAAATATCCGATTAAGACAGGAATCCGATACATACAGAATAATTTTTTTTTTCAAACCCTGTGCACATCGGTTCGGGATGCTACTATTTGTGTGTCTTGCGGGTTATTGTGTTAACTCGTTCATTTGGGTTCGGGTTGGGTTTTGACTCTTAAGAGTTGGGATCGGGTTAACTGTCTTTTTCAAATAAAAAAAAAATTCTAAATTATATAGTACTGTTACCGGCTGTCACATAAATCATTTTCAATTCTTAATTTTGAGCTGCATTTTACAAATAATTTTCATTTAAACTTTTAATGATATAATTTAAAATCAAAAATAAATTTTCGCGAGACAACTTATGACTACCATCCCGGATCGAGATATCAGCATTATTAAAGAAAGACCAGACATTGTTTTTATATAATTTTTTCCGTATACGATTTTAAACCCAGAGTAGTGCAAGAGGGTAGAGGGCTGGAGGTTCTACCGAGGGTTTTGGGTTTTAACAGGCCTAAGGTTATCGTATAGTGTATAGCATAAGTAAAGTTTTACTATTTTTGTACGTTTTTATACCATTCCCTTCCTCCCTGTCACATTCAGTCACACTCGAGTGAAACCTCTTCCCTAATGTAACGCATATATATTTTTCAAAATTTTCATTTTGAACTACATTTAAAAATTAATTTAAAATTAGTGTTTTTTATAATATTTTAATTAATTACTTAAATAAGACATTAAAATTCTCAAATCTTCATGAGCAGTAAGTAATACATATTTCATTCAAGTCGTTTATATTTTAAATTTGTCATAAACACATCAACATTTTGCGCAAACTATTCAAGCAGTTGAAGATTAAAAAAAACAAAAACGGATTAGAAAAAAAAAATACTACGGATTAGAAAAAAAAATACTTTCTGAAATCGCACAATTTTACTAGGTATAAATGTCTGGTATTCCTTCTGTGGAGACATCATAAAATATCCGATTAAGACAGGAATCCGATATACATAGAATAATTTTTTTAAATGCTGTGCACATTGGTTCGGGATGGTACTATTTGTGTTTCTTGCGGGTTATTCTGTTAACTCGTTCATTTGGGTTCGGGTTGGGTTTTGACTCTTGCGAGTTGGGATCGGGTTAACTATATTTTTCAAATAAAAAAAAAATCCAAATTAAATTTTTACTGGTTAGATACGATAGCCCAGAATGGAGAGATGACGGATGTTAAAAAGTTTCATTATTTTTTATAATTTATTTTCTCTCCTGCTACCTGCTGTCACATAAATTATTTTCAATTCTTAATTTGAAGCTAAATTTTACTTTGTACGTTTTTATACCATTCCCTTTCTCTCTGTCACAATCGGTCACACTCGAGTGAAACCTCTTCCTTAATGCAACGCATATATATTTTTTTAAACTTTCATTTTGAACTTCTTTTAAAAATTAATTTAAAATTAGTGTTTTTATAATATTTTAATTAATTACTTAAATAAAACATTAAAATTCTCAAATCTTCATGAGCAGTAAGTAATACATATTTCATTCAAGTCGTTTATATTTTACATTTGTCATAAAAACATCAACATTTTGCGCAAACTATTCAAGCAGTTAAAGATTTATAAAAACAAAAACGGATTAGAAAAAAAAATACTACGGATTAGAAAAAAAAATACTACGGATTAGAAAAAAAAACTTTTGGAAATCGCACAATTTTACTAGGTATAAATCTCTGGTATTCCTTACGTCGAGACATCCTAAATATCCGATTAAGACAGGAATCCGATACATACAGAATAATTTTTTTTTTCAAACCCTGTGCACATCGGTTCGGGATGCTACTATTTGTGTGTCTTGCGGGTTATTGTGTTAACTCGTTCATTTGGGTTCGGGTTGGGTTTTGACTCTTAAGAGTTGGGATCGGGTTAACTGTCTTTTTCAAATAAAAAAAAAATTCTAAATTATATAGTACTGTTACCGGCTGTCACATAAATCATTTTCAATTCTTAATTTTGAGCTGCATTTTACAAATAATTTTCATTTAAACTTTTAATGATATAATTTAAAATCAAAAATAAATTTTCGCGAGACAACTTATGACTACCATCCCGGATCGAGATATCAGCATTATTAAAGAAAGACCAGACATTGTTTTTATATAATTTTTTCCGTATACGATTTTAAACCAAGAGTAGTGCAAGAGGGTAGAGGGCTGGAGGTTCTACCGAGGGTTTTGGGTTTTAACAGGCCTAAGGTTATCGTATAGTGTATAGCATAAGTAAAGTTTTACTATTTTTGTACGTTTTTATACCATTCCCTTCCTCCCTGTCACATTCAGTCATACTCGAGTGAAACCTCTTCCCTAATGTAACGCATATATATTTTTCAAAATTTTCATTTTGAACTACATTTAAAAATTAATTTAAAATTAGTGTTTTTTATAATATTTTAATTAATTACTTAAATAAGACATTAAAATTCTCAAATCTTCATGAGCAGTAAGTAATACATATTTCATTCAAGTCGTTTATATTTTAAATTTGTCATAAACACATCAACATTTTGCGCAAACTATTCAAGCAGTTGAAGATTAAAAAAAACAAAAACGGATTAGAAAAAAAAAAAATACTACGGATTAGAAAAAAAATACTTTCTGAAATCGCACAATTTTACTAGGTATAAATGTCTGGTATTCCTTCTGTGGAGACATCATAAAATATCCAATTAAGACAGGAATCCGATATACATAGAATAATTTTTTTAAATGCTGTGCACATTGGTTCGAGATGGTACTATTTGTGTTTCTTGCGGGTTATTCTGTTAACTCGTTCATTTGGGTTCGGGTTGGGTTTTGACTCTTGCGAGTTGGGATCGGGTTAACTATATTTTTCAAATAAAAAAAAAATCCAAATTAAATTTTTACTGGTTAGATACGATAGCCCAGAATGGAGAGATGACGGATGTTAGAAAGTTTCATTATTTTTTATAATTTATTTTCTCTCCTGCTACCTGCTGTCACATAAATTATTTTCAATTCTTAATTTGAAGCTAAATTTTACTTTGTACGTTTTTATACCATTCCCTTTCTCTCTGTCACAATCGGTCACACTCGAGTGAAACCTCTTCCTTAATGCAACGCATATATATTTTTTTAAACTTTCATTTTGAACTTCTTTTAAAAATTAATTTAAAATTAGTGTTTTTATAATATTTTAATTAATTACTTAAATAAAACATTAAAATTCTCAAATCTTCATGAGCAGTAAGTAATACATATTTCATTCAAGTCGTTTATATTTTACATTTGTCATAAAAACATCAACATTTTTCGCAAACTATTCAAGCAGTTAAAGATTTATAAAAACAAAAACGGATTAGAAAAAAAAAATACTACGGATTAGAAAAAAAAATACTACGGATTAGAAAAAAAAACTTTTGGAAATCGCACAATTTTACTAGGTATAAATCTCTGGTATTCCTTACGTCGAGACATCTTAAAATATCCGATTAAGACAGGAATCCGATACATACAGAATAATTTTTTTTTTCAAACCCTGTGCACATCGGTTCGGGATGCTACTATTTGTGTGTCTTGCGGGTTATTGTGTTAACTCGTTCATTTGGGTTCGGGTTGGGTTTTGACTCTTAAGAGTTGGGATCGGGTTAACTGTATTTTTCAAATAAAAAAAAATTCTAAATTATATAGTACTGTTACCGGCTGTCACATAAATCATTTTCAATTCTTAATTTTGAGCTGCATTTTACAAATAATTTTCATTTAAACTTTTAATGATATAATTTAAAATCAAAAATAAATTTTCGCGAGACAACTTATGACTACCATCCCGGATCGAGATATCAGCATTATTAAAGAAAGCCCAGACATTGTTTTTGTATAATTTTTTCCGTATACGATTTTAAACCCAGAGTAGTGCAAGAGGGTAGAGGGCTGGAGGTTCTACCGAGGGTTTTGGGTTTTAACAGGCCTAAGGTTATCGTATAGTGTATAGCATAAGTAAAGTTTTACTATTTTTGTACGTTTTTATACCATTCCCTTCCTCCCTGTCACATTCAGTCACACTCGAGTGAAACCTCTTCCCTAATGTAACGCATATATATTTTTCAAAATTTTCATTTTGAACTACATTTAAAAATTAATTTAAAATTAGTGTTTTTTATAATATTTTAATTAATTACTTAAATAAGACATTAAAATTCTCAAATCTTCATGAGCAGTAAGTAATACACATTTCATTCAAGTCGTTTATATTTTAAATTTGTCATAAAAACATCAACATTTTGCGCAAACTATTCAAGCAGTTGAAGATTAAAAAAAACAAAAACGGATTAGAAAAAAAAATACTACGGATTAGAAAAAAAATACTTTCTGAAATTGCACAATTTTACTAGGTATAAATGTCTGGTATTCCTTCCGTCGAGACATCATAAAATATCCGATTAAGACAGGAATCCGATATACATAGAATAATTTTTTTAAATGCTTTGCACATCGGTTCGGGATGGTAATATTTGTGTTTCTTGCGGGTTATTGTGCTAACTCGTTCATTTGGGTTCGGGTTGGGTTTTGACTCTTGCGAGTTGGGATCGGGTTAACTATATTTTTCAAATAAAAAAAAAATCCAAATTTGTTTTTTACTGGTTAGATACGATAGCCCAGAATGGAGCGATGATGGATGTTAGAAAGTTTCATTATTTTTTATAATTTATTTTCTCTCCTGCTACCTGCTGTCACATAAATTGTTTTCAATTCTTAATTTGGAGCTACATTTTACTTTGTACGTTTTTATACTATTCCCTTTCTCTCTGTCACATCGGTCACACTCGAGTGAAACCTCTTCCTTAATGCAACGCATATATATTTTTTTTAACTTTCATTTTGAACTTCATTTAAAAATAAATTTAAAATTAGTGTTTTTTATAATATTTTAATTAATTACTTATATAAAACATTAAATCTCTCAAATCTTCATGAGCAGTAAGTAATAGATATTTCATTCAAGTCGTTTATATTTTTCATTTGTCATAAAAACATCAACATTTTGCGCAAACTATTCAAGCAGTTGAAGATTCAAAAAAAACAAAAACGGATTAGAAAAAAAATACTACGGATTAGAAAAATAATACTACGGATTAGAAAAAAAAAACTTTTGGAAATCGCACAATTTTGATAGGTATAAATCTCTGGTATTCCTGTCGAGATATCTTTAAATATCCGATTAAGACAGGAATCCGATATACACAGAATACTTTTTTTTTTTCAAATCCTGTGCACATCGGTTCGGGATGCTTCTATTTGTGTGTCTTGCGGGTTAATGTGTTAACTCGTTCATTTGGGTTCGGGTTGGGTTTTGACTCTTAAGAGTTGGGATCGGGTTAACTGTATTTTTCAAATAAAAAAAAAATTCTAAATTATATAGTACTGTTACCGGCTGTCACATAAATCATTTTCAATTCTTAATTTTGAGCTGCATTTTACAAATAATTTTCATTTAAACTTTTAATGATATAATTTAAAATCAAAAATAAATTTTCGCGAGACAACTTATGACTACCATCCCGGATCGAGATATCAGCATTATTAAAGAAAGACCAGACATTGTTTTTATATAATTTTTTCCGTATACGATTTTAAACCCAGAGTAGTGCAAGAGGGTAGAGGGCTGGAGGTTCTACCGAGGGTTTTGGGTTTTAACAGGCCTAAGGTTATCGTATAGTGTATAGCATAAGTAAAGTTTTACTATTTTTGTACGTTTTTATACCATTCCCTTCCTCCCCGTCACATTCAGTCACACTCGAGTGAAACCTCTTCCCTAATGTAACGCATATATATTTTTCAAAATTTTCATTTTGAACTACATTTTAAAATTAATTTAAAATTAGTGTTTTTCATAATATTTTAATTAATTACTTAAATAAGACATTAAAATTCTCAAATCTCCATGAGCAGTAAGTAATACATATTTCATTCAAGTCGTTTATATTTTAAATTTGTCATAAAAACATCAACATTTTGCGCAAACTATTCAAGCAGTTGAAGATTAAAAAAAACAAAAACGGATTAGAAAAAAAAAATACTACGGATTAGAAAAAAAATACTTTCTGAAATTGCACAATTTTACTAGGTATAAATGTCTGGTATTCCTTCCGTCGAGACATCATAAAATATCCGATTAAGACAGGAATCCGATATACATAGAATAATTTTTTTAAATGCTGTGCACATCGGTTCGGGATGGTACTATTTGTGTTTCTTGCGGGTTATTGTGTTAA
The DNA here is from genome assembly GCA_963931845.1 of Maratus michaelseni. Taxonomy (NCBI): domain Eukaryota; kingdom Metazoa; phylum Arthropoda; class Arachnida; order Araneae; family Salticidae; genus Maratus; species Maratus michaelseni. The sequence continues at coordinate 301,616,297 of OZ007589.1, forward strand.
CTCGTTCATTTGGGTTCGGGTTGGGTTTTGACTCTTGCGAGTTGGGATCGGGTTAACTATATTTTTCAAATAAAAAAAAAATCCAAATTGGTTTTTTACTGGTTAGATACGATAGCCCAGAATGGAGCGATGATGGATGTTAGAAAGTTTCATTATTTTTTATAATTTATTTTCTCTCCTGCTACCTGCTGTCACATAAATTGTTTTCAATTCTTAATTTGGAGCTACATTTTACTTTGTACGTTTTTATACCATTCCCTTTCTCTCTGTCACAATCGGTCACACTCGAGTGAAACCTCTTCCTTAATGCAACGCATATATATTTTTTTTAACTTTCATTTTGAACTTCTTTTAAAGATTAATTTAAAATTAGTGTTTTTATAATATTTTAATTAATTACTTAAATAAAACATTAAAATTCTCAAATCTTCATGAGCAGTAAGTAATACATATTTCATTCAAGTCGTTTATATTTTACATTTGTCATAAAAACATCAACATTTTGCGCAAACTATTCAAGCAGTTAAAGATTTATAAAAACAAAAACGGATTAGAAAAAAAAAATACTACGGATTAGAAAAAAAAATACTACGGATTAGAAAAAAAAACTTTTGGAAATCGCACAATTTTACTAGGTATAAATCTCTGGTATTCCTTACGTCGAGACATCTTAAAATATCCGATTAAGACAGGAATCCGATACATACAGAATAATTTTTTTTTTCAAATCCTGTGCACATCGGTTCGGGATGCTACTATTTGTGTGTCTTGCGGGTTATTGTGTTAACTCGTTCATTTGGGTTCGGGTTGGGTTTTGACTCTTAAGAGTTGGGATCGGGTTAACTGTATTTTTCAAATAAAAAAAAAATTCTAAATTATATAGTACTGTTACCGGCTGTCACATAAATCATTTTCAATTCTTAATTTTGAGCTGCATTTTACAAATAATTTTCATTTAAACTTTTAATGATATAATTTAAAATCAAAAATAAATTTTCGCGAAACAACTTATGACTACCATCCCGGATCGAGATATCAGCATTATTAAAGAAAGGCCAGACATTGTTTTTGTATAATTTTTTCCGAATACGATTTTAAACCCAGAGTAGTGCAAGAGGGTAGAGGGCTGGACATTCTACCGAGGGTTTTGGGTTTTAACAGGCCTAAGGTTATCGTATAGTGTATAGCATAAGTAAAGTTTTACTATTTTTGTACGTTTTTATACCATTCCCTTCCTCCCTGTCACATTCAGTCACACTCGAGTGAAACCTCTTCCCTAATGTAACGCATATATATTTTTATAAATTTTCATTTTGAACTACATTTAAAAATTAATTTAAAATTAGTGTTTTTTATAATATTTTAATTAATTACTTAAATAAGACATTAAAATTCTCAAATCTTCATGAGCAGTAAGTAATACACATTTCATTCAAGTCGTTTATATTTTAAATTTGTCATAAAAACATCAACATTTTGCGCAAACTATTCAAGCAGTTGAAGATTAAAAAAAACAAAAAGGGATTAGAAAAAAAAATACTACGGATTAGAAAAAAAATACTTTCTGAAATTGCACAATTTTACTAGGTATAAATGTCTGGTATTCCTTCCGTCGAGACATCATAAAATATCCGATTAAGACAGGAATCCGATATACATAGAATAATTTTTTTAAATGCTGTGCACATCGGTTCGGGATGGTAATATTTGTGTTTCTTGCGGGTTATTGTGTTAACTCGTTCATTTGGGTTCGGGTTGGGTTTTGACTCTTGCGAGTTGGGATCGGGTTAACTATATTTTTCAAATAAAAAAAAAATCCAAATTGGTTTTTTACTGGTTAGATACGATAGCCCAGAATGGAGCGTTGACGGATGTTAGAAAGTTTCATTATTTTTTATAATTTATTTTCTCTCCTGCTACCTGCTGTCACATAAATTGTTTTCAATTCTTAATTTGGAGCTACATTTTACTTTGTACGTTTTTATACTATTCCCTTTCTCTCTGTCACATCGGTCACACTCGAGTGAAACCTCTTCCTTAATGCAACGCATATATATTTTTTTTAACTTTCATTTTGAACTTCATTTAAAAATAAATTTAAAATTAGTGTTTTTTATAATATTTTAATTAATTACTTATATAAAACATTAAATCTCTCAAATCTTCATGAGCAGTAAGTAATAGATATTTCATTCAAGTCGTTTATATTTTTCATTTGTCATAAAAACATCAACATTTTGCGCAAACTATTCAAGCAGTTGAAGATTCAAAAAAAAAAAAAAAAAAACGGATTAGAAAAAAAATACTACGGATTAGAAAAATAATACTACGGATTAGAAAAAAAAAACTTTTGGAAATCGCACAATTTTGATAGGTATAAATCTCTGGTATTCCTGTCGAGATATCTTAAAATATCCGATTAAGACAGGAATCCGATATACACAGAATACTTTTTTTTTCAAATCCTGTGCACATCGGTTCGGGATGCTACTATTTGTGTGTCTTGCGGGTTATTGTGTTAACTCGTTCATTTGGGTTCGGGTTGGGTTTTGACTCTTAAGAGTTGGGATCGGGTTAACTGTATTTTTCAAATAAAAAAAAAATTCTAAATTATATAGTACTGTTACCGGCTGTCACATAAATCATTTTCAATTCTTAATTTTGAGCTGCATTTTACAAATAATTTTCATTTAAACTTTTAATGATATAATTTAAAATCAAAAATAAATTTTCGCGAGACAACTTATGACTACCATCCCGGATCGAGATATCAGCATTATTAAAGAAAGACCAGACATTGTTTTTATATATTTTTTTCCGTATACGATTTTGAACCCAGAGTAGTGCAAGAGGGTAGAGGGCTGGAGGTTCTACCGAGGGTTTTGGGTTTTAACAGGCCTAAGGTTATCGTATAGTGTATAGCATAAGTAAAGTTTTACTATTTTTGTACGTTTTTATACCATTCCCTTCCTCCCTGTCACATTCAGTCACACTCGAGTGAAACCTCTTCCCTAATGTAACGCATATATATTTTTCAAAATTTTCATTTTGAACTACATTTTAAAATTAATTTAAAATTAGTGTTTTTCATAATATTTTAATTAATTACTTAAATAAGACATTAAAATTCTCAAATCTTCATGAGCAGTAAGTAATACATATTTCATTCAAGTCGTTTATATTTTAAATTTGTCATAAAAACATCAACATTTTGCGCAAACTATTCAAGCAGTTGAAGATTAAAAAAAACAAAAACGGATTAGAAAAAAAAAATACTACGGATTAGAAAAAAAATACTTTCTGAAATTGCACAATTTTACTAGGTATAAATGTCTGGTATTCCTTCCGTCGAGACATCATAAAATATCCGATTAAGACAGGAATCCGATATACATAGAATAATTTTTTTAAATGCTGTGCACATCGGTTCGGGATGGTACTATTTGTGTTTCTTGCGGGTTATTGTGTTAACTCGTTCATTTGGGTTCGGGTTGGGTTTTGACTCTTGCGAGTTGGGATCGGGTTAACTATATTTTTCAAATAAAAAAAAAATCCAAATTGGTTTTTTACTGGTTAGATACGATAGCCCAGAATGGAGCGATGACGGATGTTAGAAAGTTTCATTATTTTTTATAATTTATTTTCTCTCCTGCTACCTGCTGTCACATAAATTGTTTTCAATTCTTAATTTGGAGCTACATTTTACTTTGTACGTTTTTATACCATTCCCTTTCTCTCTGTCACAATCGGTCACACTCGAGTGAAACCTCTTCCTTAATGCAACGCATATATATTTTTTTTAACTTTCATTTTGAACTTCTTTTAAAAATTAATTTAAAATTAGTGTTTTTATAATATTTTAATTAATTACTTAAATAAAACATTAAAATTCTCAAATCTTCATGAGCAGTAAGTAATACATATTTCATTCAAGTCGTTTATATTTTACATTTGTCATAAAAACATCAACATTTTGCGCAAACTATTCAAGCAGTTAAAGATTTATAAAAACAAAAACGGATTAGAAAAAAAAAATACTACGGATTAGAAAAAAAAATACTACGGATTAGAAAAAAAAACTTTTGGAAATCGCACAATTTTACTAGGTATAAATCTCTGGTATTCCTTACGTCGAGACATCTTAAAATATCCGATTAAGACAGGAATCCGATACATACAGAATAATTTTTTTTTTCAAACCCTGTGCACATCGGTTCGGGATGCTACTATTTGTGTGTCTTGCGGGTTATTGTGTTAACTCGTTCATTTGGGTTCGGGTTGGGTTTTGACTCTTAAGAGTTGGGATCGGGTTAACTGTATTTTTCAAATAAAAAAAAAATTCTAAATTATATAGTACTGTTACCGGCTGTCACATAAATCATTTTCAATTCTTAATTTTGAGCTGCATTTTACAAATAATTTTCATTTAAACTTTTAATGATATAATTTAAAATCAAAAATAAATTTTCGCGAGACAACTTATGACTACCATCCCGGATCGAGATATCAGCATTATTAAAGAAAGACCAGACATTGTTTTTGTATAATTTTTTCCGTATACGATTTTAAACCCAGAGTAGTGCAAGAGGGTAGAGGGCTGGAGGTTCTACCGAGGGTTTTGGGTTTTAACAGGCCTAAGGTTATCGTATAGTGTATAGCATAAGTAAAGTTTTACTATTTTTGTACGTTTTTATACCATTCCCTTCCTCCCTGTCACATTCAGTCACACTCGAGTGAAACCTCTTCCCTAATGTAACGCATATATATTTTTCAAAATTTTCATTTTGAACTACATTTAAAAATTAATTTAAAATTAGTGTTTTTTATAATATTTTAATTAATTACTTAAATAAGACATTAAAATTCTCAAATCTTCATGAGCAGTAAGTAATACACATTTCATTCAAGTCGTTTATATTTTAAATTTGTCATAAAAACATCAACATTTTGCGCAAACTATTCAAGCAGTTGAAGATTAAAAAAAACAAAAAGGGATTAGAAAAAAAAATACTACGGATTAGAAAAAAAATACTTTCTGAAAATGCACAATTTTACTAGGTATAAATGTCTGGTATTCCTTCCGTCGAGACATCATAAAATATCCGATTAAGACAGGAATCCGATATACATAGAATATTTTTTTTAAATGCTGTGCACATCGGTTCGGGATGGTAATATTTGTGTTTCTTGCGGGTTATTGTGTTAACTCGTTCATTTGGGTTCGGGTTGGGTTTTGACTCTTGCGAGTTGGGATCGGGTTAACTATATTTTTCAAATTAAAAAAAAATCCAAATTTGTTTTTTACTGGTTAGATACGATAGCCCAGAATGGAGCGATGACGGATGTTAGAAAGTTTCATTATTTTTTATAATTTATTTTCTCTCCTGCTACCTGCTGTCACATAAATTGTTTTCAATTCTTAATTTGGAGCTACATTTTACTTTGTACGTTTTTATACTATTCCCTTTCTCTCTGTCACATCGGTCACACTCGAGTGAAACCTCTTCCTTAATGCAACGCATATATATATTTTTTAACTTTCATTATGAACTTCATTTAAAAATAAATTTAAAATTAGTGTTTTTTATAATATTTTAATTAATTACTTATATAAAACATTAAATCTCTCAAATCTTCATGAGCAGTAAGTAATAGATATTTCATTCAAGTCGTTTATATTTTTCAGTTGTCATAAAAACATCAACATTTTGCGCAAACTATTCAAGCAGTTGAAGATTCAAAAAAAAAAAAAAAGGGATTAGAAAAAAAATACTACGGATTAGAAAAATAATACTACGGATTAGAAAAAAAAAACTTTTGGAAATCGCACAATTTTGATAGGTATAAATCTCTGGTATTCCTGTCGAGATATCTTTAAATATCCGATTAAGACAGGAATCCGATATACACAGAATACTTTTTTTTTTCAAATCCTGTGCACATCGGTTCGGGATTCTACTATTTGTGTGTCTTGCGGGTTATTGTGTTAACTCGTTCATTTGGGTTCGGGTTGGGTTTTGACTCTTAAGAGTTGGGATCGGGTTAACTGTATTTTTCAAATAAAAAAAAAATTCTAAATTATATAGTACTGTTACCGGCTGTCACATAAATCATTTTCAATTCTTAATTTTGAGCTGCATTTTACAAATAATTTTCATTTAAACTTTTAATGATATAATTTAAAATCAAAAATAAATTTTCGCGAGACAACTTATGACTACCATCCCGGATCGAGATATCAGCATTATTAAAGAAAGACCAGACATTGTTTTTATATAATTTTTTCCGTATACGATTTTAAACCCAGAGTAGTGCAAGAGGGTAGAGGGCTGGAGGTTCTACCGAGGGTTTTGGGTTTTAACAGGCCTAAGGTTATCGTATAGTGTATAGCATAATTAAAGTTTTACTATTTTTGTACGTTTTTATACCATTCCCTTCCTCCCTGTCACATTCAGTCACACTCGAGTGAAACCTCTTCCCTAATGTAACGCATATATATTTTTCAAAATTTTCATTTTGAACTACATTTTAAAATTAATTTAAAATTAGTGTTTTTCATAATATTTTAATTAATTACTTAAATAAGACATTAAAATTCTCAAATCTCCATGAGCAGTAAGTAATACATATTTCATTCAAGTCGTTTATATTTTAAATTTGTCATAAAAACATCAACATTTTGCGCAAACTATTCAAGCAGTTGAAGATTAAAAAAAACAAAAACGGATTAGAAAAAAAAAATACTACGGATTAGAAAAAAAATACTTTCTGAAATTGCACAATTTTACTAGGTATAAATGTCTGGTATTCCTTCCGTCGAGACATCATAAAATATCCGATTAAGACAGGAATCCGATATACATAGAATAATTTTTTTAAATGCTGTGCACATCGGTTCGGGATGGTACTATTTGTGTTTCTTGCGGGTTATTGTGTTAACTCGTTCATTTGGGTTCGGGTTGGGTTTTGACTCTTGCGAGTTGGGATCGGGTTAACTATATTTTTCAAATAAAAAAAAAATCCAAATTGGTTTTTTACTGGTTAGATACGATAGCCCAGAATGGAGCGATGACGGATGTTAGAAAGTTTCATTATTTTTTATAATTTATTTTCTCTCCTGCTACCTGCTGTCACATAAATTGTTTTCAATTCTTAATTTGGAGCTACATTTTACTTTGTACGTTTTTATACTATTCCCTTTCTCTCTGTCACATCGGTCACACTCGAGTGAAACCTCTTCCTTAATGCAACGCATATATATTTTTTTTAACTTTCATTTTGAACTTCATTTAAAAATAAATTTAAAATTAGTGTTTTTTATAATATTTTAATTAATTACTTATATAAAACATTAAATCTCTCAAATCTTCATGAGCAGTAAGTAATAGATATTTCATTCAAGTCGCTTATATTTTTCATTTGTCATAAAAACATCAACATTTTGCGCAAACTATTCAAGCAGTTGAAGATTAAAAAAAAAAAAAAAAACGGATTAGAAAAAAAATACTACGGATTAGAAAAATAATACTACGGATTAGAAAAAAAAAACTTTTGGAAATCGCACAATTTTGATAGGTATAAATCTCTGGTATTCCTGTCGAGATATCTTAAAATATCCGATTAAGACAGGAATCCGATATACACAGAATACTCTTTTTTTCAAATCCTGTGCACATCGGTTCGGGATGCTACTATTTGTGTGTCTTGCGGGTTATTGTGTTAACTCGTTCATTTGGGTTCGGGTTGGGTTTTGACTCTTAAGAGTTGGGATCGGGTTAACTGTATTTTTCAAATAAAAAAAAAATTCTAAATTATATAGTACTGTTACCGGCTGTCACATAAATCATTTTCAATTCTTAATTTTGAGCTGCATTTTACAAATAATTTTCATTTAAACTTTTAATGATATAATTTAAAATCAAAAATAAATTTTCGCGAGACAACTTATGACTACCATCCCGGATCGAGATATAAGCATTATTAAAGAAAGACCAGACATTGTTTTTGTATAATTTTTTCCGTATACGATTTTAAACCCAGAGTAGTGCAAGAGGGTAGAGGGCTGGAGGTTCTACCGAGGGTTTTGGGTTTTAACAGGCCTAAGGTTATCGTATAGTGTATAGCATAAGTAAAGTTTTACTATTTTTGTACGTTTTTATACCATTCCCTTCCTCCCTGTCACATTCAGTCACACTCGAGTGAAACCTCTTCCCTAATGTAACGCATATATATTTTTCAAAATTTTCATTTTGAACTACATTTAAAAATTAATTTAAAATTAGTGTTTTTTATAATATTTTAATTAATTACTTAAATAAGACATTAAAATTCTCAAATCTTCATGAGCAGTAAGTAATACACATTTCATTCAAGTCGTTTATATTTTAAATTTGTCACAAAAACATCAACATTTTGCGCAAACTATTCAAGCAGTTGAAGATTAAAAAAAACAAAAACGGATTAGAAAAAAAAATACTACGGATTAGAAAAAAAATACTTTCTGAAATTGCACAATTTTACTAGGTATAAATGTCTGGTATTCCTTCCGTCGAGACATCATAAAATATCCGATTAAGACAGGAATCCGATATACATAGAATAATTTTTTTAAATGCTGTGCACATCGGTTCGGGATGGTAATATTTGTGTTTCTTGCGGGTTATTGTGTTAACTCGTTCATTTGGGTTCGGGTTGGGTTTTGACTCTTGCGAGTTGGGATCGGGTTAACTATATTTTTCAAAAAAAAAAATCCAAATTGGTTTTTTACTGGTTAGATACGATAGCCCAGAATGGAGCGATGACGGATGTTAGAAAGTTTCATTATTTTTTATAATTTATTTTCTCTCCTGCTACCTGCTGTCACATAAATTGTTTTCAATTCTTAATTTGGAGCTACATTTTACTTTGTACGTTTTTATACTATTCCCTTTCTCTCTGTCACATCGGTCACACTCGAGTGAAACCTCTTCCTTAATGCAACGCATATATATTTTTTTTAACTTTCATTTTGAACTTCATTTAAAAATAAATTTAAAATTAGTGTTTTTTATAATATTTTAATTAATTACTTATATAAAACATTAAATCTCTCAAATCTTCATGAGCAGTAAGTAATAGATATTTCATTCAAGTCGTTTATATTTTTCATTTGTCATAAAAACATCAACATTTTGCGCAAACTATTCAAGCAGTTGAAGATTAAAAAAAAAAAAAAAAAAACGGATTAGAAAAAAAATTCTACGGATTAGAAAAATAATACTACGGATTAGAAAAAAAAAACTTTTGGAAATCGCACAATTTTGATAGGTATAAATCTCTGGTATTCCTGTCGAGATATCTTAAAATATCCGATTAAGACAGGAATCCGATATACACAGAATACTTTTTTTTTCAAATTCTGTGCACATCGGTTCGGGATGCTACTATTTGTGTGTCTTGCGGGTTATTGTGTTAACTCGTTCATTTGGGTTCGGGTTGGGTTTTGACTCTTAAGAGTTGGGATCGGGTTAACTGTATTTTTCAAATAAAAAAAAAATTCTAAATTATATAGTACTGTTACCGGCTGTCACATAAATCATTTTCAATTCTTAATTTTGAGCTGCATTTTACAAATAATTTTCATTTAAACTTTTAATGATATAATTTAAAATCAAAAATAAATTTTCGCGAGACAACTTATGACTACCATCCCGGATCGAGATATCAGCATTATTAAAGAAAGACCAGACATTGTTTTTATATAATTTTTTCCGTATACGATTTTAAACCCAGAGTAGTGCAAGAGGGTAGAGGGCTGGAGGTTCTACCGAGGGTTTTGGGTTTTAACAGGCCTAAGGTTATCGTATAGTGTATAGCATAAGTAAAGTTTTACTATTTTTGTACGTTTTTATACCATTCCCTTCCTCCCTGTCACATTCAGTCACACTCGAGTGAAACCTCTTCCTTAATGCAACGCATATATTTTTTTTTAAACTTTCATTTTGAACTTCTTTTAAAGATTAATTTAAAATTAGTGTTTTTATAATATTTTAATTAATTACTTAAATAAAACATTAAAATTCTCAAATCTTCATGAGCAGTAAGTAATACATATTTCATTCAAGTCGTTTATATTTTACATTTGTCATAAAAACATCAACATTTTGCGCAAACTATTCAAGCAGTTAAAGAATTATAAAAACAAAAACGGATTAGAAAAAAAAATACTACGGATTAGAAAAAAATACTACGGATTAGAAAAAAAAACTTTTGGAAATCGCACAATTTTACTAGGTATAAATCTCTGGTATTCCTTACGTCGAGACATCTTAAAATATCCGATTAAGACAGGAATCCGATACATACAGAATAATTTTTTTTTTCAAACCCTGCGCACATCGGTTCGGGATGCTACTATTTGTGTGTCTTGCGGGTTATTGTGTTAACTCGTTCATTTGGGTTCGGGTTGGGTTTTGACTCTTAAGAGTTGGGATCGGGTTAACTGTATTTTTCAAATAAAAAAAAAATTCTAAATTATATAGTACTGTTACCGGCTGTCACATAAATCATTTTCAATTCTTAATTTTGAGCTGCATTTTACAAATAATTTTCATTTAAACTTTTAATGATATAATTTAAAATCAAAAATAAATTTTCGCGAGACAACTTATGACTACCATCCCGGATCGAGATATCAGCATTATTAAAGAAAGACCAGACATTGTTTTTGTATAATTTTTTCCGTATACGATTTTAAACCCAGAGTAGTGCAAGAGGGTAGAGGGCTGGAGGTTCTACCGAGGGTTTTGGGTTTTAACAGGCCTAAGGTTATCGTATAGTGTATAGCATAAGTAAAGTTTTACTATTTTTGTACGTTTTTATACCATTCCCTTCCTCCCTGTCACATTCAGTCACACTCGAGTGAAACCTCTTCCCTAATGTAACGCATATATATTTTTCAAAATTTTCATTTTGAACTACATTTTAAAATTAATTTAAAATTAGTGTTTTTCATAATATTTTAATTAATTACTTAAATAAGACATTAAAATTCTCAAATCTTCATGAGCAGTAAGTAATACATATTTCATTCAAGTCGTTTATATTTTAAATTTGTCATAAAAACATCAACATTTTGCGCAAACTATTCAAGCAGTTGAAGATTAAAAAAAACAAAAACGGATTAGAAAAAAAAAATACTACGGATTAGAAAAAAAATACTTTCTGAAATTGCACAATTTTACTAGGTATAAATGTCTGGTATTCCTTCCGTCGAGACATCATAAAATATCCGATTAAGACAGGAATCCGATATACATAGAATAATTTTTTTAAATGCTGTGCACATCGGTTCGGGATGGTACTATTTGTGTTTCTTGCGGGTTATTCTGTTAACTCGTTCATTTGGGTTCGGGTTGGGTTTTGACTCTTGCGAGTTGGGATCGGGTTAACTATATTTTTCAAATAAAAAAAAAATCCAAATTGGTTTTTTACTGGTTAGATACGATAGCCCAGAATGGAGCGATGACGGATGTTAGAAAGTTTCATTATTTTTTATAATTTATTTTCTCTCCTGCTACCTGCTGTCACATAAATTGTTTTCAATTCTTAATTTTTAGCTACATTTTACTTTGTACGTTTTTATACCATTCCCTTTCTCTCTGTCACAATCGGTCACACTCGAGTGAAACCTCTTCCTTAATGCAACGCATATATATATTTTTAAACTTTCATTTTGAACTTCTTTTAAAAATTAATTTAAAATTAGTGTTTTTATAATATTTTAATTAATTACTTAAATAAAACATTAAAATTCTCAAATCTTCATGAGCAGTAAGTAATACATATTTCATTCAAGTCGTTTATATTTTACATTTGTCATAAAAACATCAACATTTTGCGCAAACTATTCAAGCAGTTAAAGATTTATAAAAACAAAAACGGATTAGAAAAAAAAAATACTACGGATTAGAAAAATAATACTACGGATTAGAAAAAAAAAAACTTTTGGAAATCGCACAATTTTGATAGGTATAAATCTCTGGTATTCCTGTCGAGATATCTTTAAATATCCGATTAAGACAGGAATCCGATATACACAGAATACTTTTTTTTTTCAAATCCTGTGCACATCGGTGCGGGATGCTACTATTTGTGTGTCTTGCGGGTTATTGTGTTAACTCGTTCATTTGGGTTCGGGTTGGGTTTTGACTCTTAAGAGTTGGGATCGGGTTAACTGTATTTTTCAAAAAAAAAAAAAAATCTAAATTATATAGTACTGTTACTGGCTGTCACATAAATCATTTTCAATTCTTAATTTTGAGCTGCATTTTACAAATAATTTTCATTTAAACTTTTAATGATATAATTTAAAATCAAAAATAAATTTTCGCGAGACAACTTATGACTACCATCCCGGATCGAGATATCAGCATTATTAAAGAAAGACCAGACATTGTTTTTATATAATTTTTTCCGTATACGATTTTAAACCCAGAGTAGTGCAAGAGGGTAGAGGGCTGGAGGTTCTACCGAGGGTTTTGGGTTTTAACAGGCCTAAGGTTATCGTATAGTGTATAGCATAAGTAAAGTTTTACTATTTTTGTACGTTTTTATACCATTCCCTTCCTCCCTGTCACATTCAGTCACACTCGAGTGAAACCTCTTCCCTAATGTAACGCATATATATTTTTCAAAATTTTCATTTTGAACTACATTTTAAAATTAATTTAAAATTAGTGTTTTTCATAATATTTTAATTAATTACTTAAATAAGACATTAAAATTCTCAAATCTTCATGAGCAGTAAGTAATACATATTTCATTCAAGTCGTTTATATTTTAAATTTGTCATAAAAACATCAACATTTTGCGCAAACTATTCAAGCAGTTGAAGATTAAAAAAAACAAAAACGGATTAGAAAAAAAAAATACTACGGATTAGAAAAAAAATACTTTCTGAAATTGCACAATTTTACTAGTTATAAATGTCTGGTATTCCTTCCGTCGAGACATCATAAAATATCCGATTAAGACAGGAATCCGATATACATAGAATAATTTTTTTAAATGCTGTGCACATCGGTTCGGGATGGTACTATTTGTGTTTCTTGCGGGTTATTCTGTTAACTCGTTCATTTGGGTTCGGGTTGGGTTTTGACTCTTGCGAGTTGGGATCGGGTTAACTATATTTTTCAAATAAAAAAAAAATCCAAATTGGTTTTTTACTGGTTAGATACGATAGCCCAGAATGGAGCGATGACGGATGTTAGAAAGTTTCATTATTTTTTATAATTTATTTTCTCTCCTGCTACCTGCTGTCACATAAATTGTTTTCAATTCTTAATTTTTAGCTACATTTTACTTTGTACGTTTTTATACCATTCCCTTTCTCTCTGTCACAATCGGTCACACTCGAGTGAAACCTCTTCCTTAATGCAACGCATATATATATTTTTAAACTTTCATTTTGAACTTCTTTTAAAAATTAATTTAAAATTAGTGTTTTTATAATATTTTAATTAATTACTTAAATAAAACATTAAAATTCTCAAATCTTCATGAGCAGTAAGTAATACATATTTCATTCAAGTCGTTTATATTTTACATTTGTCATAAAAACATCAACATTTTGCGCAAACTATTCAAGCAGTTAAAGATTTATAAAAACAAAAACGGATTAGAAAAAAAAAATACTACGGATTAGAAAAAAAAATACTACGGATTAGAAAAAAAAACTTTTGAAAATCGCACAATTTTACTAGGTATAAATCTCTGGTATTCCTTACGTCGAGACATCTTAAAATATCCGATTAAGACAGGAATCCGATACATACAGAATAATTTTTTTTTCAAACCCTGTGCACATCGGTTCGGGATGCTACTATTTGTGTGTCTTGCGGGTTATTGTGTTAACTCGTTCATTTGGGTTCGGGTTGGGTTTTGACTCTTAAGAGTTGGGATCGGGTTAACTGTATTTTTCAAATAAAAAAAAAATTCTAAATTATATAGTACTGTTACCGGCTGTCACATAAATCATTTTCAATTCTTAATTTTGAGCTGCATTTTACAAATAATTTTCATTTAAACTTTTAATGATATAATTTAAAATCAAAAATAAATTTTCGCGAGACAACTTATGACTACCATCCCGGATCGAGATATCAGCATTATTAAAGAAAGACCAGACATTGTTTTTGTATAATTTTTTCCGTATACGATTTTAAACCCAGAGTAGTGCAAGAGGGTAGAGGGCTGGAGGTTCTACCGAGGGTTTTGGGTTTTAACAGGCCTAAGGTTATCGTATATTGTATAGCATAAGTAAAGTTTTACTATTTTTGTACGTTTTTATACCATTCCCTTCCTCCCTGTCACATTCAGTCACACTCGAGTGAAACCTCTTCCCTAATGTAACGCATATATATTTTTCAAAATTTTCATTTTGAACTACATTTAAAAATTAATTTAAAATTAGTGTTTTTATAATATTTTAATTAATTACTTAAATAAGACATTAAAATTCTGAAATCTTCATGAGCAGTAAGTAATACACATTTCATTCAAGTCGTTTATATTTTAAATTTGTCATAAAAACATCAACATTTTGCGCAAACTATTCAAGCAGTTGAAGATTAAAAAAAACAAAAAGGGATTAGAAAAAAAAATACTACGGATTAGAAAAAAAATACTTTCTGAAATTGCACAATTTTACTAGGTATAAATGTCTGGTATTCCTTCCGTCGAGACATCATAAAATATCCGATTAAGACAGGAATCCGATATACATAGAATAATTTTTTTAAATGCTGTGCACATCGGTTCGGGATGGTAATATTTGTGTTTCTTGCGGGTTATTGTGTTAACTCGTTCATTTGGGTTCGGGTTGGGTTTTGACTCTTGCGAGTTGGGATCGGGTTAACTATATTTTTCAAATAAAAAAAAAATCCAAATTTGTTTTTTACTGGTTAGATACGATAGCCCAGAATGGAGCGATGACGGATGTTAGAAAGTTTCATTATTTTTTATAATTTATTTTCTCTCCTGCTACCTGCTGTCACATAAATTGTTTTCAATTCTTAATTTGGAGCTACATTTTACTTTGTACGTTTTTATACTATTCCCTTTCTCTCTGTCACATCGGTCACACTCGAGTGAAACCTCTTCCTTAATGCAACGCATATATATATTTTTTAACTTTCATTTTGAACTTCATTTAAAAATAAATTTAAAATTAGTGTTTTTTATAATATTTTAATTAATTACTTATATAAAACATTAAATCTCTCAAATCTTCATGAGCAGTAAGTAATAGATATTTCATTCAAGTCGTTTATATTTTTCATTTGTCATAAAAACATCAACATTTTGCGCAAACTATTCAAGCAGTTGAAGATTAAAAAAAAACAAAAACTGATTAGAAAAAAAATACTACGGATTAGAAAAATAATACTACGGATTAGAAAAAAAAAACTTTTGGAAATCGCACAATTTTGATAGGTATAAATCTCTGGTATTCCTGTCGAGATATCTTTAAATATCCGATTAAGACAGGAATCCGATATACACAGAATACTTTTTTTTTTCAAATCCTGTGCACATCGGTTCGGGATGCTACTATTTGTGTGTCTTGAGGGTTATTGTGTTAACTCGTTCATTTGGGTTCGGGTTGGGTTTTGACTCTTAAGAGTTGGGATCGGGTTAACTGTATTTTTCAAATAAAAAAAAATTCTAAATTATATAGTACTGTTACCGGCTGTCACATAAATCATTTTCAATTCTTAATTTTGAGCTGCATTTTACAAATAATTTTCATTTAAACTTTTAATGATATAATTTAAAATCAAAAATAAATTTTCGCGAGACAACTTATGACTACCATCCCGGATCGAGATATCAGCATTATTAAAGAAAGACCAGACATTGTTTTTATATAATTTTTTCCGTATACGATTTTAAACCCAGAGTAGTGCAAGAGGGTAGAAGGCTGGAGGTTCTACCGAGGGTTTTGGGTTTTAACAGGCCTAAGGTTATCGTATAGTGTATAGCATAAGTAAAGTTTTACTATTTTTGTACGTTTTTATACCATTCCCTTCCTCCCTGTCACATTCAGTCACACTCGAGTGAAACCTCTTCCCTAATGTAACGCATATATATTTTTCAAAATTTTCATTTTGAACTACATTTTAAAATTAATTTAAAATTAGTGTTTTTCATAATATTTTAATTAATTACTTAAATAAGACATTAAAATTCTCAAATCTTCATGAGCAGTAAGTAATACATATTTCATTCAAGTCGTTTATATTTTAAATTTGTCATAAAAACATCAACATTTTGCGCAAACTATTCAAGCAGTTGAAGATTAAAAAAAACAAAAACGGATTAGAAAAAAAAATACTACGGATTAGAAAAAAAATACTTTCTGAAATTGCACAATTTTACTAGGTATAAATGTCTGGTATTCCTTCCGTCGAGACATCATAAAATATCCGATTAAGGCAGGAATCCGATATACATAGAATAATTTTTTTAAATGCTGTGCACATCGGTTCGGGATGGTACTATTTGTGTTTCTTGCGGGTTATTGTGTTAACTCGTTCATTTGGGTTCGGGTTGGGTTTTGACTCTTGCGAGTTGGGATCGGGTTAACTATATTTTTCAAATAAAAAAAAAAATCCAAATTGGTTTTTTACTGGTTAGATACGATAGCCCAGAATGGAGCGATGACGGATGTTAGAAAGTTTCATTATTTTTTATAATTTATTTTCTCTCCTGCTACCTGCTGTCACATAAATTGTTTTCAATTCTTAATTTGGAGCTACATTTTACTTTGTACGTTTTTATACCATTCCCTTTCTCTCTGTCACAATCGGTCACACTCGAGTGAAACCTCTTCCTTAATGCAACGCATATATATTTTTTTAAACTTTCATTTTGAACTTCTTTTAAAGATTAATTTAAAATTAGTGTTTTTATAATATTTTAATTAATTACTTAAATAAAACATTAAAATTCTCAAATCTTCATGAGCAGTAAGTAATACATATTTCATTCAAGTCGTTTATATTTTACATTTGTCATAAAAACATCAACATTTTGCGCAAACTATTCAAGCAGTTAAAGATTTATAAAAACAAAAACGGATTAGAAAAAAAAAATACTACGGATTAGAAAAAAAAATACTACGGATTAGAAAAAAAAACTTTTGGAAATCGCACAATTTTACTAGGTATAAATCTCTGGTATTCCTTACGTCGAGACATCTTAAAATATCCGATTAAGACAGGAATCCGATACATACAGAATAATTTTTTTTTTCAAACCCTGTGCACATCGGTTCGGGATGCTACTATTTGTGTGTCTTGCGGGTTATTGTGTTAACTCGTTCATTTGGGTTCGGGTTGGGTTTTGACTCTTAAGAGTTGGGATCGGGTTAACTGTATTTTTCAAATAAAAAAAAAATTCTAAATTATATAGTACTGTTACCGGCTGTCACATAAATCATTTTCAATTCTTAATTTTGAGCTGCATTTTACAAATAATTTTCATTTAAACTTTTAATGATATAATTTAAAATCAAAAATAAATTTTCGCGAGACAACTTATGACTACCATCCCGGATCGAGATATCAGCATTATTAAAGAAAGACCAGACATTGTTTTTGTATAATTTTTTCCGTATACGATTTTAAACCCAGAGTAGTGCAAGAGGGTAGAGGGCTGGAGGTTCTACCGAGGGTTTTGGGTTTTAACAGGCCTAAGGTTATCGTATAGTGTATAGCATAAGTAAAGTTTTACTATTTTTGTACGTTTTTATACCATTCCCTTCCTCCCTGTCACATTCAGTCACACTCGAGTGAAACCTCTTCCCTAATGTAACGCATATATATTTTTCAAAATTTTCATTTTGAACTACATTTAAAAATTAATTTAAAATTAGTGTTTTTTATAATATTTTAATTAATTACTTAAATAAGACATTAAAATTCTCAAATCTTCATGAGCAGTAAGTAATACACATTTCATTCAAGTCGTTTATATTTTAAATTTGTCATAAAAACATCAACATTTTGCGCAAACTATTCAAGCAGTTGAAGATTAAAAAAAACAAAAACGGATTAGAAAAAAAAATACTACGGATTAGAAAAAAAATACTTTCTGAAATTGCACAATTTTACTAGGTATAAATGTCTGGTATTCCTTCCGTCGAGACATCATAAAATATCCGATTAAGACAGGAATCCGATATACATAGAATAATTTTTTTAAATGCTGTGCACATCGGTTCGGGATGGTAATATTTGTGTTTCTTGCGGGTTATTGTGTTAACTCGTTCATTTGGGTTCGGGTTGGGTTTTGACTCTTGCGAGTTGGGATCGGGTTAACTATATTTTTCAAATAAAAAAAAAATCCAAATTGGTTTTTTACTGGTTAGATACGATAGCCCAGAATGGAGCGATGACGGATGTTAGAAAGTTTCATTATTTTTTATAATTTATTTTCTCTCCTGCTACCTGCTGTCACATAAATTGTTTTCAATTCTTAATTTGGAGCTACATTTTACTTTGTACGTTTTTATACTATTCCCTTTCTCTCTGTCACATCGGTCACACTCGAGTGAAACCTCTTCCTTAATGCAACGCATATATATTTTTTTTAACTTTCATTTTGAACTTCATTTAAAAATAAATTTAAAATTAGTGTTTTTTATAATATTTTAATTAATTACTTATATAAAACATTAAATCTCTCAAATCTTCATGAGCAGTAAGTAATAGATATTTCATTCAAGTCGTTTATATTTTTCATTTGTCATAAAAACATCAACATTTTGCGCAAACTATTCAAGCAGTTGAAGATTCAAAAAAAAACAAAAACGGATTAGAAAAAAAATACTACGGATTAGAAAAATAATACTACGGATTAGAAAAAAAAAACTTTTGGAAATCGCACAATTTTGATAGGTATAAATCTCTGGTATTCCTGTCGAGATATCTTTAAATATCCGATTAAGACAGGAATCCGATATACACAGAATACTTTTTTTTTTCAAATCCTGTGCACATCGGTTCGGGATGCTTCTATTTGTGTGTCTTGCGGGTTATTGTGTTAACTCGTTCATTTGGGTTCGGGTTGGGTTTTGACTCTTAAGAGTTGGGATCGGGTTAACTGTATTTTTCAAATAAAAAAAAAATTCTAAATTATATAGTACTGTTACCGGCTGTCACATAAATCATTTTCAATTCTTAATTTTGAGCTGCATTTTACAAATAATTTTCATTTAAACTTTTAATGATATAATTTAAAATCAAAAATAAATTTTCGCGAGACAACTTATGACTACCATCCCGGATCGAGATATCAGCACTATTAAAGAAAGACCAGACATTGTTTTTATATAATTTTTTCCGTATACGATTTTAAACCCAGAGAAGTGCAAGAGGGTAGAGGGCTGGAGGTTCTACCGAGGGTTTTGTGTTTTAACAGGCCTAAGGTTATCGTATAGTGTATAGCATAAGTAAAGTTTTACTATTTTTGTACGTTTTTATACCATTCCCTTCCTCCCTGTCACATTCAGTCACACTCGAGTGAAACCTCTTCCCTAATGTAACGCATATATATTTTTCAAAATTTTCATTTTGAACTACATTTTAAAATTAATTTAAAATTAGTGTTTTTCATAATATTTTAATTAATTACTTAAATAAGACATTAAAATTCTCAAATCTTCATGAGCAGTAAGTAATACATATTTCATTCAAGTCGTTTATATTTTAAATTTGTCATAAAAACATCAACATTTTGCGCAAACTATTCAAGCAGTTGAAGATTAAAAAAAACAAAAACGGATTAGAAAAAAAAAATACTACGGATTAGAAAAAAAATACTTTCTGAAATTGCACAATTTTACTAGGTATAAATGTCTGGTATTCCTTCCGTCGATACATCATAAAATATCCGATTAAGACAGGAATCCGATATACATAGAATAATTTTTTTAAATGCTGTGCACATCGGTTCGGGATGGTACTATTTGTGTTTCTTGCGGGTTATTGTGTTAACTCGTTCATTTGGGTTCGGGTTGGGTTTTGACTCTTGCGAGTTGGGATCGGGTTAACTATATTTTTCAAATAAAAAAAAAAATCCAAATTGGTTTTTTACTGGTTAGATACGATAGCCCAGAATGGAGCGATGACGGATGTTAGAAAGTTTCATTATTTTTTATAATTTATTTTCTCTCCTGCTACCTGCTGTCACATAAATTGTTTTCAATTCTTAATTTGGAGCTACATTTTACTTTGTACGTTTTTATACTATTCCCTTTCTCTCTGTCACATCGGTCACACTCGAGTGAAACCTCTTCCTTAATGCAACGCATATATATTTTTTTTAACTTTCATTTTGAACTTCATTTAAAAATAAATTTAAAATTAGTGTTTTTTATAATATTTTAATTAATTACTTATATAAAACATTAAATCTCTCAAATCTTCATGAGCAGTAAGTAATAGATATTTCATTCAAGTCGTTTATATTTTACATTTGTCATAAAAACATCAACATTTTGCGCAAACTATTCAAGCAGTTAAAGATTTATAAAAACAAAAACGGATTAGAAAAAAAAAATACTACGGATTAGAAAAAAAAATACTACGGATTAGAAAAAAAAACTTTTGAAAATCGCACAATTTTACTAGGTATAAATCTCTGGTATTCCTTACGTCGAGACATCTTAAAATATCCGATTAAGACAGGAATCCGATACATACAGAATAATTTTTTTTTCAAACCCTGTGCACATCGGTTCGGGATGCTACTATTTGTGTGTCTTGCGGGTTATTGTGTTAACTCGTTCATTTGGGTTCGGGTTGGGTTTTGACTCTTAAGAGTTGGGATCGGGTTAACTGTATTTTTCAAATAAAAAAAAAATTCTAAATTATATAGTACTGTTACCGGCTGTCACATAAATCATTTTCAATTCTTAATTTTGAGCTGCATTTTACAAATAATTTTCATTTAAACTTTTAATGATATAATTTAAAATCAAAAATAAATTTTCGCGAGACAACTTATGACTACCATCCCGGATCGAGATATCAGCATTATTAAAGAAAGACCAGACATTGTTTTTGTATAATTATTTCCGTATACGATTTTAAACCCAGAGTAGTGCAAGAGGGTAGAGGGCTGGAGGTTCTACCGAGGGTTTTGGGTTTTAACAGGCCTAAGGTTATCGTATAGTGTATAGCATAAGTAAAGTTTTACTATTTTTGTACGTTTTTATACCATTCCCTTCCTCCCTGTCACATTCAGTCACACTCGAGTGAAACCTCTTCCCTAATGTAACGCATATATATTTTTCAAAATTTTCATTTTGAACTACATTTAAAAATTAATTTAAAATTAGTGTTTTTTATAATATTTTAATTAATTACTTAAATAAGACATTAAAATTCTCAAATCTTCATGAGCAGTAAGTAATACACATTTCATTCAAGTCGTTTATATTTTAAATTTGTCATAAAAACATCAACATTTTGCGCAAACTATTCAAGCAGTTGAAGATTAAAAAAAACAAAAACGGATTAGAAAAAAAAATACTACGGATTAGAAAAAAAATACTTTCTGAAATTGCACAATTTTACTAGGTATAAATGTCTGGTATTCCTTCCGTCGAGACATCATAAAATATCCGATTAAGACAGGAATCCGATATACATAGAATAATTTTTTTAAATGCTGTGCACATCGGTTCGGGATGGTAATATTTGTGTTTCTTGCGGGTTATTGTGTTAACTCGTTCATTTGGGTTCGGGTTGGGTTTTGACTCTTGCGAGTTGGGATCGGGTTAACTATATTTTTCAAATAAAAAAAAAATCCAAATTTGTTTTTTACTGGTTAGATACGATAGCCCAGAATGGAGCGATGACGGATGTTAGAAAGTTTCATTATTTTTTATAATTTATTTTCTCTCCTGCTACCTGCTGTCACATAAATTGTTTTCAATTCTTAATTTGGAGCTACATTTTACTTTGTACGTTTTTATACTATTCCCTTTCTCTCTGTCACATCGGTCACACTCGAGTGAAACCTCTTCCTTAATGCAACGCATATATATTTTTTTTAACTTTCATTTTGAACTTCATTTAAAAATAAATTTAAAATTAGTGTTTTTTATAATATTTTAATTAATTACTTATATAAAACATTAAATCTCTCAAATCTTCATGAGCAGTAAGTAATAGATATTTCATTCAAGTCGTTTATATTTTTCATTTGTCATAAAAACATCAACATTTTGCGCAAACTATTCAAGCAGTTGAAGATTAAAAAAAAACAAAAACGGATTAGAAAAAAAATACTACGGATTAGAAAAATAATACTACGGATTAGAAAAAAAAAACTTTTGGAAATCGCACAATTTTGATAGGTATAAATCTCTGGTATTCCTGTCGAGATATCTTTAAATATCCGATTAAGACAGGAATCCGATATACACAGAATACTTTTTTTTTTCAAATCCTGTGCACATCGGTTCGGGATGCTACTATTTGTGTGTCTTGCGGGTTATTGTGTTAACTCGTTCATTTGGGTTCGGGTTGGGTTTTGACTCTTAAGAGTTGGGATCGGGTTAACTGTATTTTTCAAATTAAAAAAAAATTCTAAATTATATAGTACTGTTACCGGCTGTCACATAAATCATTTTCAATTCTTAATTTTGAGCTGCATTTTACAAATAATTTTCATTTAAACTTTTAATGATATAATTTAAAATCAAAAATAAATTTTCGCGAGACAACTTATGACTACCATCCCGGATCGAGATATCAGCATTATTAAAGAAAGACCAGACATTGTTTTTATATAATTTTTTCCGTATACGATTTTAAACCCAGAGTAGTGCAAGAGGGTAGAGGGCTGGAGGTTCTACCGAGGGTTTTGGGTTTTAACAGGCCTAAGGTTATCGTATAGTGTATAGCATAAGTAAAGTTTTACTATTTTTGTACGTTTTTATACCATTCCCTTCCTCCCCGTCACATTCAGTCACACTCGAGTGAAACCTCTTCCCTAATGTAACGCATATATATTTTTCAAAATTTTCATTTTGAACTACATTTTAAAATTAATTTAAAATTAGTGTTTTTCATAATATTTTAATTAATTACTTAAATAAGACATTAAAATTCTCAAATCTCCATGAGCAGTAAGTAATACATATTTCATTCAAGTCGTTTATATTTTAAATTTGTCATAAAAACATCAACATTTTGCGCAAACTATTCAAGCAGTTGAAGATTAAAAAAAACAAAAACGGATTAGAAAAAAAAAATACTACGGATTAGAAAAAAAATACTTTCTGAAATTGCACAATTTTACTAGGTATAAATGTCTGGTATTCCTTCCGTCGAGACATCATAAAATATCCGATTAAGACAGGAATCCGATATACATAGAATAATTTTTTTAAATGCTGTGCACATCGGTTCGGGATGGTACTATTTGTGTTTCTTGCGGGTTATTGTGTTAACTCGTTCATTTGGGTTCGGGTTGGGTTTTGACTCTTGCGAGTTGGGATCGGGTTAACTATATTTTTCAAATAAAAAAAAAATCCAAATTGGTTTTTTACTGGTTAGATACGATAGCCCAGAATGGAGCGATGATGGATGTTAGAAAGTTTCATTATTTTTTATAATTTATTTTCTCTCCTGCTACCTGCTGTCACATAAATTGTTTTCAATTCTTAATTTGGAGCTACATTTTACTTTGTACGTTTTTATACCATTCCCTTTCTCTCTGTCACAATCGGTCACACTCGAGTGAAACCTCTTCCTTAATGCAACGCATATATATTTTTTTAAACTTTCATTTTGAACTTCTTTTAAAGATTAATTTAAAATTAGTGTTTTTATAATATTTTAATTAATTACTTAAATAAAACTTTAAAATTCTCAAATCTTCATGAGCAGTAAGTAATACATATTTCATTCAAGTCGTTTATATTTTACATTTGTCATAAAAACATCAACATTTTGCGCAAACTATTCAAGCAGTTAAAGATTTATAAAAACAAAAACGGATTAGAAAAAAAAAATACTACGGATTAGAAAAAAAAATACTACGGATTAGAAAAAAAAACTTTTGGAAATCGCACAATTTTACTAGGTATAAATCTCTGGTATTCCTTACGTCGAGACATCTTAAAATATCCGATTAAGACAGGAATCCGATACATACAGAATAATTTTTTTTTTCAAACCCTGTGCACATCGGTTCGGGATGCTACTATTTGTGTGTCTTGCGGGTTATTGTGTTAACTCGTTCATTTGGGTTCGGGTTGGGTTTTGACTCTTAAGAGTTGGGATCGGGTTAACTGTATTTTTCAAATAAAAAAAAAATTCTAAATTATATAGTACTGTTACCGGCTGTCACATAAATCATTTTCAATTCTTAATTTTGAGCTGCATTTTACAAATAATTTTCATTTAAACTTTTAATGATATAATTTAAAATCAAAAATAAATTTTCGCGAAACAACTTATGACTACCATCCCGGATCGAGATATCAGCATTATTAAAGAAAGACCAGACATTGTTTTTGTATAATTTTTTCCGAATACGATTTTAAACCCAGAGTAGTGCAAGAGGGTAGAGGGCTGGACATTCTACCGAGGGTTTTGGGTTTTAACAGGCCTAAGGTTATCGTATAGTGTATAGCATAAGTAAAGTTTTACTATTTTTGTACGTTTTTATACCATTCCCTTCCTCCCTGTCACATTCAGTCACACTCGAGTGAAACCTCTTCCCTAATGTAACGCATATATATTTTTCAAAATTTTCATTTTGAACTACATTTAAAAATTAATTTAAAATTAGTGTTTTTTATAATATTTTAATTAATTACTTAAATAAGACATTAAAATTCTCAAATCTTCATGAGCAGTAAGTAATACACATTTCATTCAAGTCGTTTATATTTTAAATTTGTCATAAAAACATCAACATTTTGCGCAAACTATTCAAGCAGTTGAAGATTAAAAAAAACAAAAAGGGATTAGAAAAAAAAATACTACGGATTAGAAAAAAAATACTTTCTGAAATTGCACAATTTTACTAGGTATAAATGTCTGGTATTCCTTCCGTCGAGACATCATAAAATATCCGATTAAGACAGGAATCCGATATACATAGAATAATTTTTTTAAATGCTGTGCACATCGGTTCGGGATGGTACTATTTGTGTTTCTTGCGGGTTATTGTGTTAACTCGTTCATTTGGGTTCGGGTTGGGTTTTGACTCTTGCGAGTTGGGATCGGGTTAACTATATTTTTCAAATAAAAAAAAAATCCAAATTGGTTTTTTACTGGTTAGATACGATAGCCCAGAATGGAGCGATGACGGATGTTAGAAAGTTTCATTATTTTTTATAATTTATTTTCTCTCCTGCTACCTGCTGTCACATAAATTGTTTTCAATTCTTAATTTGGAGCTACATTTTACTTTGTACGTTTTTATACTATTCCCTTTCTCTCTGTCACATCGGTCACACTCGAGTGAAACCTCTTCCTTAATGCAACGCATATATATTTTTTTTAACTTTCATTTTGAACTTCATTTAAAAATAAATTTAAAATTAGTGTTTTTTATAATATTTTAATTAATTACTTATATAAAACATTAAATCTCTCAAATCTTCATGAGCAGTAAGTAATAGATATTTCATTCAAGTCGTTTATATTTTTCATTTGTCATAAAAACATCAACATTTTGCGCAAACTATTCAAGCAGTTGAAGATTCAAAAAAAAAAAAAAAAACGGATTAGAAAAAAAATACTACGGATTAGAAAAATAATACTACGGATTAGAAAAAAAAAACTTTTGGAAATCGCACAATTTTGATAGGTATAAATCTCTGGTATTCCTGTCGAGATATCTTAAAATATCCGATTAAGACAGGAATCCGATATACACAGAATACTTTTTTTTTCAAATCCTGTGCACATCGGTTCGGGATGCTACTATTTGTGTGTCTTGCGGGTTATTGTGTTAACTCGTTCATTTGGGTTCGGGTTGGGTTTTGACTCTTAAGAGTTGGGATCGGGTTAACTGTATTTTTCAAATAAAAAAAAAATTCTAAATTATATAGTACTGTTACCGGCTGTCACATAAATCATTTTCAATTCTTAATTTTGAGCTGCATTTTACAAATAATTTTCATTTAAACTTTTAATGATATAATTTAAAATCAAAAATAAATTTTCGCGAGACAACTTATGACTACCATCCCGGATCGAGATATCAGCATTATTAAAGAAAGACCAGACATTGTTTTTATATATTTTTTTCCGTATACGATTTTGAACCCAGAGTAGTGCAAGAGGGTAGAGGGCTGGAGGTTCTACCGAGGGTTTTGGGTTTTAACAGGCCTAAGGTTATCGTATAGTGTATAGCATAAGTAAAGTTTTACTATTTTTGTACGTTTTTATACCATTCCCTTCCTCCCTGTCACATTCAGTCACACTCGAGTGAAACCTCTTCCCTAATGTAACGCATATATATTTTTCAAAATTTTCATTTTGAACTACATTTTAAAATTAATTTAAAATTAGTGTTTTTCATAATATTTTAATTAATTACTTAAATAAGACATTAAAATTCTCAAATCTTCATGAGCAGTAAGTAATACATATTTCATTCAAGTCGTTTATATTTTAAATTTGTCATAAAAACATCAACATTTTGCGCAAACTATTCAAGCAGTTGAAGATTAAAAAAAACAAAAACGGATTAGAAAAAAAAAAATACTACGGATTAGAAAAAAAATACTTTCTGAAATTGCACAATTTTACTAGGTATAAATGTCTGGTATTCCTTCCGTCGAGACATCATAAAATATCCGATTAAGACAGGAATCCGATATACATAGAATAATTTTTTTAAATGCTGTGCACATCGGTTCGGGATGGTACTATTTGTGTTTCTTGCGGGTTATTGTGTTAACTCGTTCATTTGGGTTCGGGTTGGGTTTTGACTCTTGCGAGTTGGGATCGGGTTAACTATATTTTTCAAATAAAAAAAAAATCCAAATTGGTTTTTTACTGGTTAGATACGATAGTCCAGAATGGAGCGATGACGGATGTTAGAAAGTTTCATTATTTTTTATAATTTATTTTCTCTCCTGCTACCTGCTGTCACATAAATTGTTTTCAATTCTTAATTTGGAGCTACATTTTACTTTGTACGTTTTTATACTATTCCCTTTCTCTCTGTCACATCGGTCACACTCGAGTGAAACCTCTTCGTTAATGCAACGCATATATATTTTTTTTAACTTTCATTTTGAACTTCATTTAAAAATAAATTTAAAATTAGTGTTTTTTATAATATTTTAATTAATTACTTATATAAAACATTAAATCTCTCAAATCTTCATGAGCAGTAAGTAATAGATATTTCATTCAAGTCGTTTATATTTTTCATTTGTCATAAAAACATCAACATTTTGCGCAAACTATTCAAGCAGTTGAAGATTCAAAAAAAAAAAAAAAACGGATTAGAAAAAAAATACTACGGATTAGAAAAATAATACTACAGATTAGAAAAAAAAAACTTTTGGAAATCGCACAATTTTGATAGGTATAAATCTCTGGTATTCCTGTCGAGATATCTTAAAATATCCGATTAAGACAGGAATCCGATATACACAGAATACTTTTTTTTTCAAATCCTGTGCACATCGGTTCGGGATGCTACTATTTGTGTGTCTTGCGGGTTATTGTGTTAACTCGTTCATTTGGGTTCGGGTTGGGTTTTGACTCTTAAGAGTTGGGATCGGGTTAACTGTATTTTTCAAATAAAAAAAAAATTCTAAATTATATAGTACTGTTACCGGCTGTCACATAAATCATTTTCAATTCTTAATTTTGAGCTGCATTTTACAAATAATTTTCATTTAAACTTTTAATGATATAATTTAAAATCAAAAATAAATTTTCGCGAGACAACTTATGACTACCATCCCGGATCGAGATATCAGCATTATTAAAGAAAGACCAGACATTGTTTTTATATATTTTTTTCCGTATACGATTTTGAACCCAGAGTAGTGCAAGAGGGTAGAGGGCTGGAGGTTCTACCGAGGGTTTTGGGTTTTAACAGGCCTAAGGTTATCGTATAGTGTATAGCATAAGTAAAGTTTTACTATTTTTGTACGTTTTTATACCATTCCCTTCCTCCCTGTCACATTCAGTCACACTCGAGTGAAACCTCTTCCCTAATGTAACGCATATATATTTTTCAAAATTTTCATTTTGAACTACATTTTAAAATTAATTTAAAATTAGTGTTTTTCATAATATTTTAATTAATTACTTAAATAAGACATTAAAATTCTCAAATCTTCATGAGCAGTAAGTAATACATATTTCATTCAAGTCGTTTATATTTTAAATTTGTCATAAAAACATCAACATTTTGCGCAAACTATTCAAGCAGTTGAAGATTAAAAAAAACAAAAACGGATTAGAAAAAAAAAATACTACGGATTAGAAAAAAAATACTTTCTGAAATTGCACAATTTTACTAGGTATAAATGTCTGGTATTCCTTCCGTCGAGACATCATAAAATATCCGATTAAGACAGGAATCCGATATACATAGAATAATTTTTTTAAATGCTGTGCACATCGGTTCGGGATGGTACTATTTGTGTTTCTTGCGGGTTATTGTGTTAACTCGTTCATTTGGGTTCGGGTTGGGTTTTGACTCTTGCGAGTTGGGATCGGGTTAACTATATTTTTCAAAAAAAAAAAAAAATCCAAATTGGTTTTTTACTGGTTAGATACGATAGCCCAGAATGGAGCGATGACGGATGTTAGAAAGTTTCATTATTTTTTATAATTTATTTTCTCTCCTGCTACCTGCTGTCACATAAATTGTTTTCAATTCTTAATTTGGAGCTACATTTTACTTTGTACGTTTTTATACCATTCCCTTTCTCTCTGTCACAATCGGTCACACTCGAGTGAAACCTCTTCCTTAATGCAACGCATATATATTTTTTTAAACTTTCATTTTGAACTTCTTTTAAAAATTAATTTAAAATTAGTGTTTTTATAATATTTTAATTAATTACTTAAATAAAACATTAAAATTCTCAAATCTTCATGAGCAGTAAGTAATACATATTTCATTCAAGTCGTTTATATTTTACATTTGTCATAAAAACATCAACATTTTGCGCAAACTATTCAAGCAGTTAAAGATTTATAAAAACAAAAACGGATTAGAAAAAAAAAATACTACGGATTAGAAAAAAAAATACTACGGATTAGAAAAAAAACTTTTGGAAATCGCACAATTTTACTAGGTATAAATCTCTGGTATTCCTTACGTCGAGACATCTTAAAATATCCGATTAAGACAGGAATCCGATACATACAGAATAATTTTTTTTTTTCAAACCCTGTGCACATCGGTTCGGGATGCTACTATTTGTGTGTCTTGCGGGTTATTGTGTTAACTCGTTCATTTGGGTTCGGGTTGGGTTTTGACTCTTAAGAGTTGGGATCGGGTTAACTGTATTTTTCAAATAAAAAAAAAATTCTAAATTATATAGTACTGTTACCGGCTGTCACATAAATCATTTTCAATTCTTAATTTTGAGCTGCATTTTACAAATAATTTTCATTTAAACTTTTAATGATATAATTTAAAATCAAAAATAAATTTTCGCGAGACAACTTATGACTACCATCCCGGATCGAGATATCAGCATTATTAAAGAAAGACCAGACATTGTTTTTGTATAATTTTTTCCGTATACGATTTTAAACCCAGAGTAGTGCAAGAGGGTAGAGGGCTGGAGGTTCTACCGAGGGTTTTGGGTTTTAACAGGCCTAAGGTTATCGTATAGTGTATAGCATAAGTAAAGTTTTACTATTTTTGTACGTTTTTATACCATTCCCTTCCTCCCTGTCACATGCAGTCACACTCGAGTGAAACCTCTTCCCTAATGTAACGCATATATATTTTTCAAAATTTTCATTTTGAACTACATTTAAAAATTAATTTAAAATTAGTGTTTTTTATAATATTTTAATTAATTACTTAAATAAGACATTAAAATTCTCAAATCTTCATGAGCAGTAAGTAATACACATTTCATTCAAGTCGTTTATATTTTAAATTTGTCATAAAAACATCAACATTTTGCGCAAACTATTCAAGCAGTTGAAGATTAAAAAAAACAAAAAGGGATTAGAAAAAAAAAATACTACGGATTAGAAAAAAAATACTTTCTGAAAATGCACAATTTTACTAGGTATAAATGTCTGGTATTCCTTCCGTCGAGACATCATAAAATATCCGATTAAGACAGGAATCCGATATACATAGAATAATTTTTTTAAATGCTGTGCACATCGGTTCGGGATGGTAATATTTGTGTTTCTTGCGGGTTATTGTGTTAACTCGTTCATTTGGGTTCGGGTTGGGTTTTGACTCTTGCAAGTTGGGATCGGGTTAACTATATTTTTCAAATAAAAAAAAAATCCAAATTTGTTTTTTACTGGTTAGATACGATAGCCCAGAATGGAGCGATGACGGATGTTAGAAAGTTTCATTATTTTTTATAATTTATTTTCTCTCCTGCTACCTGCTGTCACATAAATTGTTTTCAATTCTTAATTTGGAGCTACATTTTACTTTGTACGTTTTTATACCATTCCCTTTCTCTCTGTCACAATCGGTCACACTCGAGTGAAACCTCTTCCTTAATGCAACGCATATATATTTTTTTAAACTTTCATTTTGAACTTCTTTTAAAAATTAATTTAAAATTAGTGTTTTTATAATATTTTAATTAATTACTTAAATAAAACATTAAAATTCTCAAATCTTCATGAGCAGTAAGTAATACATATTTCATTCAAGTCGTTTATATTTTACATTTGTCATAAAAACATCAACATTTTGCGCAAACTATTCAAGCAGTTAAATATTTATAAAAACAAAAACGGATTAGAAAAAAAAAATACTACGGATTAGAAAAAAAAATACTACGGATTAGAAAAAAAACTTTTGGAAATCGCACAATTTTACTAGGTATAAATCTCTGGTATTCCTTACGTCGAGACATCTTAAAATATCCGATTAAGACAGGAATCCGATACATACAGAATAATTTTTTTTTTCAAACCCTGTGCACATCGGTTCGGGATGCTACTATTTGTGTGTCTTGCGGGTTATTGTGTTAACTCGTTCATTTGGGTTCGGGTTGGGTTTTGACTCTTAAGAGTTGGGATCGGGTTAACTGTATTTTTCAAATAAAAAAAAAATTCTAAATTATATAGTACTGTTACCGGCTGTCACATAAATCATTTTCAATTCTTAATTTTGAGCTGCATTTTACAAATAATTTTCATTTAAACTTTTAATGATATAATTTAAAATCAAAAATAAATTTTCGCGAGACAACTTATGACTACCATCCCGGATCGAGATATCAGCATTATTAAAGAAAGACCAGACATTGTTTTTGTATAATTTTTTCCGTATACGATTTTAAACCCAGAGTAGTGCAAGAGGGTAGAGGGCTGGAGGTTCTACCGAGGGTTTTGGGTTTTAACAGGCCTAAGGTTATCGTATAGTGTATAGCATAAGTAAAGTTTTACTATTTTTGTACGTTTTTATACCATTCCCTTCCTCCCTGTCACATGCAGTCACACTCGAGTGAAACCTCTTCCCTAATGTAACGCATATATATTTTTCAAAATTTTCATTTTGAACTACATTTAAAAATTAATTTAAAATTAGTGTTTTTTATAATATTTTAATTAATTACTTAAATAAGACATTAAAATTCTCAAATCTTCATGAGCAGTAAGTAATACACATTTCATTCAAGTCGTTTATATTTTAAATTTGTCATAAAAACATCAACATTTTGCGCAAACTATTCAAGCAGTTGAAGATTAAAAAAAACAAAAACGGATTAGAAAAAAAAATACTACGGATTAGAAAAAAAATACTTTCTGAAATTGCACAATTTTACTAGGTATAAATGTCTGGTATTCCTTCCGTCGAGACATCATAAAATATCCGATTAAGACAGGAATCCGATATACATAGAATAATTTTTTTAAATGCTGTGCACATCGGTTCGGGATGGTAATATTTGTGTTTCTTGCGGGTTATTGTGTTAACTCGTTCATTTGGGTTCGGGTTGGGTTTTGACTCTTGCGAGTTGGGATCGGGTTAACTATATTTTTCAAATAAAAAAAAATCCAAATTTGTTTTTTACTGGTTAGATACGATAGCCCAGAATGAAGCGATGACGGATGTTAGAAAGTTTCATTATTTTTTATAATTTATTTTCTCTCCTGCTACCTGCTGTCACATAAATTGTTTTCAATTCTTAATTTGGAGCTACATTTTACTTTGTACGTTTTTATACTATTCCCTTTCTCTCTGTCACATCGGTCACACTCGAGTGAAACCTCTTCCTTAATGCAACGCATATATATTTTTTTTAACTTTCATTTTGAACTTCATTTAAAAATAAATTTAAAATTAGTGTTTTTTATAATATTTTAATTAATTACTTATATAAAACATTAAATCTCTCAAATCTTCATGAGCAGTAAGTAATAGATATTTCATTCAAGTCGTTTATATTTTTCATTTGTCATAAAAACATCAACATTTTGCGCAAACTATTCAAGCAGTTGAAGATTAAAAAAAAACAAAAACGGATTAGAAAAAAAATACTACGGATTAGAAAAATAATACTACGGATTAGAAAAAAAAAAACTTTTGGAAATCGCACAATTTTGATAGGTATAAATCTCTGGTATTAATGTCGAGATATCTTTAAATATCCGATTAAGACAGGAATCCGATATACACAGAATACTTTTTTTTTTCAAATCCTGTGCACATCGGTTCGGGATGCTACTATTTGTGTGTCTTGCGGGTTATTGTGTTAACTCGTTCATTTGGGTTCGGGTTGGGTTTTGACTCTTAAGAGTTGGGATCGGGTTAACTGTATTTTTCAAATAAAAAAAAAATTCT
Organism: Maratus michaelseni; assembly: GCA_963931845.1. Lineage (NCBI taxonomy): Eukaryota > Metazoa > Arthropoda > Arachnida > Araneae > Salticidae > Maratus > Maratus michaelseni. The sequence continues at coordinate 301,649,345 of OZ007589.1, forward strand.
AAATTATATAGTACTGTTACCGGCTGTCACATAAATCATTTTCAATTCTTAATTTTGAGCTGCATTTTACAAATAATTTTCATTTAAACTTTTAATGATATAATTTAAAATCAAAAATAAATTTTCGCGAGACAACTTATGACTACCATCCCGAATCGAGATATCAGCATTATTAAAGAAAGACCAGACATTGTTTTTATATAATTTTTTCCGTATACGATTTTAAACCCAGAGTAGTGCAAGAGGGTAGAGGGCTGGAGGTTCTACCGAGGGTTTTGGGTTTTAACAGGCCTAAGGTTATCGTATAGTGTATAGCATAAGTAAAGTTTTACTATTTTTGTACGTTTTTATACCATTCCCTTCCTCCCCGTCACATTCAGTCACACTCGAGTGAAACCTCTTCCCTAATGTAACGCATATATATTTTTCAAAATTTTCATTTTGAACTACATTTTAAAATTAATTTAAAATTAGTGTTTTTCATAATATTTTAATTAATTACTTAAATAAGACATTAAAATTCTCAAATCTCCATGAGCAGTAAGTAATACATATTTCATTCAAGTCGTTTATATTTTAAATTTGTCATAAAAACATCAACATTTTGCGCAAACTATTCAAGCAGTTGAAGATTAAAAAAAACAAAAACGGATTAGAAAAAAAAAATACTACGGATTAGAAAAAAAATACTTTCTGAAATTGCACAATTTTACTAGGTATAAATGTCTGGTATTCCTTCCGTCGAGACATCATAAAATATCCGATTAAGACAGGAATCCGATATACATAGAATAATTTTTTTAAATGCTGTGCACATCGGTTCGGGATGGTACTATTTGTGTTTCTTGCGGGTTATTGTGTTAACTCGTTCATTTGGGTTCGGGTTGGGTTTTGACTCTTGCGAGTTGGGATCGGGTTAACTATATTTTTCAAATAAAAAAAAAATCCAAATTGGTTTTTTACTGGTTAGATACGATAGCCCAGAATGGAGCGATGATGGATGTTAGAAAGTTTCATTATTTTTTATAATTTATTTTCTTTCCTGCTACCTGCTGTCACATAAATTGTTTTCAATTCTTAATTTGGAGCTACATTTTACTTTGTACGTTTTTATACCATTCCCTTTCTCTCTGTCACAATCGGTCACACTCGAGTGAAACCTCTTCCTTAATGCAACGCATATATATTTTTTTAAACTTTCATTTTGAACTTCTTTTAAAGATTAATTTAAAATTAGTGTTTTTATAATATTTTAATTAATTACTTAAATAAAACATTAAAATTCTCAAATCTTCATGAGCAGTAAGTAATACATATTTCATTCAAGTCGTTTATATTTTACATTTGTCATAAAAACATCAACATTTTGCGCAAACTATTCAAGCAGTTAAAGATTTATAAAAACAAAAACGGATTAGAAAAAAAAATACTACGGATTAGAAAAAAAAATACTACGGATTAGAAAAAAAAACTTTTGGAAATCGCACAATTTTACTAGGTATAAATCTCTGGTATTCCTTACGTCGAGACATCTTAAAATATCCGATTAAGACAGGAATCCGATACATACAGAATAATTTTTTTTTTCAAACCCTGTGCACATCGGTTCGGGATGCTACTATTTGTGTGTCTTGCGGGTTATTGTGTTAACTCGTTCATTTGGGTTCGGGTTGGGTTTTGACTCTTAAGAGTTGGGATCGGGTTAACTGTATTTTTCAAATAAAAAAAAAATTCTAAATTATATAGTACTGTTACCGGCTGTCACATAAATCATTTTCAATTCTTAATTTTGAGCTGCATTTTACAAATAATTTTCATTTAAACTTTTAATGATATAATTTAAAATCAAAAATAAATTTTCGCGAGACAACTTATGACTACCATCCCGGATCGAGATATCAGCATTATTAAAGAAAGACCAGACATTGTTTTTATATATTTTTTTCCGTATACGATTTTGAACCCAGAGTAGTGCAAGAGGGTAGAGGGCTGGAGGTTCTACCGAGGGTTTTGGGTTTTAACAGGCCTAAGGTTATCGTATAGTGTATAGCATAAGTAAAGTTTTACTATTTTTGTACGTTTTTATACCATTCCCTTCCTCCCTGTCACATTCAGTCACACTCGAGTGAAACCTCTTCCCTAATGTAACGCATATATATTTTTCAAAATTTTCATTTTGAACTACATTTTAAAATTAATTTAAAATTAGTGTTTTTCATAATATTTTAATTAATTACTTAAATAAGACATTAAAATTCTCAAATCTTCATGAGCAGTAAGTAATACATATTTCATTCAAGTCGTTTATATTTTAAATTTGTCATAATAACATCAACATTTTGCGCAAACTATTCAAGCAGTTGAAGATTAAAAAAAACAAAAACGGATTAGAAAAAAAAAATACTACGGATTAGAAAAAAAATACTTTCTGAAATTGCACAATTTTACTAGGTATAAATGTCTGGTATTCCTTCCGTCGAGACATCATAAAATATCCGATTAAGACAGGAATCCGATATACATAGAATAATTTTTTTAAATGCTGTGCACATCGGTTCGGGATGGTACTATTTGTGTTTCTTGCGGGTTATTGTGTTAACTCGTTCATTTGGGTTCGGGTTGGGTTTTGACTCTTGCGAGTTGGGATCGGGTTAACTATATTTTTCAAATTAAAAAAAAATCCAAATTGGTTTTTTACTGGTTAGATACGATAGCCCAGAATGGAGCGATGACGGATGTTAGAAAGTTTCATTATTTTTTATAATTTATTTTCTCTCCTGCTACCTGCTGTCACATAAATTGTTTTCAATTCTTAATTTGGAGCTACATTTTACTTTGTACGTTTTTATACTATTCCCTTTCTCTCTGTCACATCGGTCACACTCGAGTGAAACCTCTTCGTTAATGCAACGCATATATATTTTTTTTAACTTTCATTTTGAACTTCATTTAAAAATAAATTTAAAATTAGTGTTTTTTATAATATTTTAATTAATTACTTATATAAAACATTAAATTTCTCAAATCTTCATGAGCAGTAAGTAATAGATATTTCATTCAAGTCGTTTATATTTTACATTTGTCATAAAAACATCAACATTTTGCGCAAACTATTCAAGCAGTTAAAGATTTATAAAAACAAAAACGGATTAGAAAAAAAAAATACTACGGATTAGAAAAAAAAATACTACGGATTAGAAAAAAAACTTTTGGAAATCGCACAATTTTACTAGGTATAAATCTCTGGTATTCCTTACGTCGAGACATCTTAAAATATCCGATTAAGACAGGAATCCGATACATACAGAATAATTTTTTTTTTCAAACCCTGTGCACATCGGTTCGGGATGCTACTATTTGTGTGTCTTGCGGGTTATTGTGTTAACTCGTTCATTTGGGTTCGGGTTGGGTTTTGACTCTTAAGAGTTGGGATCGGGTTAACTGTATTTTTCAAATAAAAAAAAAATTCTAAATTATATAGTACTGTTACCGGCTGTCACATAAATCATTTTCAATTCTTAATTTTGAGCTGCATTTTACAAATAATTTTCATTTAAACTTTTAATGATATAATTTAAAATCAAAAATAAATTTTCGCGAGACAACTTATGACTACCATCCCGGATCGAGATATCAGCATTATTAAAGAAAGACCAGACATTGTTTTTGTATAATTTTTTCCGTATACGATTTTAAACCCAGAGTAGTGCAAGAGGGTAGAGGGCTGGAGGTTCTACCGAGGGTTTTGGGTTTTAACAGGCCTAAGGTTATCGTATAGTGTATAGCATAAGTAAAGTTTAACTATTTTTGTACGTTTTTATACCATTCCCTTCCTCCCTGTCACATGCAGTCACACTCGAGTGAAACCTCTTCCCTAATGTAACGCATATATATTTTTCAAAATTTTCATTTTGAACTACATTTAAAAATTAATTTAAAATTAGTGTTTTTTATAATATTTTAATTAATTACTTAAATAAGACATTAAAATTCTCAAATCTTCATGAGCAGTAAGTAATACACATTTCATTCAAGTCGTTTATATTTTAAATTTGTCATAAAAACATCAACATTTTGCGCAAACTATTCAAGCAGTTGAAGATTAAAAAAAACAAAAAGGGATTAGAAAAAAAAATACTACGGATTAGAAAAAAAATACTTTCTGAAAATGCACAATTTTACTAGGTATAAATGTCTGGTATTCCTTCCGTCGAGACATCATAAAATATCCGATTAAGACAGGAATCCGATATACATAGAATAATTTTTTTAAATGCTGTGCACATCGGTTCGGGATGGTAATATTTGTGTTTCTTGCGGGTTATTGTGTTAACTCGTTCATTTGGGTTCGGGTTGGGTTTTGACTCTTGCAAGTTGGGATCGGGTTAACTATATTTTTCAAATAAAAAAAAAATCCAAATTTGTTTTTTACTGGTTAGATACGATAGCCCAGAATGGAGCGATGACGGATGTTAGAAAGTTTCATTATTTTTTATAATTTATTTTCTCTCCTGCTACCTGCTGTCACATAAATTGTTTTCAATTCTTAATTTGGAGCTACATTTTACTTTGTACGTTTTTATACTATTCCCTTTCTCTCTGTCACATCGGTCACACTCGAGTGAAACCTCTTCCTTAATGCAACGCATATATATATTTTTTAACTTTCATTATGAACTTCATTTAAAAATAAATTTTAAATTAGTGTTTTTTATAATATTTTAATTAATTACTTATATAAAACATTAAATCTCTCAAATCTTCATGAGCAGTAAGTAATAGATATTTCATTCAAGTCGTTTATATTTTTCAGTTGTCATAAAAACATCAACATTTTGCGCAAACTATTCAAGCAGTTGAAGATTCAAAAAAAAAAAAAAAAAACGGATTAGAAAAAAAATACTACGGATTAGAAAAATAATACTACGGATTAGAAAAAAAAAACTTTTGGAAATCGCACAATTTTGATAGGTATAAATCTCTGGTATTCCTGTCGAGATATCTTTAAATATCCGATTAAGAGTGGAATCCGATATACACAGAATACTTTTTTTTTTCAAATCCTGTGCACATCGGTTCGGGATGCTACTATTTGTGTGTCTTGCGGGTTATTGTGTTAACTCGTTCATTTGGGTTCGGGTTGGGTTTTGACTCTTAAGAGTTGGGATCGGGTTAACTGTATTTTTCAAATAAAAAAAAAATTCTAAATTATATAGTACTGTTACCGGCTGTCACATAAATCATTTTCAATTCTTAATTTTGAGCTGCATTTTACAAATAATTTTCATTTAAACTTTTAATGATATAATTTAAAATCAAAAATAAATTTTCGCGAGACAACTTATGACTACCATCCCGGATCGAGATATCAGCATTATTAAAGAAAGACCAGACATTGTTTTTATATAATTTTTTCCGTATACGATTTTAAACCCAGAGTAGTGCAAGAGGGTAGAGGGCTGGAGGTTCTACCGAGGGTTTTGGGTTTTAACAGGCCTAAGGTTATCGTATAGTGTATAGCATAAGTAAAGTTTTACTATTTTTGTACGTTTTTATACCATTCCCTTCCTCCCTGTCACATTCAGTCACACTCGAGTGAAACCTCTTCCCTAATGTAACGCATATATATTTTTCAAAATTTTCATTTTGAACTACATTTTAAAATTAATTTAAAATTAGTGTTTTTCATAATATTTTAATTAATTATTTAAATAAGACATTAAAATTCTCAAATCTCCATGAGCAGTAAGTAATACATATTTCATTCAAGTCGTTTATATTTTAAATTTGTCATAAAAACATCAACATTTTGCGCAAACTATTCAAGCAGTTGAAGATTAAAAAAAACAAAAACGGATTAGAAAAAAAAAATACTACGGATTAGAAAAAAAATACTTTCTGAAATTGCACAATTTTACTAGGTATAAATGTCTGGTATTCCTTCCGTCGAGACATCATAAAATATCCGATTAAGACAGGAATCCGATATACATAGAATAATTTTTTTAAATGCTGTGCACATCGGTTCGGGATGGTACTATTTGTGTTTCTTGCGGGTTATTGTGTTAACTCGTTCATTTGGTTTCGGGTTGGGTTTTGACTCTTGCGAGTTGGGATCGGGTTAACTATATTTTTCAAATAAAAAAAAAATCCAAATTGGTTTTTTACTGGTTAGATACGATAGCCCAGAATGGAGCGATGACGGATGTTAGAAAGTTTCATTATTTTTTATAATTTATTTTCTCTCCTGCTACCTGCTGTCACATAAATTGTTTTCAATTCTTAATTTGGAGCTACATTTTACTTTGTACGTTTTTATACTATTCCCTTTCTCTCTGTCACATCGGTCACACTCGAGTGAAACCTCTTCCTTAATGCAACGCATATATATTTTTTTTAACTTTCATTTTGAACTTCATTTAAAAATAAATTTAAAATTAGTGTTTTTTATAATATTTTAATTAATTACTTATATAAAACATTAAATCTCTCAAATCTTCATGAGCAGTAAGTAATAGATATTTCATTCAAGTCGCTTATATTTTTCATTTGTCATAAAAACATCAACATTTTGCGCAAACTATTCAAGCAGTTGAAGATTTAAAAAAAAAAAAAAAAAAAAAAACGGATTAGAAAAAAAATACTACGGATTAGAAAAATAATACTACGGATTAGAAAAAAAAAACTTTTGGAAATCGCACAATTTTGATAGGTATAAATCTCTGGTATTCCTGTCGAGATATCTTAAAATATCCGATTAAGACAGGAATCCGATATACACAGAATACTTTTTTTTTCAAATCCTGTGCACATCGGTTCGGGATGCTACTATTTGTGTGTCTTGCGGGTTATTGTGTTAACTCGTTCATTTGGGTTCGGGTTGGGTTTTGACTCTTAAGAGTTGGGATCGGGTTAACTGTATTTTTCAAATAAAAAAAAAATTCTAAATTATATAGTACTGTTACCGGCTGTCACATAAATCATTTTCAATTCTTAATTTTGAGCTGCATTTTACAAATAATTTTCATTTAAACTTTTAATGATATAATTTAAAATCAAAAATAAATTTTCGCGAGACAACTTATGACTACCATCCCGGATCGAGATATCAGCATTATTAAAGAAAGACCAGACATTGTTTTTGTATAATTTTTTCCGTATACGATTTTAAACCCAGAGTAGTGCAAGAGGGTAGAGGGCTGGAGGTTCTACCGAGGGTTTTGGGTTTTAACAGGCCTAAGGTTATCGTATAGTGTATAGCATAAGTAAAGTTTTACTATTTTTGTACGTTTTTATACCATTCCCTTCCTCCCTGTCACATTCAGTCACACTCGAGTGAAACCTCTTCCCTAATGTAACGCATATATATTTTTCAAAATTTTCATTTTGAACTACATTTAAAAATTAATTTAAAATTAGTGTTTTTTATAATATTTTAATTAATTACTTAAATAAGACATTAAAATTCTCAAATCTTCATGAGCAGTAAGTAATACACATTTCATTCAAGTCGTTTATATTTTAAATTTGTCATAAAAACATCAACATTTTGCGCAAACTATTCAAGCAGTTGAAGATTAAAAAAAACAAAAACGGATTAGAAAAAAAAATACTACGGATTAGAAAAAAAAATACTTTCTGAAATTGCACAATTTTACTAGGTATAAATGTCTGGTATTCCTTCCGTCGAGACATCATAAAATATCCGATTAAGACAGGAATCCGATATACATAGAATAATTTTTTTAAATGCTGTGCACATCGGTTCGGGATGGTAATATTTGTGTTTCTTGCGGGTTATTGTGTTAACTCGTTCATTTGGGTTCGGGTTGGGTTTTGACTCTTGCGAGTTGGGATCGGGTTAACTATATTTTTCAAAAAAAAAAAAAAAATCCAAATTGGTTTTTTACTGGTTAGATACGATAGCCCAGAATGGAGCGATGACGGATGTTAGAAAGTTTCATTATTTTTTATAATTTATTTTCTCTCCTGCTACCTGCTGTCACATAAATTGTTTTCAATTCTTAATTTGGAGCTACATTTTACTTTGTACGTTTTTATACTATTCCCTTTCTCTCTGTCACATCGGTCACACTCGAGTGAAACCTCTTCCTTAATGCAACGCATATATATATTTTTTAACTTTCATTTTGAACTTCATTTAAAAATAAATTTAAAATTAGTGTTTTTTATAATATTTTAATTAATTACTTATATAAAACATTAAATCTCTCAAATCTTCATGAGCAGTAAGTAATAGATATTTCATTCAAGTCGTTTATATTTTTCATTTGTCATAAAAACATCAACATTTTGCGCAAACTATTCAAGCAGTTGAAGATTAAAAAAAAAAAAAAAAAAAAACGGATTAGAAAAAAAATACTACGGATTAGAAAAATAATACTACGGATTAGAAAAAAAAAACTTTTGGAAATCGCACAATTTTGATAGGTATAAATCTCTGGTATTCCTGTCGAGATATCTTAAAATATCCGATTAAGACAGGAATCCGATATACACAGAATACTTTTTTTTTCAAATTCTGTGCACATCGGTTCGGGATGCTACTATTTGTGTGTCTTGCGGGTTATTGTGTTAACTCGTTCATTTGGGTTCGGGTTGGGTTTTGACTCTTAAGAGTTGGGACCGGGTTAACTGTATTTTTCAAATAAAAAAAAATTCTAAATTATATAGTACTGTTACCGGCTGTCACATAAATCATTTTCAATTCTTAATTTTGAGCTGCATTTTACAAATAATTTTCATTTAAACTTTTAATGATATAATTTAAAATCAAAAATAAATTTTCGCGAGACAACTTATGACTACCATCCCGGATCGAGATATCAGCATTATTAAAGAAAGACCAGACATTGTTTTTATATAATTTTTTCCGTATACGATTTTAAACCCAGAGTAGTGCAAGAGGGTAGAGGGCTGGAGGTTCTACCGAGGGTTTTGGGTTTTAACAGGCCTAAGGTTATCGTATAGTGTATAGCATAAGTAAAGTTTTACTATTTTTGTACGTTTTTATACCATTCCCTTCCTCCCTGTCACATTCAGTCACACTCGAGTGAAACCTCTTCCCTAATGTAACGCATATATATTTTTCAAAATTTTCATTTTGAACTACATTTTAAAATTAATTTAAAATTAGTGTTTTTCATAATATTTTAATTAATTACTTAAATAAGACATTAAAATTCTCAAATCTTCATGAGCAGTAAGTAATACATATTTCATTCATGTCGTTTATATTTTAAATTTGTCATAAAAACATCAACATTTTGCGCAAACTATTCAAGCAGTTGAAGATTAAAAAAAACAAAAACGGATTAGAAAAAAAAAATACTACGGATTAGAAAAAAAATACTTTCTGAAATTGCACAATTTTACTAGGTATAAATGTCTGGTATTCCTTCCGTCGAGACATCATAAAATATCCGATTAAGACAGGAATCCGATATACATAGAATATTTTTTTTAAATGCTGTGCACATCGGTTCGGGATGGTACTATTTGTGTTTCTTGCGGGTTATTGTGTTAACTCGTTCATTTGTGTTCGGGTTGGGTTTTGACTCTTGCGAGTTGGGATCGGGTTAACTATATTTTTCAAATAAAAAAAAAATCCAAATTGGTTTTTTACTGGTTAGATACGATAGCCCAGAATGGAGCGATGACGGATGTTAGAAAGTTTCATTATTTTTTATAATTTATTTTCTCTCCTGCTACCTGCTGTCACATAAATTGTTTTCAATTCTTAATTTGGAGCTACATTTTACTTTGTACGTTTTTATACCATTCCCTTTCTCTCTGTCACAATCGGTCACACTCGAGTGAAACCTCTTCCTTAATGCAACGCATATATATTTTTTTAAACTTTCATTTTGAACTTCTTTTAAAGATTAATTTAAAATTAGTGTTTTTATAATATTTTAATTAATTACTTAAATAAAACATTAAAATTCTCAAATCTTCATGAGCAGTAAGTAATACATATTTCATTCAAGTCGTTTATATTTTACATTTGTCATAAAAACATCAACATTTTGCGCAAACTATTCAAGCAGTTAAAGAATTATAAAAACAAAAACGGATTAGAAAAAAAAAATACTACGGATTAGAAAAAAAATACTACGGATTAGAAAAAAAAACTTTTGGAAATCGCACAATTTTACTAGGTATAAATCTCTGGTATTCCTTACGTCGAGACATCTTAAAATATCCGATTAAGACAGGAATCCGATACATACAGAATAATTTTTTTTTTCAAACCCTGTGCACATCGGTTCGGGATGCTACTATTTGTGTGTCTTGCGGGTTATTGTGTTAACTCGTTCATTTGGGTTCGGGTTGGGTTTTGACTCTTAAGAGTTGGGATCGGGTTAACTGTATTTTTCAAATAAAAAAAAAATTCTAAATTATATAGTACTGTTACCGGCTGTCACATAAATCATTTTCAATTCTTAATTTTGAGCTGCATTTTACAAATAATTTTCATTTAAACTTTTAATGATATAATTTAAAATCAAAAATAAATTTTCGCGAGACAACTTATGACTACCATCCCGGATCGAGATATCAGCATTATTAAAGAAAGACCAGACATTGTTTTTGTATAATTTTTTCCGTATACGATTTTAAACCCAGAGTAGTGCAAGAGGGTAGAGGGCTGGAGGTTCTACCCAGGGTTTTGGGTTTTAACAGGCCTAAGGTTATAGTATAGTGTATAGCATAAGTAAAGTTTTACTATTTTTGTACGTTTTTATACCATTCCCTTCCTCCCTGTCACATGCAGTCACACTCGAGTGAAACCTCTTCCCTAATGTAACGCATATATATTTTTCAAAATTTTCATTTTGAACTACATTTAAAAATTAATTTAAAATTAGTGTTTTTTATAATATTTTAATTAATTACTTAAATAAGACATTAAAATTCTCAAATCTTCATGAGCAGTAAGTAATACACATTTCATTCAAGTCGTTTATATTTTAAATTTGTCATAAAAACATCAACATTTTGCGCAAACTATTCAAGCAGTTGAAGATTAAAAAAAACAAAAAGGGATTAGAAAAAGAAATACTACGGATTAAAAAAAAAATACTTTCTGAAAATGCACAATTTTACTAGGTATAAATGTCTGGTATTCCTTCCGTCGAGACATCATAAAATATCCGATTAAGACAGGAATCCGATATACATAGAATAATTTTTTTAAATGCTGTGCACATCGGTTCGGGATGGTAATATTTGTGTTTCTTGCGGGTTATTGTGTTAACTCGTTCATTTGGGTTCGGGTTGGGTTTTGACTCTTGCAAGTTGGGATCGGGTTAACTATATTTTTCAAATAAAAAAAAAATCCAAATTTGTTTTTTACTGGTTAGATACGATAGCCCAGAATGGAGCGATGACGGATGTTAGAAAGTTTCATTATTTTTTATAATTTATTTTCTCTCCTGCTACCTGCTGTCACATAAATTGTTTTCAATTCTTAATTTGGAGCTACATTTTACTTTGTACGTTTTTATACTATTCCCTTTCTCTCTGTCACATCGGTCACACTCGAGTGAAACCTCTTCCTTAATGCAACGCATATATATATTTTTTAACTTTCATTATGAACTTCATTTAAAAATAAATTTTAAATTAGTGTTTTTTATAATATTTTAATTAATTACTTATATAAAACATTAAATCTCTCAAATCTTCATGAGCAGTAAGTAATAGATATTTCATTCAAGTCGTTTATATTTTTCAGTTGTCATAAAAACATCAACATTTTGCGCAAACTATTCAAGCAGTTGAAGATTCAAAAAAAAAAAAAAAACGGATTAGAAAAAAAATACTACGGATTAGAAAAATAATACTACGGATTAGAAAAAAAAAACTTTTGGAAATCGCACAATTTTGATAGGTATAAATCTCTGGTATTCCTGTCGAGATATCTTTAAATATCCGATTAAGACAGGAATCCGATATACACAGAATACTTTTTTTTTTCAAATCCTGTGCACATCGGTTCGGGATGCTACTATTTGTGTGTCTTGCGGGTTATTGTGTTAACTCGTTCATTTGGGTTCGGGTTGGGTTTTGACTCTTAAGAGTTGGGATCGGGTTAACTGTATTTTTCAAATAAAAAAAAAATTCTAAATTATATAGTACTGTTACCGGCTGTCACATAAATCATTTTCAATTCTTAATTTTGAGCTGCATTTTACAAATAATTTTCATTTAAACTTTTAATGATATAATTTAAAATCAAAAATAAATTTTCGCGAGACAACTTATGACTACCATCCCGGATCGAGATATCAGCATTATTAAAGAAAGACCAGACATTGTTTTTATATAATTTTTTCCGTATACGATTTTAAACCCAGAGTAGTGCAAGAGGGTAGAGGGCTGGAGGTTCTACCGAGGGTTTTGGGTTTTAACAGGCCTAAGGTTATCGTATAGTGTATAGCATAAGTAAAGTTTTACTATTTTTGTACGTTTTTATACCATTCCCTTCCTCCCTGTCACATTCAGTCACACTCGAGTGAAACCTCTTCCCTAATGTAACGCATATATATATTTCAAAATTTTCATTTTGAACTACATTTTAAAATTAATTTAAAATTAGTGTTTTTCATAATATTTTAATTAATTACTTAAATAAGACATTAAAATTCTCAAATCTCCATGAGCAGTAAGTAATACATATTTCATTCAAGTCGTTTATATTTTAAATTTGTCATAAAAACATCAACATTTTGCGCAAACTATTCAAGCAGTTGAAGATTAAAAAAAACAAAAACGGATTAGAAAAAAAAAATACTACGGATTAGAAAAAAAAAATACTACGGATTAGAAAAAAAATACTTTCTGAAATTGCACAATTTTACTAGGTATAAATGTCTGGTATTCCTTCCGTCGAGACATCATAAAATATCCGATTAAGACAGGAATCCGATATACATAGAATAATTTTTTTAAATGCTGTGCACATCGGTTCGGGATGGTACTATTTGTGTTTCTTGCGGGTTATTGTGTTAACTCGTTCATTTGGGTTCGGGTTGGGTTTTGACTCTTGCGAGTTGGGATCGGGTTAACTATATTTTTCAAATAAAAAAAAAAATCCAAATTGGTTTTTTACTGGTTAGATACGATAGCCCAGAATGGAGCGATGACGGATGTTAGAAAGTTTCATTATTTTTTATAATTTATTTTCTCTCCTGCTACCTGCTGTCACATAAATTGTTTTCAATTCTTAATTTGGAGCTACATTTTACTTTGTACGTTTTTATACTATTCCCTTTCTCTCTGTCACATCGGTCACACTCGAGTGAAACCTCTTCCTTAATGCAACGCATATATATATTTTTTAACTTTCATTATGAACTTCATTTAAAAATAAATTTTAAATTAGTGTTTTTTATAATATTTTAATTAATTACTTATATAAAACATTAAATCTCTCAAATCTTCATGAGCAGTAAGTAATAGATATTTCATTCAAGTCGTTTATATTTTTCAGTTGTCATAAAAACATCAACATTTTGCGCAAACTATTCAAGCAGTTGAAGATTCAAAAAAAAAAAAAAAACGGATTAGAAAAAAAATACTACGGATTAGAAAAATAATACTACGGATTAGAAAAAAAAAAACTTTTGGAAATCGCACAATTTTGATAGGTATAAATCTCTGGTATTCCTGTCGAGATATCTTTAAATATCCGATTAAGACAGGAATCCGATATACACAGAATACTTTTTTTTTTCAAATCCTGTGCACATCGGTTCGGGATGCTACTATTTGTGTGTCTTGCGGGTTATTGTGTTAACTCGTTCATTTGGGTTCGGGTTGGGTTTTGACTCTTAAGAGTTGGGATCGGGTTAACTGTATTTTTCAAATAAAAAAAAAATTCTAAATTATATAGTACTGTTACCGGCTGTCACATAAATCATTTTCAATTCTTAATTTTGAGCTGCATTTTACAAATAATTTTCATTTAAACTTTTAATGATATAATTTAAAATCAAAAATAAATTTTCGCGAGACAACTTATGACTACCATCCCGGATCGAGATATCAGCATTATTAAAGAAAGACCAGACATTGTTTTTATATAATTTTTTCCGTATACGATTTTAAACCCAGAGTAGTGCAAGAGGGTAGAGGGCTGGAGGTTCTACCGAGGGTTTTGGGTTTTAACAGGCCTAAGGTTATCGTATAGTGTATAGCATAAGTAAAGTTTTACTATTTTTGTACGTTTTTATACCATTCCCTTCCTCCCTGTCACATTCAGTCACACTCGAGTGAAACCTCTTCCCTAATGTAACGCATATATATTTTTCAAAATTTTCATTTTGAACTACATTTTAAAATTAATTTAAAATTAGTGTTTTTCATAATATTTTAATTAATTATTTAAATAAGACATTAAAATTCTCAAATCTCCATGAGCAGTAAGTAATACATATTTCATTCAAGTCGTTTATATTTTAAATTTGTCATAAAAACATCAACATTTTGCGCAAACTATTCAAGCAGTTGAAGATTAAAAAAAACAAAAACGGATTAGAAAAAAAAAATACTACGGATTAGAAAAAAAATACTTTCTGAAATTGCACAATTTTACTAGGTATAAATGTCTGGTATTCCTTCCGTCGAGACATCATAAAATATCCGATTAAGACAGGAATCCGATATACATAGAATAATTTTTTTAAATGCTGTGCACATCGGTTCGGGATGGTACTATTTGTGTTTCTTGCGGGTTATTGTGTTAACTCGTTCATTTGGGTTCGGGTTGGGTTTTGACTCTTGCGAGTTGGGATCGGGTTAACTATATTTTTCAAATTAAAAAAAAATCCAAATTGGTTTTTTACTGGTTAGATACGATAGCCCAGAATGGAGCGATGACGGATGTTAGAAAGTTTCATTATTTTTTATAATTTATTTTCTCTCCTGCTACCTGCTGTCACATAAATTGTTTTCAATTCTTAACTTGGAGCTACATTTTACTTTGTACGTTTTTATACTATTCCCTTTCTCTCTGTCACATCGGTCACACTCGAGTGAAACCTCTTCCTTAATGCAACGCATATATATTTTTTTTAACTTTCATTTTGAACTTCATTTAAAAATAAATTTAAAATTAGTGTTTTTTATAATATTTTAATTAATTACTTATATAAAACATTAAATCTCTCAAATCTTCATGAGCAGTAAGTAATAGATATTTCATTCAAGTCGTTTATATTTTTCATTTGTCATAAAAACATCAACATTTTGCGCAAACTATTCAAGCAGTTGAAGATTAAAAAAAAAAAAAAAAAAAAAAAACGGATTAGAAAAAAAATACTACGGATTAGAAAAATAATACTACGGATTAGAAAAAAAAAACTTTTGGAAATCGCACAATTTTGATAGGTATAAATCTCTGGTATTCCTGTCGAGATATCTTTAAATATCCGATTAAGACAGGAATCCGATATACACAGAATACTTTTTTTTTTCAAATCCTGTGCACATCGGTTCGGGATGCTACTATTTGTGTGTCTTGCGGGTTATTGTGTTAACTCGTTCATTTGGGTTCGGGTTGGGTTTTGACTCTTAAGAGTTGGGATCGGGTTAACTGTATTTTTCAAATAAAAAAAAAATTCTAAATTATATAGTACTGTTACCGGCTGTCACATAAATCATTTTCAATTCTTAATTTTGAGCTGCATTTTACAAATAATTTTCATTTAAACTTTTAATGATATAATTTAAAATCAAAAATAAATTTTCGCGAGACAACTTATGACTACCATCCCGGATCGAGATATCAGCATTATTAAAGAAAGACCAGACATTGTTTTTGTATAATTTTTTCCGTATACGATTTTAAACCCAGAGTAGTGCAAGAGGGTAGAGGGCTGGAGGTTCTACCGAGGGTTTTGGGTTTTAACAGGCCTAAGGTTATCGTATAGTGTATAGCATAAGTAAAGTTTTACTATTTTTGTACGTTTTTATACCATTCCCTTCCTCCCTGTCACATTCAGTCACACTCGAGTGAAACCTCTTCCCTAATGTAACGCATATATATTTTTCAAAATTTTCATTTTGAACTACATTTAAAAATTAATTTAAAATTAGTGTTTTTTATAATATTTTAATTAATTACTTAAATAAGACATTAAAATTCTCAAATCTTCATGAGCAGTAAGTAATACACATTTCATTCAAGTCGTTTATATTTTAAATTTGTCATAAAAACATCAACATTTTGCGCAAACTATTCAAGCAGTTGAAGATTAAAAAAAAACAAAAACGGATTAGAAAAAAAAATACTACGGATTAGAAAAAAAATACTTTCTGAAATTGCACAATTTTACTAGGTATAAATGTCTGGTATTCCTTCCGTCGAGACATCATAAAATATCCGATTAAGACAGGAATCCGATATACATAGAATAATTTTTTTAAATGCTGTGCACATCGGTTCGGGATGGTAATATTTGTGTTTCTTGCGGGTTATTGTGTTAACTCGTTCATTTGGGTTCGGGTTGGGTTTTGACTCTTGCGAGTTGGGATCGGGTTAACTATATTTTTCAAAAAAAAAAAAAAAAAAATCCAAATTGGTTTTTTACTGGTTAGATACGATAGCCCAGAATGGAGCGATGACGGATGTTAGAAAGTTTCATTATTTTTTATAATTTATTTTCTCTCCTGCTACCTGCTGTCACATAAATTGTTTTCAATTCTTAATTTGGAGCTACATTTTACTTTGTACGTTTTTATACTATTCCCTTTCTCTCTGTCACATCGGTCACACTCGAGTGAAACCTCTTCCTTAATGCAACGCATATATATATTTTTTAACTTTCATTTTGAACTTCATTTAAAAATAAATTTAAAATTAGTGTTTTTTATAATATTTTAATTAATTACTTATATAAAACATTAAATCTCTCAAATCTTCATGAGCAGTAAGTAATAGATATTTCATTCAAGTCGTTTATATTTTTCATTTGTCATAAAAACATCAACATTTTGCGCAAACTATTCAAGCAGTTGAAGATTAAAAAAAAAAAAAAAAAAACGGATTAGAAAAAAAATACTACGGATTAGAAAAATAATACTACGGATTAGAAAAAAAAAACTTTTGGAAATCGCACAATTTTGATAGGTATAAATCTCTGGTATTCCTGTCGAGATATCTTAAAATATCCGATTAAGACAGGAATCCGATATACACAGAATACTTTTTTTTTCAAATTCTGTGCACATCGGTTCGGGATGCTACTATTTGTGTGTCTTGCGGGTTATTGTGTTAACTCGTTCATTTGGGTTCGGGTTGGGTTTTGACTCTTAAGAGTTGGGACCGGGTTAACTGTATTTTTCAAATAAAAAAAAATTCTAAATTATATAGTACTGTTACCGGCTGTCACATAAATCATTTTCAATTCTTAATTTTGAGCTGCATTTTACAAATAATTTTCATTTAAACTTTTAATGATATAATTTAAAATCAAAAATAAATTTTCGCGAGACAACTTATGACTACCATCCCGGATCGAGATATCAGCATTATTAAAGAAAGACCAGACATTGTTTTTATATAATTTTTTCCGTATACGATTTTAAACCCAGAGTAGTGCAAGAGGGTAGAGGGCTGGAGGTTCTACCGAGGGTTTTGGGTTTTAACAGGCCTAAGGTTATCGTATAGTGTATAGCATAAGTAAAGTTTTACTATTTTTGTACGTTTTTATACCATTCCCTTCCTCCCTGTCACATTCAGTCACACTCGAGTGAAACCTCTTCCCTAATGTAACGCATATATATTTTTCAAAATTTTCATTTTGAACTACATTTTAAAATTAATTTAAAATTAGTGTTTTTCATAATATTTTAATTAATTACTTAAATAAGACATTAAAATTCTCAAATCTTCATGAGCAGTAAGTAATACATATTTCATTCATGTCGTTTATATTTTAAATTTGTCATAAAAACATCAACATTTTGCGCAAACTATTCAAGCAGTTGAAGATTAAAAAAAACAAAAACGGATTAGAAAAAAAAAATACTACGGATTAGAAAAAAAATACTTTCTGAAATTGCACAATTTTACTAGGTATAAATGTCTGGTATTCCTTCCGTCGAGACATCATAAAATATCCGATTAAGACAGGAATCCGATATACATAGAATATTTTTTTTAAATGCTGTGCACATCGGTTCGGGATGGTACTATTTGTGTTTCTTGCGGGTTATTGTGTTAACTCGTTCATTTGGGTTCGGGTTGGGTTTTGACTCTTGCGAGTTGGGATCGGGTTAACTATATTTTTCAAATAAAAAAAAAATCCAAATTGGTTTTTTACTGGTTAGATACGATAGCCCAGAATGGAGCGATGACGGATGTTAGAAAGTTTCATTATTTTTTATAATTTATTTTCTCTCCTGCTACCTGCTGTCACATAAATTGTTTTCAATTCTTAATTTGGAGCTACATTTTACTTTGTACGTTTTTATACCATTCCCTTTCTCTCTGTCACAATCGGTCACACTCGAGTGAAACCTCTTCCTTAATGCAACGCATATATATTTTTTTTAAACTTTCATTTTGAACTTCTTTTAAAGATTAATTTAAAATTAGTGTTTTTATAATATTTTAATTAATTACTTAAATAAAACATTAAAATTCTCAAATCTTCATGAGCAGTAAGTAATACATATTTCATTCAAGTCGTTTATATTTTACATTTGTCATAAAAACATCAACATTTTGCGCAAACTATTCAAGCAGTTAAAGAATTATAAAAACAAAAACGGATTAGAAAAAAAAAATACTACGGATTAGAAAAAAAATACTACGGATTAGAAAAAAAAACTTTTGGAAATCGCACAATTTTACTAGGTATAAATCTCTGGTATTCCTTACGTCGAGACATCTTAAAATATCCGATTAAGACAGGAATCCGATACATACAGAATAATTTTTTTTTCAAACCCTGTGCACATCGGTTCGGGATGCTACTATTTGTGTGTCTTGCGGGTTATTGTGTTAACTCGTTCATTTGGGTTCGGGTTGGGTTTTGACTCTTAAGAGTTGGGATCGGGTTAACTGTATTTTTCAAATAAAAAAAAAATTCTAAATTATATAGTACTGTTACCGGCTGTCACATAAATCATTTTCAATTCTTAATTTTGAGCTGCATTTTACAAATAATTTTCATTTAAACTTTTAATGATATAATTTAAAATCAAAAATAAATTTTCGCGAGACAACTTATGACTACCATCCCGGATCGAGATATCAGCATTATTAAAGAAAGACCAGACATTGTTTTTGTATAATTTTTTCCGTATACGATTTTAAACCCAGAGTAGTGCAAGAGGGTAGAGGGCTGGAGGTTCTACCCAGGGTTTTGGGTTTTAACAGGCCTAAGGTTATAGTATAGTGTATAGCATAAGTAAAGTTTTACTATTTTTGTACGTTTTTATACCATTCCCTTCCTCCCTGTCACATTCAGTCACACTCGAGTGAAACCTCTTCCCTAATGTAACGCATATATATTTTTCAAAATTTTCATTTTGAACTACATTTAAAAATTAATTTAAAATTAGTGTTTTTTATAATATTTTAATTAATTACTTAAATAAGACATTAAAATTCTCAAATCTTCATGAGCAGTAAGTAATACACATTTCATTCAAGTCGTTTATATTTTAAATTTGTCATAAAAACATCAACATTTTGCGCAAACTATTCAAGCAGTTGAAGATTAAAAAAAACAAAAACGGATTAGAAAAAAAAATACTACGGATTAGAAAAAAAATACTTTCTGAAATTGCACAATTTTACTAGGTATAAATGTCTGGTATTCCTTCCGTCGAGACATCATAAAATATCCGATTAAGACAGGAATCCGATATACATAGAATAATTTTTTTAAATGCTGTGCACATCGGTTCGGGATGGTAATATTTGTGTTTCTTGCGGGTTATTGTGTTAACTCGTTCATTTGGGTTCGGGTTGGGTTTTGACTCTTGCGAGTTGGGATCGGGTTAACTATATTTTTCAAAAAAAAAAAAAAAAAATCCAAATTGGTTTTTTACTGGTTAGATACGATAGCCCAGAATGGAGCGATGACGGATGTTAGAAAGTTTCATTATTTTTTATAATTTATTTTCTCTCCTGCTACCTGCTGTCACATAAATTGTTTTCAATTCTTAATTTGGAGCTACATTTTACTTTGTACGTTTTTATACTATTCCCTTTCTCTCTGTCACATCGGTCACACTCGAGTGAAACCTCTTCCTTAATGCAACGCATATATATATTTTTTAACTTTCATTTTGAACTTCATTTAAAAATAAATTTAAAATTAGTGTTTTTTATAATATTTTAATTAATTACTTATATAAAACATTAAATCTCTCAAATCTTCATGAGCAGTAAGTAATAGATATTTCATTCAAGTCGTTTATATTTTTCATTTGTCATAAAAACATCAACATTTTGCGCAAACTATTCAAGCAGTTGAAGATTAAAAAAAAAAAAAAAAAAAACGGATTAGAAAAAAAATACTACGGATTAGAAAAATAATACTACGGATTAGAAAAAAAAAACTTTTGGAAATCGCACAATTTTGATAGGTATAAATCTCTGGTATTCCTGTCGAGATATCTTAAAATATCCGATTAAGACAGGAATCCGATATACACAGAATACTTTTTTTTTCAAATTCTGTGCACATCGGTTCGGGATGCTACTATTTGTGTGTCTTGCGGGTTATTGTGTTAACTCGTTCATTTGGGTTCGGGTTGGGTTTTGACTCTTAAGAGTTGGGACCGGGTTAACTGTATTTTTCAAATAAAAAAAAATTCTAAATTATATAGTACTGTTACCGGCTGTCACATAAATCATTTTCAATTCTTAATTTTGAGCTGCATTTTACAAATAATTTTCATTTAAACTTTTAATGATATAATTTAAAATCAAAAATAAATTTTCGCGAGACAACTTATGACTACCATCCCGGATCGAGATATCAGCATTATTAAAGAAAGACCAGACATTGTTTTTATATAATTTTTTCCGTATACGATTTTAAACCCAGAGTAGTGCAAGAGGGTAGAGGGCTGGAGGTTCTACCGAGGGTTTTGGGTTTTAACAGGCCTAAGGTTATCGTATAGTGTATAGCATAAGTAAAGTTTTACTATTTTTGTACGTTTTTATACCATTCCCTTCCTCCCTGTCACATTCAGTCACACTCGAGTGAAACCTCTTCCCTAATGTAACGCATATATATTTTTCAAAATTTTCATTTTGAACTACATTTTAAAATTAATTTAAAATTAGTGTTTTTCATAATATTTTAATTAATTACTTAAATAAGACATTAAAATTCTCAAATCTTCATGAGCAGTAAGTAATACATATTTCATTCATGTCGTTTATATTTTAAATTTGTCATAAAAACATCAACATTTTGCGCAAACTATTCAAGCAGTTGAAGATTAAAAAAAACAAAAACGGATTAGAAAAAAAAAATACTACGGATTAGAAAAAAAATACTTTCTGAAATTGCACAATTTTACTAGGTATAAATGTCTGGTATTCCTTCCGTCGAGACATCATAAAATATCCGATTAAGACAGGAATCCGATATACATAGAATATTTTTTTTAAATGCTGTGCACATCGGTTCGGGATGGTACTATTTGTGTTTCTTGCGGGTTATTGTGTTAACTCGTTCATTTGGGTTCGGGTTGGGTTTTGACTCTTGCGAGTTGGGATCGGGTTAACTATATTTTTCAAATAAAAAAAAAATCCAAATTGGTTTTTTACTGGTTAGATACGATAGCCCAGAATGGAGCGATGACGGATGTTAGAAAGTTTCATTATTTTTTATAATTTATTTTCTCTCCTGCTACCTGCTGTCACATAAATTGTTTTCAATTCTTAATTTGGAGCTACATTTTACTTTGTACGTTTTTATACCATTCCCTTTCTCTCTGTCACAATCGGTCACACTCGAGTGAAACCTCTTCCTTAATGCAACGCATATATATTTTTTTAAACTTTCATTTTGAACTTCTTTTAAAGATTAATTTAAAATTAGTGTTTTTATAATATTTTAATTAATTACTTAAATAAAACATTAAAATTCTCAAATCTTCATGAGCAGTAAGTAATACATATTTCATTCAAGTCGTTTATATTTTACATTTGTCATAAAAACATCAACATTTTGCGCAAACTATTCAAGCAGTTAAAGAATTATAAAAACAAAAACGGATTAGAAAAAAAAAATACTACGGATTAGAAAAAAAATACTACGGATTAGAAAAAAAAACTTTTGGAAATCGCACAATTTTACTAGGTATAAATCTCTGGTATTCCTTACGTCGAGACATCTTAAAATATCCGATTAAGACAGGAATCCGATACATACAGAATAATTTTTTTTTTCAAACCCTGTGCACATCGGTTCGGGATGCTACTATTTGTGTGTCTTGCGGGTTATTGTGTTAACTCGTTCATTTGGGTTCGGGTTGGGTTTTGACTCTTAAGAGTTGGGATCGGGTTAACTGTATTTTTCAAATAAAAAAAAAATTCTAAATTATATAGTACTGTTACCGGCTGTCACATAAATCATTTTCAATTCTTAATTTTGAGCTGCATTTTACAAATAATTTTCATTTAAACTTTTAATGATGTAATTTAAAATCAAAAATAAATTTTCGCGAGACAACTTATGACTACCATCCCGGATCGAGATATCAGCATTATTAAAGAAAGACCAGACATTGTTTTTGTATAATTTTTTCCGTATACGATTTTAAACCCAGAGTAGTGCAAGAGGGTAGAGGGCTGGAGGTTCTACCCAGGGTTTTGGGTTTTAACAGGCCTAAGGTTATAGTATAGTGTATAGCATAAGTAAAGTTTTACTATTTTTGTACGTTTTTATACCATTCCCTTCCTCCCTGTCACATTCAGTCACACTCGAGTGAAACCTCTTCCCTAATGTAACGCATATATATTTTTCAAAATTTTCATTTTGAACTACATTTAAAAATTAATTTAAAATTAGTGTTTTTTATAATATTTTAATTAATTACTTAAATAAGACATTAAAATTCTCAAATCTTCATGAGCAGTAAGTAATACACATTTCATTCAAGTCGTTTATATTTTAAATTTGTCATAAAAACATCAACATTTTGCGCAAACTATTCAAGCAGTTGAAGATTAAAAAAAACAAAAACGGATTAGAAAAAAAAATACTACGGATTAGAAAAAAAATACTTTCTGAAATTGCACAATTTTACTAGGTATAAATGTCTGGTATTCCTTCCGTCGAGACATCATAAAATATCCGATTAAGACAGGAATCCGATATACATAGAATAATTTTTTTAAATGCTGTGCACATCGGTTCGGGATGGTAATATTTGTGTTTCTTGCGGGTTATTGTGTTAACTCGTTCATTTGGGTTCGGGTTGGGTTTTGACTCTTGCGAGTTGGGATCGGGTTAACTATATTTTTCAAATAAAAAAAAAATCCAAATTGGTTTTTTACTGGTTAGATACGATAGCCCAGAATGGAGCGATGACGGATGTTAGAAAGTTTCATTATTTTTTATAATTTATTTTCTCTCCTGCTACCTGCTGTCACATAAATTGTTTTCAATTCTTAATTTGGAGCTACATTTTACTTTGTACGTATTTATACTATTCCATTTCTCTCTGTCACATCGGTCACACTCGAGTGAAACCTCTTCCTTAATGCAACGCATATATATTTTTTTTAACTTTCATTTTGAACTTCATTTAAAAATAAATTTAAAATTAGTGTTTTTTATAATATTTTAATTAATTACTTATATAAAACATTAAATCTCTCAAATCTTCATGAGCAGTAAGTAATAGATATTTCATTCAAGTCGTTTATATTTTTCATTTGTCATAAAAACATCAACATTTTGCGCAAACTATTCAAGCAGTTGAAGATTAAAAAAAAAAAAAAAAAAACGGATTAGAAAAAAAATACTACGGATTAGAAAAATAATACTACGGATTAGAAAAAAAAAAACTTTTGGAAATCGCACAATTTTGATAGGTATAAATCTCTGGTATTCCTGTCGAGATATCTTAAAATATCCGATTAAGACAGGAATCCGATATACACAGAATACTTTTTTTTTCAAATCCTGTGCACATCGGTTCGGGATGCTACTATTTGTGTGTCTTGCGGGTTATTGTGTTAACTCGTTCATTTGGGTTCGGGTTGGGTTTTGACTCTTAAGAGTTGGGATCGGGTTAACTGTATTTTTCAAATAAAAAAAAAATTCTAAATTATATAGTTACCGGCTGTCACATAAATCATTTTCAATTCTTAATTTTGAGCTGCATTTTACAAATAATTTTCATTTAAACTTTTAATGATATAATTTAAAATCAAAAATAAATTTTCGCGAGACAACTTATGACTACCATCCCGGATCGAGATATCAGCATTATTAAAGAAAGACCAGATATTGTTTTTATATAATTTTTTCAGTATACGATTTTAAACACAGAGTAGTGCAAGAGGGTAGAGGGCTGGAGGTTCTACCGAGGGTTTTGGGTTTTAACAGGCCTAAGGTTATCGTATAGTGTATAGCATAAGTAAAGTTTTACTATTTTTGTACGTTTTTATACCATTCCCTTCCTCCCTGTCACATTCAGTCACACTCGAGTGAAACCTCTTCCCTAATGTAACGCATATATATTTTTCAAAATTTTCATTTTGAACTACATTTTAAAATTAATTTAAAATTAGTGTTTTTCATAATATTTTAATTAATTACTTAAATAAGACATTAAAATTCTCAAATCTTCATGAGCAGTAAGTAATACATATTTCATTCAAGTCGTTTATATTTTAAATTTGTCATAAAAACATCAACATTTTGCGCAAACTATTCAAGCAGTTGAAGATTAAAAAAAACAAAAACGGATTAGAAAAAAAAAATACTACGGATTAGAAAAAAAATACTTTCTGAAATTGCACAATTTTACTAGGTATAAATGTCTGGTATTCCTTCCGTCGAGACATCATAAAATATCCGATTAAGACAGGAATCCGATATACATAGAATAATTTTTTTAAATGCTGTGCACATCGGTTCGGGATGGTACTATTTGTGTTTCTTGCGGGTTATTGTGTTAACTCGTTCATTTGGGTTCGGGTTGGGTTTTGACTCTTGCGAGTTGGGATCGGGTTAACTATATTTTTCAAATAAAAAAAAAATCCAAATTGGTTTTTTACTGGTTAGATACGATAACCCAGAATGGAGCGATGACGGATGTTAGAAAGTTTCATTATTTTTTATAATTTATTTTCTCTCCTGCTACCTGCTGTCACATAAATTGTTTTCAATTCTTAATTTGGAGCTACATTTTACTTTGTACGTTTTTATACCATTCCCTTTCTCTCTGTCACAATCGGTCACACTCGAGTGAAACCTCTTCCTTAATGCAACGCATATATATTTTTTTTAACTTTCATTTTGAACTTCTTTTAAAAATTAATTTAAAATTAGTGTTTTTATAATATTTTAATTAATTACTTAAATAAAACATTAAAATTCTCAAATCTTCATGAGCAGTAAGTAATACATATTTCATTCAAGTCGTTTATATTTTACATTTGTCATAAAAACATCAACATTTTGCGCAAACTATTCAAGCAGTTAAAGATTTATAAAAACAAAAACGGATTAGAAAAAAAAAAATACTACGGATTAGAAAAAAAATACTACGGATTAGAAAAAAAAACTTTTGGAAATCGCATAATTTTACTAGGTATAAATCTCTGGTATTCCTTACGTCGAGACATCTTAAAATATCCGATTAAGACAGGAATCCGATACATACAGAATAATTTTTTTTTTCAAACCCTGTGCACATCGGTTCGGGATGCTACTATTTGTGTGTCTTGCGGGTTATTGTGTTAACTCGTTCATTTGGGTTCGGGTTGGGTTTTGACTCTTAAGAGTTGGGATCGGGTTAACTGTATTTTTCAAATAAAAAAAAAATTCTAAATTATATAGTACTGTTACCGGCTGTCACATAAATCATTTTCAATTCTTAATTTTGAGCTGCATTTTACAAATAATTTTCATTTAAACTTTTAATGATATAATTTAAAATCAAAAATAAATTTTCGCGAGACAACTTATGACTACCATCCCGGATCGAGATATCAGCATTATTAAAGAAAGACCAGACATTGTTTTTGTATAATTTTTTCCGTATACGATTTTAAACCCAGAGTAGTGCAAGAGGGTAGAGGGCTGGAGGTTCTACCGAGGGTTTTGGGTTTTAACAGGCCTAAGGTTATCGTATAGTGTATAGCATAAGTAAAGTTTTACTATTTTTGTACGTTTTTATACCATTCCCTTCCTCCCTGTCACATTCAGTCACACTCGAGTGAAACCTCTTCCCTAATGTAACGCATATATATTTTTCAAAATTTTCATTTTGAACTACATTTTAAAATTAATTTAAAATTAGTGTTTTTCATAATATTTTAATTAATTACTTAAATAAGACATTAAAATTCTCAAATCTTCATGAGCAGTAAGTAATACATATTTCATTCAAGTCGTTTATATTTTAAATTTGTCATAAAAACATCAACATTTTGCGCAAACTATTCAAGCAGTTGAAGATTAAAAAAAACAAAAACGGATTAGAAAAAAAAAATACTACGGATTAGAAAAAAAATACTTTCTGAAATTGCACAATTTTACTAGGTATAAATGTCTGGTATTCCTTCCGTCGAGACATCATAAAATATCCGATTAAGACAGGAATCCGATATACATAGAATAATTTTTTTAAATGCTGTGCACATCGGTTCGGGATGGTACTATTTGTGTTTCTTGCGGGTTATTGTGTTAACTCGTTCATTTGGGTTCGGGTTGGGTTTTGACTCTTGCGAGTTGGGATCGGGTTAACTATATTTTTCAAATAAAAAAAAAATCCAAATTGGTTTTTTACTGGTTAGATACGATAACCCAGAATGGAGCGATGACGGATGTTAGAAAGTTTCATTATTTTTTATAATTTATTTTCTCTCCTGCTACCTGCTGTCACATAAATTGTTTTCAATTCTTAATTTGGAGCTACATTTTACTTTGTACGTTTTTATACCATTCCCTTTCTCTCTGTCACAATCGGTCACACTCGAGTGAAACCTCTTCCTTAATGCAACGCATATATATTTTTTTTAACTTTCATTTTGAACTTCTTTTAAAAATTAATTTAAAATTAGTGTTTTTATAATATTTTAATTAATTACTTAAATAAAACATTAAAATTCTCAAATCTTCATGAGCAGTAAGTAATACATATTTCATTCAAGTCGTTTATATTTTACATTTGTCATAAAAACATCAACATTTTGCGCAAACTATTCAAGCAGTTAAAGATTTATAAAAACAAAAACGGATTAGAAAAAAAAAAATACTACGGATTAGAAAAAAAATACTACGGATTAGAAAAAAAAACTTTTGGAAATCGCATAATTTTACTAGGTATAAATCTCTGGTATTCCTTACGTCGAGACATCTTAAAATATCCGATTAAGACAGGAATCCGATACATACAGAATAATTTTTTTTTTCAAACCCTGTGCACATCGGTTCGGGATGCTACTATTTGTGTGTCTTGCGGGTTATTGTGTTAACTCGTTCATTTGGGTTCGGGTTGGGTTTTGACTCTTAAGAGTTGGGATCGGGTTAACTGTATTTTTCAAATAAAAAAAAAATTCTAAATTATATAGTACTGTTACCGGCTGTCACATAAATCATTTTCAATTCTTAATTTTGAGCTGCATTTTACAAATAATTTTCATTTAAACTTTTAATGATATAATTTAAAATCAAAAATAAATTTTCGCGAGACAACTTATGACTACCATCCCGGATCGAGATATCAGCATTATTAAAGAAAGACCAGACATTGTTTTTGTATAATTTTTTCCGTATACGATTTTAAACCCAGAGTAGTGCAAGAGGGTAGAGGGCTGGAGGTTCTACCGAGGGTTTTGGGTTTTAACAGGCCTAAGGTTATCGTATAGTGTATAGCATAAGTAAAGTTTTACTATTTTTGTACGTTTTTATACCATTCCCTTCCTCCCTGTCACATTCAGTCACACTCGAGTGAAACCTCTTCCCTAATGTAACGCATATATATTTTTCAAAATTTTCATTTTGAACTACATTTTAAAATTAATTTAAAATTAGTGTTTTTCATAATATTTTAATTAATTACTTAAATAAGACATTAAAATTCTCAAATCTTCATGAGCAGTAAGTAATACATATTTCATTCAAGTCGTTTATATTTTAAATTTGTCATAAAAACATCAACATTTTGCGCAAACTATTCAAGCAGTTGAAGATTAAAAAAAACAAAAACGGATTAGAAAAAAAAAATACTACGGATTAGAAAAAAAATACTTTCTGAAATTGCACAATTTTACTAGGTATAAATGTCTGGTATTCCTTCCGTCGAGACATCATAAAATATCCGATTAAGACAGGAATCCGATATACATAGAATAATTTTTTTAAATGCTGTGCACATCGGTTCGGGATGGTACTATTTGTGTTTCTTGCGGGTTATTGTGTTAACTCGTTCATTTGGGTTCGGGTTGGGTTTTGACTCTTGCGAGTTGGGATCGGGTTAACTATATTTTTCAAATAAAAAAAAAATCCAAATTGGTTTTTTACTGGTTAGATACGATAACCCAGAATGGAGCGATGACGGATGTTAGAAAGTTTCATTATTTTTTATAATTTATTTTCTCTCCTGCTACCTGCTGTCACATAAATTGTTTTCAATTCTTAATTTGGAGCTACATTTTACTTTGTACGTTTTTATACCATTCCCTTTCTCTCTGTCACAATCGGTCACACTCGAGTGAAACCTCTTCCTTAATGCAACGCATATATATTTTTTTTAACTTTCATTTTGAACTTCTTTTAAAAATTAATTTAAAATTAGTGTTTTTATAATATTTTAATTAATTACTTAAATAAAACATTAAAATTCTCAAATCTTCATGAGCAGTAAGTAATACATATTTCATTCAAGTCGTTTATATTTTACATTTGTCATAAAAACATCAACATTTTGCGCAAACTATTCAAGCAGTTAAAGATTTATAAAAACAAAAACGGATTAGAAAAAAAAAAATACTACGGATTAGAAAAAAAATACTACGGATTAGAAAAAAAAACTTTTGGAAATCGCATAATTTTACTAGGTATAAATCTCTGGTATTCCTTACGTCGAGACATCTTAAAATATCCGATTAAGACAGGAATCCGATACATACAGAATAATTTTTTTTTTCAAACCCTGTGCACATCGGTTCGGGATGCTACTATTTGTGTGTCTTGCGGGTTATTGTGTTAACTCGTTCATTTGGGTTCGGGTTGGGTTTTGACTCTTAAGAGTTGGGATCGGGTTAACTGTATTTTTCAAATAAAAAAAAAATTCTAAATTATATAGTACTGTTACCGGCTGTCACATAAATCATTTTCAATTCTTAATTTTGAGCTGCATTTTACAAATAATTTTCATTTAAACTTTTAATGATATAATTTAAAATCAAAAATAAATTTTCGCGAGACAACTTATGACTACCATCCCGGATCGAGATATCAGCATTATTAAAGAAAGACCAGACATTGTTTTTGTATAATTTTTTCCGTATACGATTTTAAACCCAGAGTAGTGCAAGAGGGTAGAGGGCTGGAGGTTCTACCGAGGGTTTTGGGTTTTAACAGGCCTAAGGTTATCGTATAGTGTATAGCATAAGTAAAGTTTTACTATTTTTGTACGTTTTTATACCATTCCCTTCCTCCCTGTCACATTCAGTCACACTCGAGTGAAACCTCTTCCCTAATGTAACGCATATATATTTTTCAAAATTTTCATTTTGAACTACATTTAAAAATTAATTTAAAATTAGTGTTTTTTATAATATTTTAATTAATTACTTAAATAAGACATTAAAATTCTCAAATCTTCATGAGCAGTAAGTAATACACATTTCATTCAAGTCGTTTATATTTTAAATTTGTCATAAAAACATCAACATTTTGCGCAAACTATTCAAGCAGTTGAAGATTAAAAAAAACAAAAACGGATTAGAAAACAAAATACTACGGATTAGAAAAAAAATACTTTCTGAAATTGCACAATTTTACTAGGTATAAATGTCTGGTATTCCTTCCGTCGAGACATCATAAAATATCCGATTAAGACAGGAATCCGATATACATAGAATAATTTTTTTAAATGCTGTGCACATCGGTTCGGGATGGTAATATTTGTGTTTCTTGCGGGTTATTGTGTTAACTCGTTCATTTGGGTTCGGGTTGGGTTTTGACTCTTGCGAGTTGGAATCGGGTTAACTATATTTTTCAAATAAAAAAAAAATCCAAATTGGTTTTTTACTGGTTAGATACGATAGCCCAGAATGGAGCGATGACGGATGTTAGAAAGTTTCATTATTTTTTATAATTTATTTTCTCTCCTGCTACCTGCTGTCACATAAATTGTTTTCAATTCTTAATTTGGAGCTACATTTTACTTTGTACGTTTTTATACTATTCCCTTTCTCTCTGTCACATCGGTCACACTCGAGTGAAACCTCTTCCTTAATGCAACGCATATATATTTTTTTTAACTTTCATTTTGAACTTCATTTAAAAATAAATTTAAAATTATTGTTTTTTATAATATTTTAATTAATTACTTATATAAAACATTAAATCTCTCAAATCTTCATGAGCAGTAAGTAATAGATATTTCATTCAAGTCGTTTATATTTTTCATTTGTCATAAAAACATCAACATTTTGCGCAAACTATTCAAGCAGTTGAAGATTAAAAAAAAAAAAAAAAACGGATTAGAAAAAAAATACTACGGATTAGAAAAATAATACTACGGATTAGAAAAAAAAAAACTTTTGGAAATCGCACAATTTTGATAGGTATAAATCTCTGGTATTCCTGTCGAGATATCTTAAAATATCCGATTAAGACAGGAATCCGATATACACAGAATACTTTTTTTTTCAAATCCTGTGCACATCGGTTCGGGATGCTACTATTTGTGTGTCTTGCGGGTTATTGTGTTAACTCGTTCATTTGGGTTCGGGTTGGGTTTTGACTCTTAAGAGTTGGGATCGGGTTAACTGTATTTTTCAAATAAAAAAAAATTCTAAATTATATAGTACTGTTACCGGCTGTCACATAAATCATTTTCAATTCTTAATTTTGAGCTGCATTTTACAAATAATTTTCATTTAAACTTTTAATGATATAATTTAAAATCAAAAATAAATTTTCGCGAGACAACTTATGACTACCATCCCGGATCGAGATATCAGCATTATTAAAGAAAGACCAGACATTGTTTTTATATAATTTTTTCCGTATACGATTTTAAACCCAGAGTAGTGCAAGAGGGTAGAGGGCTGGAGGTTCTACCGAGGGTTTTGGGTTTTAACAGGCCTAAGGTTATCGTATAGTGTATAGCATAAGTAAAGTTTTACTATTTTTGTACGTTTTTATACCATTCCCTTCCTCCCTGTCACATTCAGTCACACTCGAGTGAAACCTCTTCCCTAATGTAACGCATATATATTTTTCAAAATTTTCATTTTGAACTACATTTAAAAATTAATTTAAAATTAGTGTTTTTTATAATATTTTAATTAATTACTTAAATAAGACATTAAAATTCTCAAATCTTCATGAGCAGTAAGTAATACACATTTCATTCAAGTCGTTTATATTTTAAATTTGTCATAAAAACATCAACATTTTGCGCAAACTATTCAAGCAGTTGAAGATTAAAAAAAACAAAAACGGATTAGAAAACAAAATACTACGGATTAGAAAAAAAATACTTTCTGAAATTGCACAATTTTACTAGGTATAAATGTCTGGTATTCCTTCCGTCGAGACATCATAAAATATCGGATTAAGACAGGAATCCGATATACATAGAATAATTTTTTTAAATGCTGTGCACATCGGTTCGGGATGGTAATATTTGTGTTTTTTGCGGGTTATTGTGTTAACTCGTTCATTTGGGTTCGGGTTGGGTTTTGACTCTTGCGAGTTGGAATCGGGTTAACTATATTTTTCAAATAAAAAAAAAATCCAAATTGGTTTTTTACTGGTTAGATACGATAGCCCAGAATGGAGCGATGACGGATGTTAGAAAGTTTCATTATTTTTTATAATTTATTTTCTCTCCTGCTACCTGCTGTCACATAAATTGTTTTCAATTCTTAATTTGGAGCTACATTTTACTTTGTACGTTTTTATACTATTCCCTTTCTCTCTGTCACATCGGTCACACTCGAGTGAAACCTCTTCCTTAATGCAACGCATATATATTTTTTTTAACTTTCATTTTGAACTTCATTTAAAAATAAATTTAAAATTAGTGTTTTTTATAATATTTTAATTAATTACTTATATAAAACATTAAATCTCTCAAATCTTCATGAGCAGTAAGTAATAGATATTTCATTCAAGTCGTTTATATTTTTCATTTGTCATAAAAACATCAACATTTTGCGCAAACTATTCAAGCAGTTGAAGATTAAAAAAAAAAAAAATAAACGGATTAGAAAAAAAATACTACGGATTAGAAAAATAATACTACGGATTAGAAAAAAAAAAACTTTTGGAAATCGCACAATTTTGATAGGTATAAATCTCTGGTATTCCTGTCGAGATATCTTAAAATATCCGATTAAGACAGGAATCCGATATACACAGAATACTTTTTTTTTCAAATCCTGTGCACATCGGTTCGGGATGCTACTATTTGTGTGTCTTGCGGGTTATTGTGTTAACTCGTTCATTTGGGTTCGGGTTGGGTTTTGACTCTTAAGAGTTGGGATCGGGTTAACTGTATTTTTCAAATAAAAAAAAATTCTAAATTATATAGTACTGTTACCGGCTGTCACATAAATCATTTTCAATTCTTAATTTTGAGCTGCATTTTACAAATAATTTTCATTTAAACTTTTAATGATATAATTTAAAATCAAAAATAAATTTTCGCGAGACAACTTATGACTACCATCCCGGATCGAGATATCAGCATTATTAAAGAAAGACCAGACATTGTTTTTATATAATTTTTTCCGTATACGATTTTAAACCCAGAGTAGTGCAAGAGGGTAGAGGGCTGGAGGTTCTACCGAGGGTTTTGGGTTTTAACAGGCCTAAGGTTATCGTATAGTGTATAGCATAAGTAAAGTTTTACTATTTTTGTACGTTTTTATACCATTCCCTTCCTCCCTGTCACATTCAGTCACACTCGAGTGAAACCTCTTCCCTAATGTAACGCATATATATTTTTCAAAATTTTCATTTTGAACTACATTTAAAAATTAATTTAAAATTAGTGTTTTTTATAATATTTTAATTAATTACTTAAATAAGACATTAAAATTCTCAAATCTTCATGAGCAGTAAGTAATACAGATTTCATTCAAGTCGTTTATATTTTAAATTTGTCATAAAAACATCAACATTTTGCGCAAACTATTCAAGCAGTTGAAGATTAAAAAAAACAAAAACGGATTAGAAAAAAAAATACTACGGATTAGAAAAAAAATACTTTCTGAAATTGCACAATTTTACTAGGTATAAATGTCTGGTATTCCTTCCGTCGAGACATCATAAAATATCCGATTAAGACAGGAATCCGATATACATAGAATAATTTTTTTAAATGCTGTGCACATCGGTTCGGGATGGTAATATTTGTGTTTCTTGCGGGTTATTGTGTTAACTCGTTCATTTGGGTTCGGGTTGGGTTTTGACTCTTGCGAGTTGGGATCGGGTTAACTATATTTTTCAAATAAAAAAAAAATCCAAATTGGTTTTTTACTGGTTAGATACGATAGCCCAGAATGGAGCGATGACGGATGTTAGAAAGTTTCATTATTTTTTATAATTTATTTTCTCTCCTGCTACCTGCTGTCACATAAATTGTTTTCAATTCTTAATTTGGAGCTACATTTTACTTTGTACGTTTTTATACTATTCCCTTTCTCTCTGTCACATCGGTCACACTCGAGTGAAACCTCTTCCTTAATGCAACGCATATATATTTTTTTTAACTTTCATTTTGAACTTCATTTAAAAATAAATTTAAAATTAGTGTTTTTTATAATATTTTAATTAATTACTTATATAAAACATTAAATCTCTCAAATCTTCATGAGCAGTAAGTAATAGATATTTCATTCAAGTCGTTTATATTTTTCATTTGTCATAAAAACATCAACATTTTGCGCAAACTATTCAAGCAGTTGAAGATTAAAAAAAAAAAAAAAAAAACGGATTAGAAAAAAAATACTACGGATTAGAAAAATAATACTACGGATTAGAAAAAAAAAAAACTTTTGGAAATCGCACAATTTTGATAGGTATAAATCTCTGGTATTCCTGTCGAGATATCTTAAAATATCCGATTCAGACAGGAATCCGATATACACAGAATACTTTTTTTTTCAAATCCTGTGCACATCGGTTCGGGATGCTACTATTTGTGTGTCTTGCGGGTTATTGTGTTAACTCGTTCATTTGGGTTCGGGTTGGGTTTTGACTCTTAAGAGTTGGGATCGGGTTAACTGTATTTTTCAAATAAAAAAAAAATTCTAAATTATATAGTACTGTTACCGGCTGTCACATAAATCATTTTCAATTCTTAATTTTGAGCTGCATTTTACAAATAATTTTCATTTAAACTTTTAATGATATAATTTAAAATCAAAAATAAATTTTCGCGAGACAACTTATGACTACCATCCCGGATCGAGATATCAGCATTATTAAAGAAAGACCAGACATTGTTTTTATATAATTTTTTCCGTATACGATTTTAAACCCAGAGTAGTGCAAGAGGGTAGAGGACTGGAGGTTCTACCGAGGGTTTTGGGTTTTAACAGGCCTAAGGTTATCGTATAGTGTATAGCATAAGTAAAGTTTTACTATTTTTGTACGTTTTTATACCATTCCCTTCCTCCCTGTCACATTCAGTCACACTCGAGTGAAACCTCTTCCCTAATGTAACGCATATATATTTTTCAAAATTTTCATTTTGAACTACATTTTAAAATTAATTTAAAATTAGTGTTTTTCATAATATTTTAATTAATTACTTAAATAAGACATTAAAATTCTCAAATCTTCATGAGCAGTAAGTAATACATATTTCATTCAAGTCGTTTATATTTTAAGTTTGTCATAAAAACATCAACATTTTGCGCAAACTATTCAAGCAGTTGAAGATTAAAAAAAACAAAAACGGATTAGAAAAAAAAAATACTACGGATTAGAAAAAAAATACTTTCTGAAATTGCACAATTTTACTAGGTATAAATGTCTGGTATTCCTTCCGTCGAGACATCATAAAATATCCGATTAAGACAGGAATCCGATATACATAGAATAATTTTTTTAAATGCTGTGCACATCGGTTCGGGATGGTACTATTTGTGTTTCTTGCGGGTTATTGTGTTAACTCGTTCATTTGGGTTCGGGTTGGGTTTTGACTCTTGCGAGTTGGGATCGGGTTAACTATATTTTTCAAATAAAAAAAAAATCCAAATTGGTTTTTTACTGGTTAGATACGATAGCCCAGAATGGAGCGATGACGGATGTTAGAAAGTTTCATTATTTTTTATAATTTATTTTCTCTCCTGCTACCTGCTGTCACATAAATTGTTTTCAATTCTTAATTTGGAGCTACATTTTACTTTGTACGTTTTTATACTATTCCCTTTCTCTCTGTCACAATCGGTCACACTCGAGTGAAACCTCTTCCTTAATGCAACGCATATATATTTTTTTAAACTTTCATTTTAAACTTCATTTAAAAATAAATTTAAAATTAGTGTTTTTTATAATATTTTAATTAATTACTTAAATAAAACATTAAATCTCTCAAATCTTCATGAGCAGTAAGTAATACATATTTCATTCAAGTCGTTTATATTTTTCATTTGTCATAAAAACATCAACATTTTGCGCAAACTATTCAAGCAGTTGAAGATTCAAAAAAACAAAAACGGATTAGAAAAAAAATACTACGTATTAGAAAAATAATACTACGGATTAGAAAAAAAAAAACTTTTGGAAATCGCACAATTTTACTAGGTATAAATCTCTGGTATTCCTGTCGAGATATCTTAAAATATCCGATTAAGACAGGAATCCGATATACATAGAATAATTTTTTTAAATGCTGTGCACATTGGTTCGGGATGGTACTATTTGTGTTTCTTGCGGGTTATTGTGTTAACTCGTTCATTTGGGTTCGGGTTGGGTTTTGACTCTTGCGAGTTGGGATCGGGTTAACTATATTTTTCAAATAAAAAAAAATCCAAATTAGTTTTTTACTGGTTAGATACGATAGCCCAGAATGGAGCGATGACGGATGTTAGAAAGTTTCATTATTTTTTATAATTTATTAAAAGGAAATTAATTGGAGTGCTTGAGTTAGTTAATTAAGGATCTCGATAAAAAGAATTACTGCAACATTAATTTCTAATGTCTCTCTTCTTTCACGATCAATAACATATTTTAATAAATAAATTTGGCAAAATTTACTTTTTGTAATATTATTTTCCTATTTTTTGAAAACTGACGAGACATGGATCAGAGTGTAGAATGTGAGGGTTGTAGAACTGGCTTTCAGGTAGCCTTCGGGCTATTTTAGTCTTAGGACTGCAAGGGCATCAGCCGAGAGTTTTAGATCTCCTCCCGCATTTAATGGTTCTTATTGCGCTCTCTACGGTTTTCAAAAAATTAATTACTTCTTTTAAAAACTTCTAAATGTTTTTGTTTTTAAAATAACATCTATGAATATAGATATTAAAAGGAAATTAATTGGAGTGCTTGAGTTTGTTAATTAAGGATCTCGATAAAAAGAATTACTGCAACATTAATTTCTAATATCTCTTCTTTCACGATCAATAACATATTTATTAAATAAATTTGGCAAAATTTACTTTTTGTAATATTATTTTCCTATTTTTTGAAAACTGACGAGACATGGATCAGAGTGTAGAATGTGAGGGTTGTCTTGTAGAACTGGCTTTCAGGTAGCCTTCGGGCTATTTTAGTCTTAGGACTGCAAGGGCATCAGCCGAGAGTTTTAGATCTCCTCCCGCATTTAATGGTTCTTATTGCACTCTCTACGGTTTTCAAAAAAATAATTACTTCTTTTAAAAACTTCTAAATGTTTTTGTTTTTAAAATAACATCTATGAATATAGATATTAAAAGGAAATTAATTGGAGTGCTTGAGTTTGTTAATTAAGGATCTCGATAAAAAGAATTACTGCAACATTAATTTCTAATGTCTCTCTTCTTTCACGATCAATAACATATTTTAATAAATAAATTTGGCAAAATTTACTTTTTGTAATATTATTTTCCTATTTTTTGAAAACTGACGAGACATGGATCAGAGTGTAGAATGTGAGGGTTGTAGAACTGGCTTTCAGGTAGCCTTCGGGCTATTTTAGTCTTAGGACTGCAAGGGCATCAGCCGAGAGTTTTAGATCTCCTCCCGCATTTAATGGTTCTTATTGCACTCTCTTCGGTTTTCAAGAAATTAATTGCATCTTAAACAAATGGTAAATGTTTTAGTGTTTTACAAATTATCTTAAAATAAATCAATTAAGTGTTATTTTTTCGTATTTCGAGTAGTTAAGCCAACAGAGCCCGAGTTACCTGTGAAACTGGTCGAAGCACGGTATCAATTTTGGGCCCCCTTTCATTTCTCAAAAGTTTTACTATTTTTGTACGTTTTTATTACATTTCCTTCCACACTGTCACATTCGGTCACACCCGAGTGAAACCTCTTCCACGTTGTAACGTATATTTTGTAAAAAAACTGTCATTTTGAACTACACTTATAAATTAATTAAAATTAATTTTTAGAATTTTTTTAATTAATTACTTAAAATCAAACATAAAAATTCTCAAATCATCATGATCCGTAAGTAATACATATTTCATTGAAGTCGTTTATATTTTATATTTCTGTCATAAAAACATTAAAAACATCAAATTTTGCGTGCAGTGTAGAAGCAATTGAAACTTAAAAAAAACAAAAAAAAAAAACAGGAAAATATACCTAATAAATTAGTATTTCTTAAAATGGAATTGCTGCGGATTAGAAAAAAATTACTTTCAGAAATCATACGATTTTACTAGGTATTCCTTCCGTCGAGACATCTTAAAATATCCGATTAAGACAGGAATCCGATTTACTCAGAATAATTTTTTTTTTTGACAAATACTGTGCTCATCGGTTCGGAATGGTACTATTTGCGCTTCTTGCAGGTGATTGTGTTAACTCGTTCATTTGGGTTCGGGTTGGGTTTTGACTCTTGCGAGCTGGGATTGGGTTAACTATATTTTTGAAAAAAAAAAAATCCAAAATAGTTTTTTACTGGTTAGATACGATAACCCAGAATGGAGCAATGACGGATGTTAGAAAGTTTCATTATTTTTTATAATTTATTTTCACTCCTGCTTCCGGTATAAATATCTGGTATTCTGTCCATCTCAACGATTAAAATTTCCCGATTAAGACAAGAATCCGATATACACAGAATAATTTGTTTATCAAAAGCTGTTCACATCGGTTTGGGATTGTTGTGTTGTTTTCTTGTGGGTTAGGTTAACTCGTTCATTTGGGTTCGGGAAGGGTTTTGATTCTTGCGAGTTGGGATCGCGTTAACCACATTTTTGAAAAAAAAAATTTTTTACCGCTTAAATCGATGTTAAACAGAGAATAGAGAAATGATGGATGTTAGAAAGTTTCATTTTTTTACCTTTACCTTATTCTACAGGCTGTCACACTCCACTGAAAACCCTAACTACTATATTATCACATAAATTACCTTTTAAGTCTTAATTTTGAGCTACATATTACAAATAACTTTACAATTACTGTTTATTTAAGCTTTTGAATAAATAAATTTAAAATGTAAAATAAATTTGCGCGAGAGGGGTAAAGTTTGCGAATCGGGATAGAGTTAAATTTGCGTGCAGTATAGAAGCAATTGAAGTTAAAAAAAAAAAAAAAAAAGGAAAATATACCTAAAAGAGTAGTACTTCTTAAAATGGATTTGCTGCGGATTAGAAAAAAATTACTTTCAAATTCATACGATTTCACTAGGTATAAGTGTCTGGTATTCTTTCCGACGGAACCACTTAAAATTTCTGATTAAGACAGGAATCCGATATACACAGAATAATTTTGTTTTAAAAAGCTGTGCAAATCGGATCGGGATGGTACTAATTGTTTTTCTTACGGGTTAGGTTAACCCGTTCACTTTGGTTTGAGTTGGGGTTTCACTCTTGGGAGCTGAGATCAGGTTAACCATATTTTTCAGAAAAAAATTCCAAAATAGTTTTTTACTGCTTTGATCGTCCCACAATGTTAAAAACAGTCTAAGACAGGATAGCAGTTTCACTATTTATTAAATTTTCTTTTCCATTCTGCTACGGGCTGTCACACAACGTAATGATATTGAGTTCTTGGAATAAACAGGATAATACACAAAAAGCAGGAAACACAAAAATTTGGGGGGAAAAACAGTATAATACATCTAATAAGAAATCTTCTTGAAATATAATTGCTACGTATTAGAAAAAAAATAATTTTTGAAATCATACGATGTTACTAGGTATAAATGTCTGGTATTCCTTCCGTCGAGACATCTTAAAATATCCGATTAAGACAGGAATCCGATATACACAGAATATTTTTTTCTTTGACAGATGCTGTGCACATCGGTTCGGAATGGTACTATTTGCTTTTCTTGCAGGTGATTGTGTTAACTCGTTCATTTGGGTTCGGGTTGGGTTTTGACTCTTGCTAGTTGGGATTGGGTTAACTATATTTTTTCAAAAAAAAAAAAAAATCCAAAATAGTTTTTTACTGGTTAGATACGATAACCCAGATAGGAGCGATGACGGATGTTAGAAAGTTTCATTATTTTTTATAATTTATTTTCGCCCCTGCTTCCGGTATAAATATCTGGTATTCTGTCCATCTCAACTATTCAAATTTCCCGATTAAGACAAGAATCCGATATACACATAATAATTTGGTTGTCAAAAGCTGTTCACATCGGTTCGTGATTGTTCTCGTTGTTTTCTTGTGGGTTAAGTTAACTCGTTCATTTGGGTTCGGGAAGGGTTTTGACTCTTGCGAGTTGGGATCGGGTTAACCACATTTTTGAAAAAAAAAAATGTTTTTTACCGCTTAAATCGATGTTAAACCCAGAAAAGTGAGATGGTGGATGTTACAAAGTTTCATTATTTTTTTTCCTTTACCTTATTCTACAGGCTGTCACACACCACTGAAAACCTTAACTATTATATTATCACATAAATTACCTTTTAAGTCTTAATTTTGAGCTACATTTTACAAATAACTTTACGATTAGTGTTTATTTACGCTTTTTAATGAATAAATGTAAATTCCAAAATAAATTTGCGCGAGAGGGATTGCAAATCGGGATCAAGTTAAACTCATTTTTAAAGAAAGTCAGAACATTTTTTTTTTCCGATCTTGATCTTTATACGACACAAAGCCCACAGTAGTGCAAGAGGGTAGAGGCCGGGTGGTCTTACCGAGTGTTTTTGGTTTTAACAGGCCTAAGGTTATAGCACAGTGTAAACCATAAATTACGTTTTACTATTTTTGTACGTTTTTATTCCATTTCATTTCACTCTGTCACATTCAGTCACACCCGAGTGAGACCTTTTCCACGTTGTAACGTCTATTTTGTAAAAAACTGTCATTTTGAACTACACTTAAAAATTAATTTAAAATTAGTTTTTTTTTTTTTTTAAATTTTAATTCATTACTTAAAATCAAACATAAAAATTCTCAAATCATCATGAGCAGTAAGTAATACATATTTCATTCAAGTCGTTTATATTTTATATTTATGTCATAAGAACATCAATAAACATCAAAACTTGCGAGCAGTATAGAAGCAATTAAATCTAAAAAAAAAAAAAGAAAAAAAAAAACAGGAAAATATACGTAATAAAGTACTACTTCTTAAAATGGAATTGCTGCGGATTAGAAAAAAATTACTTTCAGAAATCATGCGATTTTACTGAAAACCCTAACTACTATATTATCACATAAATTACCTTTTAAGTCTTAATTTTGAGCTACATATTACAAATAACTTTACAATTACTGTTTATTTAAGCTTTTTAATAAATAAATTTAAAATCTAAAATAAATTTGCGCGAGAGGGGTAAAGTTTGCGAATCGGGATAGAGTTAAATTTGCGTGCAGTATAGAAGCAATTGAAGTTAAAAAAAAAAAAAAAAAAAAGGAAAATATACCTAATAAAATAGTACTTCTTAAAATGGAATTGCTGCGTATTAGAAAAAAAAAATACTTTCAAAAATCATACGATTTTGAATCTGGTATTTTTTCCGACGGAACCACTTAAAATTTCCGATTAAGACAGGAATCCGATATACACAGAATAATTTTGTTTTAAAAATCTGTGCAAATCGGATCGGGATGGTACTAATTGATTTTCTTACGGATTAGGTTAACCCGTTCACTTTGGTTCGAGTTGGGGTTTCACTCTTGGGAGTTGAGATAAGGTTAACGATATATTTCAGAAAAAATTTCCAAAATATTTTTTTACTGCTTTGATCGTCATACGATGTTAAAAACAGTCTAAGACAGGATAGCAGTTTCACTATTTATTAAATTTTCTTTTCCCTTCTGCTACGGGCTGTCAGACAACGTAATCATATTGAGTTCTTGGAATAAACAGGATAATACCCAAACAACAGGAAACACAAAAAACTTGGGGGAAAAAACAGGATAATACACCTAATAAAATATTATTTCTAGAAATGTAATTGCTATGGATTAGAAAAAAAAAACTTTCTGAAATCATACGATTTTACTAGGTATAAATGTCTGGTATTCCTTCCGTCGAGCCATCTTAAAATATCCGATTAAGACAGGAATCCGATATACACAGAATAATTTTTTTTTTTGACAAATGCTGTGCACATCGGTTCGGGATGGTACTATTTCTGTTTCTTGCGGGTTATTGTGTTAACTCATTCGGGTTAGGTGCGGGTTGGGTTTTGACTCTTGCAAATTGGGATCGGATTAACTATATTTTTCGAAAAAAAAAAAAATCCAAAAT
The DNA here is from genome assembly GCA_963931845.1 of Maratus michaelseni. NCBI lineage: Eukaryota > Metazoa > Arthropoda > Arachnida > Araneae > Salticidae > Maratus > Maratus michaelseni. The sequence goes on from OZ007589.1 coordinate 301,691,642, forward strand.
AGTTTTTTACTGTTTAGATACGATAACTCAGAATGGAGATATGACGGATGTTAGAAAGTTTCATTATTTTTTATAATTTATTTTCTCCCTTGCTTCCGGCTTTAACATAAATTGTTTTCAATTCTTACCATCCGGGATCGAGATAACAGCATTATTAGCCCATTTTAGGCCAAGCATAGAAATTTTATAAAATGTGGTATTATTTGCATTGAAATTTGCTTAAATTACGTTCATTAAGACAAAAAAAAGTGTCGTGCATGAAAAATAATATTTTATTTAATTTGACGTTACCATTATTACTTTACCATTAATAATTTACTATTAAATTAAAAAAAAAATTATTTTTCTTATGGCATTTGTTTTATTTTATTTTATTTTACAGAACTTGCAACTTTACTCCATTATAAAAATATATGATTTATCTCAAGTGGAATAATTATACATTTTCAAAAAGTCGAATTTGTCAATAACTGTTTAAAGCATAAAACCAGCGTATTTTGAAAATAACTGAACAGAAAGTGATGACTTCAATTTAATTACTAATATTTTATAGATGTCTCCAGAACAATTAAAAATAGCAGAAAAATAAAATTAGTGAAAAATATACGTCACAGTGTTAATAAAAATATATTTATTGAAATGGGGCCTTAAATGGGTTTTAAAGAAAGTCTAGACATTGTTTTTATATAATTTTGTTCCTGATACGATGCTAAACCCAGAGTAGTGCATGAGAATAGAGGGCTGGTGGATTTGAAGGGTTTTGACTCTTGCGAGTTGGATCGGGTTAACCACATTTTTGAAAAAAAAAAGTGTTTTTTACTGCTTAAATCGAAGGTAAACCCAGAATAGAGAGATGGTGGATGTTAGAAAGTTTCATTATTTTTTTTTACCTTACCTTATTCTACATCTACAGGCTGTCACACACCACTGAAAACCCTAACTACTATATTATCACATAAATTACTTTGAGCTACATTTTACAAATAACTTTACAATTACTGTTTATTTAAGCTTTTAATTAAATAAATTTAAAATCTAAAATAAATTTGCTCGAGAAGGTAAAAGATTGCGATTCGGGATCGAATTAAACTCATGTCCAGAACATTTGTTTTTCCAATCTTGTTCTTTATACGATACTAAACCCACAGTAGTGCAAGAGGGTAGAGGTCGGGTTGTCCTGCCGAGTGTTTTTGGTTTTAACAGGCCTGAGGTTATCGCACAGTATAAACCATAAATTGCGTTTTACTATTTTTGTACGTTTTTATTCCATTTCCTTTCACTCTGTCACTTTCGGTCACACCCGAGTAAAACCTCTTCCCCGTTGTAACGTCTATTTTTTTTAAACTGTCATTTTGAACTACATTTAAAAATTAATTTAAAATTAGTTTTTGAAGTGAAAACTTCTCTAGGCGCTTTGGGCATTTTTTTGAGATGGGAAAAAACCATTGAACTCGCGACACTGTTACTGTAACCGACACCTCTGTATATTTGAAGTGAAAACTTCTTTAGGCGCGTTGGGCATTTTTTGAGATGGGAAAAAAACCATTGAAATCGCGACACTGTTACTGAAACCGACACCTCTGTATATAAGTATGTACATGTATTGTGTATAGTTCGGTATGAGGTAGGGCGGGGCGGACGCGTCACGTGCCGTATGCTTGCCTGTGCGCTATTGGTAAAAAAAAATAAATAAATTGATAATTGATTTAATTAATACTTATATTTATAATAATAATTGATTAAAATGAATAATTTGATTGCAATTAATTAAATTTCATATTTCATGTATTTGTAAATTTACGTTTTAAGCAATAGATTGCAATTTTTTTATGTAAAATAATATACATTATTTTTCATGTACAATAGCGCATTAAATGAAAATTGTAATATAATTTTTGTAGTAGTAGTTTATAATAATGAATTAAAAAACACTTCATTTAAAAGTATTTCCTGCACAATAAAACATTCCCTTACGATTCAAAAAATACACACGTAATTGTTCAAGTTTTCACTTCTGTCGGCACTCCCGGAGTGGTACTGTTTTTTTTTTTTTTAATTTTTAATTAATTACTTAAAATTAAACATAAAAATTCTCAAATCATCATGAGCAGTAAGTAATACATATTTCATTAAAGTCGTTTATATTTTATATTTCTGTCATTAAAACATCAACAAATATCAAAATTTGCGTGCAGTATAGGTGAAGCAATTGAAGCTTAAAGAAAAAAAAAAAAGGAAAATATACCTAATAAAGTACTACTTCTGAAAATGGAATTGCTGCGGATTAGAAATAAAAAATACTTTCAGAAATCATACGATTTTACTAGGTATAAATGTCTGGTATTCTTTCCGACGGGAGCACTTAAAATTTTCGATTAAAACAGGAATCCGATATACGCTGAATAATTTTGTTTTAAAAAGCTGTACAATTCGGTTCGGGATGGTATTAATTGTTTTTTCTTACGGGTTATTTCGAATAGTTATGATATGTTCATAGCATCATTCATATGAAATGTTCCTTCACTTTTGTTCCAGTTGGGATTTCACTCTTGGGAGTTGAGATCAGGTTAACCATATTTTTCTGAAAAAAATTCCAAAATAGCTTTGTAAGAACGGTTTCTAAAAAAAAAAATTGAAATTTCCATTAAAAAGTGAAATGAACGAAAAGCCTTCAAAATATATTCTAAATTATCATTTATTTGATATTAATTTTAGTTCTTCTCATTCATTTAAGTCAAATTAAGTTAAATCAGTTCATTTAAGCCATTGACTCAAAATGTGGCTTAATTAAATAAAAATAGGCACAATCATACCATTTGCCATATTTCAACAATTATGCGAGCAAAGCCGCGAGATCTGCTAATGACAAAAAATTGTTTTTTTTTTCATTTTTAATTAATCTAAATTAAAACAAAAACGTTGTTAATGTTCATCTGCGTTTTAGTAGTTATTCCTATGCCAAATTTAATATTTCTAGGTTGAAAGTTTCCGAAAAATGACAATGAAAGCATAACTATTTCTATAAGTATGTTGGGGCTATAAAGACGAAATCTCACTTAATGTTTAACTTTAAGGTTCAAATGTTCGCTAAGAACGGTTCATTTCAACGGTTAATTCATTAAGTGGGAGGTCATTTTCCTCCCACTTTACTCAGTAAAATTAAAATTTCTAGTCCCAAAAGTTTCAGTTTAAACATGGTCATATAAATCTTTTTCTAATCATTTTCCTCTTAAGTGTCGCATACTTTAACAAACGTTCTTAGCGAGCATTTAAGTACTAAAAGTAATCATTATTTTTTTAAATTACATTATAATTTTTAGTATGAGTTCATGGGAAAATCTATCCCTGGTGCAAATTTCGTCCTATTTTAAATCATCCGCTATTTTCATTCAGAAAATATTTCGTAATTTCCCCTGGCTTTGTCATCCGCAAATCAGGGCTGCAAAAGAGCCGGCCTTTTTTATTTTCAGACCGGCCGGCTTTTATTGGAAAAAACTGGTCTTTTTGAAAAAAGATTACAATAATTTTGAATTTTAGAATATTTTTTGCTTTTAAACCTCTTTGAAAGCCGTTTGTAAAGAGATTAAATATAGCCTATTTTTAAGCAGACATAAAAGAATATTTGGAATCCGTTCGGTAGTTCCAAAGTAAGATCGTGATTTTAGAACGTTTTCTGCTCATTTCACCATTTTAAATTTACAAAATACAGAAATTATTATGAGCAAGCGTGCACGACTTAAAATTATTTACCATGTCAAATTTCACGTTTCAACCTTACAATTACAAAAAATCACAAGAACGTTTTTAGAACAGTTTTATTTAATTTCGCATATTTAAATTTCCATTTTTTTAGAACCGTTCTTAGCGAACATTTGAACCTTAAAGTTAACCATTAAGTGAGATTTCATGTTTATAGCCCCAACATATTTATAGAAATTGTTATTTTGAAACTTTTGTTTGGTAGTGCCTCCTTTAGACAGCAGTTGCACAGAGATAAAATGTAACACTGTCACCAGGTAATGTTGAAAAAAATAATTAAATCTGCTCAGTAAACGCTTTTAAATTTGGATTTTTTTTTTAATTGTGCTACCAGAAACTTTACGTCTGGAAAATAACAGTCATGACACAGATAATTCCAAATAAATCGTAACGTAGACTATTTTCCGTTGGTTTCACCCCTTTATTTATTTATTATTATTTTTTTTTTATATAATCAGGTCTAAGCGACTATTTACATCTGAAATTTCAGGTTTGTATTCTAAACAGTATCATAGATATCGCAATTTTACAACGTTTTTTAGCTCTTGCATCCTTTTAAATTTAGAATTTATTAGAAAAGTTTCTCTTTTGTCTTAAAAGTGACAACCAAGTCAAATTTCAATTTTCTAGTCCCAACACTCTGTGGCGGCTCCTCTATTATTACCCGTGAACCCCCACAGAAAAATGAAGAAATAAATTAACAAATAAAAGTAATATTAAACATATTTCTAGATTTTCTTCCATTTCCAGCACAAGCTTCATTCACCCCTCCCTCCTCTTTTAAATACGTCCACGGTCAAGCTTTACTGCAATAATGTCGAATTTGTAAATAATCAGCAGAGATTCCCGGTTTTTCCTAGATCGCGCGTGCGATCAAAAAATGCTTTTCGAACCGGTTTATGCGAACGGAAAGGGCGAGATGAGAGTGAGGAGAATGGCGCGGCTCATATCTTTGCATTTGCACAACCCTTAGTGTGTGGGTGTTTGCATATTTATCTGATTTTTTGTTCTTGCTGGATCGAAATCTACCTTAGTTTGCTATATATATATATATATATATATATATATATATTATGTTCTATCTTCCTTCATTACCGTTTTTTTTGCTCCTGCACTCTTTTAAATTTGGTTTTTATTTAGAAACTGTTCTGTGCGAGGATTTACATCTTAAAGGTAACAACCATGTTAAATTCCAAGTTTCTAGCCCTACGAATTATAAATAACATTTAGACCGTTTTCAGACCAAATTTAAATTGGAATAAACATGCATTAAAATCTCTACCGTTATAATAAGCATTGATTACATTTTAACTATTTAATGTATGACTTCAAAATTGCACTTTAAAATATAAAACATGAATTTTCTATTCTCTTCCAATTTTTAAAAATCAAGATTTTTCTAAAAACCCCCATACTGTTTAAAAAAAAAAATAGAAATGCATTTTTGTAAATATAATTTATGAAGTGGAAGATTTTTTTCTTTTTTTTTATGTAGTTTTATGTATGTTTTATTATTATTATTATTATTAGTTCATAGGAAAAACTATCCCTGTTGCAAATGTCGTCCTATTTTAAATCATCCGCTATTTTCATTCAGAAAATATTAGTGTTTTATTACAATTACACAAAGTGGCGTAATTTCTCCTGGCTTTGTCATCCGCAAATCAGGGCTGCAAAAAAGCCGGTCTATTGGCCAGCTTTTTCCATGAAACTCTATAAAGTACTGCACTTGGATGCGCTGCACATATTTTGAATCTTTGTGCTAAGGAAACCATACCAAGCAACCTGATTAGGTATGTTGTATTGTAGAGGTACAAAACTTTTTCAGGAACAAGCACAATGCTCATGGTTGGCTAAGATAGAAAGGTGGTTTAATACCTCAAGTTCCTAATGACACTAGTTGGAACTCACAAAAAGAATGCTTACAAACTTACATGAAAACTTTTTACAAATATAATGAAATCAGACTAGAACATTTGGATGAGTTTGATCAGTAGATTGGAACAATGTTGGTATTTACACTCAAGTTGTTTATCTTAGTAAACAACTGAACGTTATAGCCAAAGCAATTAATGATCTTCAGAATGATACAGCTACATTGTCAAAAGCTAAGGCAACGTGGTAGATATGTTAGAAAACTCATCTTTAGAAACTCGCTTTAAAAAAAAAAAAAGATTTTATGAACACATGACACTTTTTCATTTCTTAGCATACATGATAGATCCCAAATATTTTTGTGAAAATTTGACAAATGCACAAGAAAATACAACAGAAATGTGGATTGAAAAAAATTATGCTGAATTTTTACCTGGTGTACTAAAATTTCAGATCAAAGATCCCGAAACGTACTCATCTTTACTTATTTTTTACAGAAAAAATCTATATTTTTTACAAAAAAAAATCTATATTGTTTACAGAAAAAATCTATATTTTTTACAGAAAAAAACTGTTTTAATGAAAATATTCAGATATTTTATGCAAATTAAACGGTTTTCCACTGGCGCAAAAATTGACAGTTTTTTTCTGACAATTTTTTTTTTTTTTTTTTTTTTTTTTTTTTTTTTTTTTTTTACAGTGTACAGAGTAATTTTCACAAAAAATAATGGTGGAATCTTGCAAAAGTGAAGACTTTGAAAAACGATGGCTCATTACCTAATGGTTTCTGCGATTTTTTTATCAAATTATACAGCTGTCCTTCAAGTTCTGCATCTATTGAAAGAATTTTTTCAACATATGGTTTTATTTGGAACAAAATCAGAAACAGGTTAGGTGCTAAAAAATTTGTAAAAGTGTACCGTTATTTAAAAACTGAGCCAAATGATTGATAATCTATTCCATAGACCAGTAGTGTATTACTTCTCAAATAAATATCTTATTTGGTAAAAGTCATTTGAACTATTTTAAAAAGTGCACAATTTTTCCAATAAACATTCCTACTATTAGTTGACCAGAAAAACATTTCTACTATCAATTCTCTTATATTTTAATTGTCAATTTATTTATTAGACAGTTCTACTTTAATTTGATGTACATTTTTATGACAACAGTAATTAAAAAGTTACTAAATAACAATACATTTCGTTTTGAAAACAGTTTTTGTTAAAGAAAAAAAATGTTTCAATAAAGGCTGGCTTTTTCAAAATATAAGCCAGTCTTTTCAAAGTGGTTTAAACCAGAAAAAGCCGGTCGGTTTTAACCGACCTGGCTAAAATCCGGCAGCTCTGCCGCAAATACATAAGTTTAAAATTTTTTACCGTACAATGTTCTAGAATCCTCAATTTAGTAAAATGTAATAAATATATTAATGTCGACGTAAAAGTTTTTACTTTTTAATTTTCTTAGACTAGGGTTTGCCTGTGACATTATTCACGTAAAAATTCAAAACAGAACCGATGCCACTAATTAAGCAAGAAATGCTTTCCCCTGCCAAGGCACCTTGATTATGGAAACGCGCAAGAGAAAATCTAATAAAAAATCCCGATATTAATCAGTTATCCTTTTCTAATACTTATATAATTCCTTGAACGTTTAAAATATCTAAATCTTTTGGTGAAAACATCCCTGCCAGGTGATTTTTGCCCCTCCCATTTGAGTGTATTCCTGCCAAATTTCGAAACTTCCATAATCCTAAGTTACAGCTCAAGAATAGGTATGTTTATGGACAATGTTTATCCATGCTCGAGAGTCGAGATTGCTTTGAGATTTTTCGAGATTGCATTTTTGACATTGCATTTTCGAGATTGTATTTTCGAGATTGCATCGAGATTTTTTTACGATTAAAAGCAATAAAAAAACAAATAAACATTTCACAAATAAACATTTAGGTTTGAAATAAAAATGCAATAAATATATGAGAGATAAAGATAATTTTGGAGTTTTTTTATTATTTATTTTTGAACTTCTATGTTTCACCACGGTTTAATTTCCTTTTTAAATAGTATGTATCTTCCTTTTTTCAAGATGTGAAGTGTTTTGGAATAGGAACGTGATGTTGCTTGTTGATTTTTCGATTATTCTAATCCCCTGAACTCATACATGAAGTGGCCTGCTAATTAACAAATTGTCCCCAAAATATTTTCCAACATAATCACGTTAAACAGTATTATGTTGGACTCTTTGACTCGAATACATAAATTAAATCAATATCCATGAACGGAATAAATGTAAAATAGAATAAATAGAAATTATAAAACAGAATAACAAGGAAGTATATTTATTCGACACCTAATCATAGAAAAAGCGCATGAAATTTCAAGCTCATGAAAGAAATTTAAATAATCCTATATATGAAAACATAAATATGCAAATTGGGATCATCAGAAGCGTAAATGTCATTGCAATGGATAGTTTCAAAGGATATATTAATAACTGTTTTGAGAAAATAACGTGCAGAAGAAAACGAACGTGATATAAGAGAAATATAATCACTCCGAAAATAATTTATGCACTGTAAACTGAAATGTCTGAAATTCAGACACATAAGTGTCTAAAACGCATGGTTCAAAAAAGACACTTTAAAGTGTCTTAATATTCCAGTCGCTTGTAAGTGTCTGAATCGCTATTTTTTATACCCGGGTAAACAAACAGCTAGAAAAAAAAAAAAAAGCACTAGTGCTGCCATCTCGGGTTCTATTTACGATTATGGGAAGATAATCTAAGTACACGTTTTACCCAGAGTCAGCATCGAACCCGGATCCTACAGGTTTCAAGTCTATTGCCTTATCCACTGCGCCATCCAAATCACACGAGTGAGGTATTTTAAATGCAAGTGATGAATGATTCGGACGCGTGTTGATATTTTTATAGGATTCATTAATTTTTTGCTACGAAAATTTGAAATTTTGGATAGATTTAGTCAGTTTGACATGGTGGTTAAAATTGTACAATTGTATGTAGGGAAGAAGATATGAATTATACAAAAGTTCAATTCGATTGTTATCAGTGTATTTTTTAAATGAAAAAGGCGCCCGTGAGTACACCGACGAGTGTAAGTTAAGAGTAAATGTGAAAAGGATAAGTGTAAACTTCAGCTTTTAATTGTTTTCATGAAAATAAAAGATTCTTATTAAAGTCATTTATTTATTTATTAGTGATGTGATGGCTCGACAAAATTCTGCAACTATTATATATATTAAATTTCAAACTATTCGGTTGGGTAGTTATTGCGCTGTTATTATGCGGACAGATTATTTTTCTTAAAATAAAATGTGACATTGAGTTGGTTAATTATGTATGTTTTTAACTATCGTGAGTGAAATTCTTTACTGCATTGGTTCTTCATTAAAATGTTACATAAACGAAGTGACGGGTAATAGCTAGTATACTATGCTTTCTTATGTTTGTCATCTCTAACTCCACGGCAATGTTGCCAGATTTCAAAATTTTATAGTTGAAAATTTCTACCATTTTTTTATTAGTAAGCTGTTGTAAGTAATCTTGTATTTTATCACGGAATATCCGTCATTAAATAATGTAAAGATTCATATTCTAAAATAGTGGTACATATTTTGAACACAAAATTGGCAAAAACACAACCAAAGTTACTGTGTGTTCGTGCAAAGTGAAATTCTGCATCCGACATGAATTAGATAAAATAAAACAAAGGGAAAATGATAAAGGCATGTCTGGCACCAGATAAGTTGTCGGCGGGCATAACTAGCCCGTGGGCCACGTGTTTGACATACCTGATCTAAACAATATTAGGTTGAAGATAATTCAATTCAGATATTAATAATATTAAAAACATCTGTAGAAACATTCGCATACAGGACTATGCAAAGAACTGAATACCTTGCCGTTTTGGGGTGGTAATTACAGAAAGTACAGGGTTGTCCAAATTAAAGTATCCCTATTTGTGACGCCCTGGTGAAAGAAGCAGTGTACGTAACGTCTTCGTATTTCAAAGGCATAATATCAGGCCATGGAAAATTGATTGGTGCAAAAAATAAATAAATAAAAATTCAAACAAAAGTCATTAGGTGAAAATGAGGCGCTGCGATCGGTGTACGGTAAGGAAAATGTACCATTACACAACCAATAAAGAATAGAATATGAGGTGTCGGTAATTAACTTTATTATTACATTTCTTTACACACAAACTGTGCTAGCTAGGTGAGAATTGGAATATTCGGCTGTGCGCGCAGTACCAAAGAACAAAATTTGCATAAGAGGCGGGCTAAAGGGCCGTCATAACAGATAAAAAGGAGGGCGAACAGGCAGTGTTGAATTCAGACATTTTCTCCGGGGGGGGGGACATTATAGAGTTCCAGGGGGGAAATTGCACTTTTTGACCATTAAAAGTATAAAATCTCAAATCTTTCGGGGGGAATATTTCAATGCTCTGGGCGGGGGGGGGGGGGGGATGTCCCCACCTGGCTAATCCCTGAATTCAACACTGCGAACAGGTTCTAAACATCCTGAAACCGCCACGATGGTTCTCTCATTGTTGGAGCGTGCGTTGCTGCTAAAGTGTTTCTACCAAAATGGCAATAATGCTGCCAAAGCGCTTCGCTTGTACCGAGGGCAGAAATCTTTTCGTGCTGAGCCAGTGACATAATGTGCTATTTAATGTCTCCATGTTCACCTGACTTAAGCCGTGTAATTTTTTACTTTGGGGTTACCTCAAAGATAAAGTTTATCGAGGAAACGTTGGAAATCTGGCGGATTTCGGGCATCGGTCCCGATTAGTTACACGCCCCTGTGGATCATGCTGTAACACGGTTTCACGTGTTGTTCCTGAAGCAAGGTGGACACACTGAAACCCACCTGTGAAACCTTTGTGTGCTGTTGTGTTACTACGTGTGCGTCTTTCGTTTGTGCTGTCACTACCATTTTTGTGACCCACTGCTTCTCTCGCGAGGGCAACCCAAACGGGATACTTATGTATATGAAAAATCTAGCTTATATACAGGGTTGTAAAATATTTTCGTGCACATTTCCGTCTTTTAAGGTGGTTCTCAAAATTCCCTGTTTGACAAGACGGAATTTTCTGACACATTTTCTGAGTCATTTTTGAACGTAAAAGCATAAATTTGCAAGCCAGACTATTTAAGTGATTTGGAATGGAATTGTGTTTTCCATTTTTTGATAAATAAGTTACTTATTGAGGTATAAGCGATTCTTGTCACGTGACGACAAGTTTTTCCCCTTTCTCGTTTTGAATCGTCGGGAATACTGTTCAAAACCCTTTAATTTGACAGTACTTTCTGAAAGATCTTATACCTTTACCAAAAAATGGAAAATTCTTTCGATTGCATAGTTTCTGAATAAACGTTTAGGTTCCAATTTTTAGTTCTGGAAATGTTAAAAAGTGTTTCATAATCTATGTTTGATGAATGGTTTTTCTTTCTTGTTAATCATAAACTGAAAATTTAGAACATGAATTGATATTTGATTTAATTATTATGTGAAAAGGTTTTTAAAATACCTTTTGTTTTAAATGGTAGTTTAATTATTTTACTATAAAAAAGCGCTGTCCACTATCTCAATTAATTTATATTTTATCAAGGCTTTTTTTTATTTTGGAAAAATTCTCGTAATTGCGAAAGCCAGTGTCAAATCTTGATATTTTTAGAAACTTTCCACATCCATTCCATTTAATCCTCTTTAGTTTCCATGGCAACTGTCGTGATAGATCTTTTATGATTATTTTATTTCAGAAAGCGTAAATGTCATTTACAATGGATAGTTTTAAAGGATAGATTATTAATTGATTTGAGAAAATAAACGCGCAGAATGAAATAAGAGAAATATAATCATTCCGAAAATAATTTATGCCGACAATAACTAAAATAAAAAAAAATAAAATCTGCTTTTGAAATCGATTTAATGTAGTAAGAGCAAATGTGAAAAGGATAAGTGTAAATTTCAGCCTTTAAGTGTTTTCATGAAAATAAAAGATTCTTAAATAAAATTTTCTTCTCTAGTCATTTTTCCTTGAAAGCTTAATGTATAAAATTTATTTTTGCATAATATATTTATATGAAAAATGTAATGGTCCATTGCATTCAAAGGTCTTCAAAAATGATATGTTTGACTAGTTTAGGATATTCTTGGCTTATTTATTTAACAGTGATTTTTATGACTCGACAAAATTCTGCAAATATTATATATGTTACGGTCAATATGACTAATCTGGTCATTATTAATAATGTTAATAATAAAAAATAATAATAACCGGTTATTATTAATAATGACCGGATATAATGGCCGGTTATTATTAATAATAACCGCGGTCATTATTAATAATCGGTTATTATTAATAATGACCATTGACCGTAACATATATATTAAATTTCAATCAAGTTTTCGCTCAGTTATGTGGACAGAAGGACTGAACAGACGAAGACGACTATAGATGCTACATATTTATGTAATTACGAACGCACCTAAAAATGTACTTTCAAACGAAATTCGTTTGAAAACTGTCTGAATTTAGTTACTTTTTATGACTTTGAAATAATTTTCATGCATGAATATGTTTTTAAAAAGTAACTCAAGCATGAACATTACAGAAGATAAGTGATAAGATCAGACTAACAATGATATCGCACTTTGTCGCGAAACTGAAATATATCAACCGAAAAGACTGATTTTCATTTTATATTAAAAATAAAATTAACATCAAGTTAAGTGGAATTGATTAAAATATATGTTTTATCAGAATATGTATTTGACATTTATATGTATATTTAGAAATTGTAATCTCTCTTTCAGTGAAAAGCATATCATGAATCTAAATAAATCAAAGTTCATACAGCAGCACATAAAATACATCGAGTATAATAAAATTATAGCAATACATGTTGTTCTTCTTATTTAAAGGGTGATAGAAAAACATGAAGAAAAAAGTCCACCATTTAAAAAAAACTAGTAAACACATTCTTTTTGAAAACCCCTGTATCATAGTGCCTATCTACTGCTCTTGGGTGTGAAAGAGCTCCCTATTCAGTCATTTCTTTAAATCTCGCAAAGTATGTTTCAATCTCCCAGATTATTATTTTCACGGTTATTTTGGTATAATAGCTATCACGGAAGTTGTAAGAACATGAAACATAGCAGCGTCACCTGTTGATCGACTGCAACTTCTTGTATAAATCAAAATCTTGTACAAATCAAGGGTAACTGTGAATCGTCTTGTATAAATCAAAATTTAATCAGTGTCTATTTATGTCAAGGTCTAACAATATATGAAGTTTGACGAAATTCCGCGCATTACGTCTTGAGATATAGCTATCGCAAAAATCATGAAAAATGTAGTATGGCGGGGCCACCTGTTGGGCGATTTACACCAAAACTAATCAGTGTCTATTTATATCAAGGTATAGCAAAATAGGAAGTTAGATGAAATTCCGCGCATTACGTCTTGAGATATAGCTATTGTAAAAATCATGAAAAATGTAGTATGGCGGGGCCACCTGTTGGGCGATTTACACCAAAACCAATCAGTGTCTATTTATATCAAGGTATAGCAAAATAGGAAGTTTGACGAAATTCCGCGCATTACGTCTTGAGATATAGCTATCGCAAAAATCATGAAAAATGTAGTATGGCGGGGCCACCTGTTGGGCGATTTACACCTAAACTAATCAGTGTCTATTTATATCAAGGTATAGCAAAATAGGAAGTTAGATGAAATTCCGCGCATTACGTCTTGAGATATAGCTATCGCAAAAATCATGAAAAATGTAGTATGGCGGGGCCACCTGTTGGGCGATTTACACCTAAACTAATCAGTGTCTATTTATATCAAGGTATAGCAAAATAGGAAGTTAGATGAAATTCCGTGCATTACGTCTTGAGATATAGCTATCGCAAAAATCATGAAAAATGTAGTATGGCGGGGCCACCTGTTGGGCGATTTACACCAAAACTAATCAGTGTCTATTTATATCAAAGTATAGCAAAATAGGAAGTTTGACGAAATTCCGCGCATTATGTCTTGAGATATAGCTATCGCAAAAATCATGAAAAATGTAGTATGGCGGGGCCACCTGTTGGGCGATTTACACCTAAACTAATCAGTGTCTATTTATATCAAGGTATAGCAAAATAGAAAGTTAGATGAAATTCCGCGCATTACGTTTTGAGGTATAGCTATCGCAGAAATCATAATAAACGTAGCATAGCAGCGCGACGCGTTGGGAGATTTACACCAAAACTTATTCCGCACCAATTTATGTCAAGGTCTAACTGATTCTGAAGTTTAATTAAATTCTTGAGATTCGGTTTTGAGATTCGGTTTCAGAATTCGAACAGACAGACAGACGGATATCAAAACAGTCAAATCGTGTTTAAGACCTTCTAAAAGTTATAAATCCGTCGAAAACAGGATGTCGAAATTTTCCACGAATCCCACACTTTCTTCTTGTAAAGATAGAAGAAAGAAAAAACACACATAGAAATTATTTAAACAAGAGAATCGAACCTGGGCTTCCCTGGCAGCAATTTCTAATTCTAATACATTTTTCATATTTAATATATTTATTTTAAAAGCGATTTATTAACAACGCCAAAAATAGTTTTTATAAGAAAAATATCAATAATATATTCATATTTATATATTGAAATTTAAGGGGACAGTAGACATTAAAAACGAAAACCTTCAATTTTCAATGGATTCATTTGAAAATTGGCAAGCTTATTAATGGCAAGCTGAAATAGTTACATTCAAAATTTTGTGTTAAAATAAAAAAAAGTTTTTAAAATATTCAGTTTTTAAATTTTTTAAAATAACGAATAATTGACCTATTTTAAAATGTCACACGCGCATTTTCTTTTACATAAAATATGACAACATTTATTTTTGAGGTACTTTATATGTGTTACAATGAAAGTTGGCATGAATTGTAAAAGTTCGCTGAATGTAGAAGCAGAAAAAAATATTTTTATAATTATGCCTTGTTTTTTTCTAAAAAATGAGCCATATATTTCCATATGCACACAAATTTTAACACTAAAAAAAGCCTGAAATGCAACTTTTTCTGCTAACATTTATTTATTATGGTATATCCTATATACAATATAAATTTCAAACGAATGTGATAATTAGGAATGCGCATAGAACATTTCAAAATTTAGAAATGTGCGAAATATTTAATTTTGAGAAAACAGCATTTAAGTAATAAAAACTGTATGAATATATAGAGATTTTTCAAATATAATAGCTTATATCTGTGAAGAAGCGTAATAATTGAAAAATTCTTTTTGCATCAGATAAATTTGAGCATCTAATTTCATAATTCTCCAAATAAAAAAAAATCGATTCTTTAGTCGAATTTCGTGATTTTGGAAGTCCCCTGTTCCCTTAATAAAGCGATACTTTTTTATTAGCCGCATTTAACTCGATTACAAAATCTTAACCTGATAATGCTTTTAATATAAATCATAGAAGATGTTACTACTGCATCTAAACAAATAAAATACTTAGCTATATAAAGTATAGCTATAAGTTATGGCTGCAGTATACAATCGAAGTAGCTAGCGTTTATTTACAGTCAGTCTGATGTCAAATTAAAAACCTTTATTGGAATGCTATGTCATATCTATAGCAAACAAATATTTTTTTTTTCAAATAAATTTAAATTAGCATCACTTTAGCGCACTTGTAGTTATCATTTTCCATTTATATATGAAAAATTCGTATTTTCTCTTTATTATGACATCAATTTCAAAGAAGCAAAATTATAGAGATTTTTACTAAATTTCTATTGGCTTGTAAAAACAAAGTATACGTGTTATAATTTTTTTAAAATTATTGTGCTGTTTCTAGGGCTTGGCAAGAGAAAAGGATAATTGCATTAGAAATTGAAAAAAAAAATAAAGATTAAAAATTCATGCTTGAAAATTACTTTAAAAGCCATTATAAATCAGTCAATTTTTAGTTTTCAAACAAATTGCATCTGAAAGTAGATTTTTTTTTCTTATAGAACGGTGTATAAATTAAAAATGTACGATGTTTAGAAATTAAAAAAAAAATCAGTAACAAAAATCGCAAAACCGAAATTTTGTTGTCAAATGTTGCCATTCGCAAAACGCAAGTGCATCCCCCCCCCTATTTATTTTTCTGTTTTATCGCTCTTGGTTTTTGTTCAAATTGTTTTTTCTAAAGCTGTTAACAAAATGAGATTCTTAAATCTGACATTAATTATTTTTTACAGCATATAAAAAGTTAAGGAAGAAAAATAATAATAATACGAGAAGCACTTAAATTTACTATCAAAACTGAACGGTGAAAAAAAAATCAATTATAATATTTTTGTATTATATTAATTATTTTTAATATTGACATTAATAATCAATATTTTTAATATTTTTCATTTATTTAGAATAAATTGAATGGGTATGTTAATTTAAAACAATACCTATTTTTTCTAAATATAAATTAAATCTTTACACTTCACCACTTCGTTATCATTTATTTAAATTGTAAGTTTTTTAATGAAAAAACATGCAAATTAGAAAAAACAAATTAAGAAGTGAATCACTTATAGTGAAAATTTGAACAATTTTTATTTGAAATAAATTATTTAGTCTATGAATAATTAATTGAAGTATGCTTATGGGAAAATAAAACTTCAAATTCTCATTAATTAATTCATACAAATATTTCTGCCATTAAAAAAACAAATATGTTGATTTATTTTTCTAATTGAATTGGGAATTATATAGCCCTGAAAGGAAATGACTGCGTACTCTTCAATTATTAAAAATGTATTCATAAATATGAGAATGCATATTAACTTTTATTAGTTTTTTTTCGCCATAAAACTTTTAATAGAATACTTTACTCAGACTCTTTAATACTTTACTCAGAATTTCAGGGAAGAAAATTTATAAAAACAAACAATTAAAAAATAATGCACTTTCTGCTAAGTATGCAGTATGTAGTATTTTTCTTTTAAGTTATTTAAAAGGAAGGTGGTTTATTTTAATCTCTAAATGCCACATTCCACGAATGGAAGTACTTTGCCCTGAAGGGGTTAAACAACCTATGTTTCAGATCCTGCATAATATATTTAAAGAACTTCAGTTAAAAAAACTATACAAGAACCAGTAAAAATATATCGAAAATCTTATAAAAATAATTAAAACATTTTAAAACTAGTCTGATGTGTCAATGACAGAAAAAAAAATCACAATGAAGTTTAATCAACGGGTATATATCAAACTTTTGCTTATTACAAATATGCAAATCAAACCTACATTGGACAATAGGGTGATTCAGCATGATTTTTTTTTTTTCAACAACTACCGCACCAGCTCCGAAAATCGAACGAAATTCGGCATCAAAGCACCACCTTCAGGTCGATGTCTACAAAATTTTATACATACCTCGGCTTGTTACATTAGATCTAAATATAAAATTTCATCGAAAAATATTCACAAATTCTTCACTTAAACTACAAAATATCGAGATAATATTAAAAATAGGCGTTCATTCGTTAATGTATGTACATATATTTATTCATACACTTTACCAATTTCTCTCAGACATTACTTACAAAGAAGTATGGTTAAAAAATTTTCATTAAAAATGTCCTTTATTTAAAAAAATTAAAAACAGTCTCTAATAAAAACATTCACCATCTAACAAGAGCGCTTTCACCCCCCGCCAGGGCATCATCAGTTGTGTTCTCTATCAAGCTTCCTCTCCATTATATAGATGACCGGTGGCTGTAGAGCTCCCCCTGTCGGATTTCAATATTTTCTCTCTCTCCCTCTCCCTCTCCTCTAACATTCTTCTCCAGCGGTAATCGAGCACTGAGTGTACGGTGTCATTGCACGTTTCTTTGGATTGCAAGACTCTTGCAAGACTAAACCTTAAAACCCCAATAAAACTTGATACCCTCCAAATAAAGAAAATAGCTAACTACGAAAACTTGCATAATGCCTTATTACGAGAATCAATTGAAATAAATATATCCAAAGAAACGTGCAATGACATCGTACACTCAGTGCTCGATTGCCGCTGGAGAAGAATGTTAGAGGAGAGGGAGAGGGAGAGAGAGAAAATATTGAAATCCGACAGGGGGAGCTCTACAGCCACCGGTCATCTATATAATGGAGAGGAAGCTTGATAGAGAACACAACTGATGATGCCCTGGCGGGGGGTGAAAGCGCTCTTGTTAGATGGTGAATGTTTTTATTAGAGACTGTTTTTAATTTTTTTAAATAAAGGACATTTTTAATGAAATTTTTTTAACCATACTTCTTTGTAAGTAATGTCTGAGAGAAATTGGTAAAGTGTATGAATAAATATCGAGATAATGTCACAAAAAGTCGCTATCATTGCGCCCATTTTTAATTGGGACCTGACGTCATATAGTCAAAAACGCACATAAAAAGTTTGATTCAATTCTGTCCATAACTTCATACACTTTTCGATGATACAAAAGACAAATCGCACCTATATTCACTATTACAGCGGACTTGCACCTTAAGACTGATTTTCTGCAAAATTTTATACAACCCTCGACCTATCTAAATATAAAGTTCCGTCAAAAAATATTCACAAATTCTTCACTTAAACTGCATAAAATCGAGAAAATCGCATAAAAATCGCTGTCACAGCGTTCCTTTTGGGATTGAAAAAAAAAACCCTTTCAGGCTGTTGCCACAATAAATGATAAAATATTAATATAAATTGAGTAAATATGTTTTAAACAAAAACAGTACGTCTGAGAACGATATGAGAAGAGTTAGGCATTTAACTATTTTTTTAAAACCCAATTTATTTCTATGAATTTTAACAAAACTGCAGAAAAATATTGAAATGGACTTACGCGACCGTTGCAACTTTGATTATGGTGTTAATCATATATATTGAAACATCTTGCTTTCAAAATGCAAAATGTTTCAATACCTTTTATAGAAATACTTTTTGTGGATTGCGAATGCTTCTCAAATTTACCTTTACCGCTCAAAATATATTTCTTTGGTTTTGACCCGAAAGCATAAATTTTTAATTTTCTGTTCCTAACACTTCTAAATTAAATTTACGAGATAACACTGATTCGATGAACGTTTTTTCTGATCCCAAGTCAATAATATTTTTTTTTCTTCCGAGATTCATTACTTAAATAAGCGACAGCTGTCTGCAAAAATGTATTTTCATTTACTTCGTTTAAAGTCACACAATTCAGAATATTGGAATAATTATTCTCCAGACCTGGCCTCTTCCGATTACCACTTGTTCCGGTCAATGGCGCATGGCTTGGCTGGGCTACACATGGTCAATTTCGAAGAAGTGCAAAATTGGTTGGATGAAAGGTTTCGGTCCAAAGACGCGTCTTTTTATCGTCGCGGTTTGAATAAATCATTTTTTGCATTTCTCTAAAATTTTTCCATTTTTTATGGATAAAAAAACCCCCGGAAATTTTGTTGCGCACCTAGTATGTTACATTTTTAGATCCATTCCAGCGGTCGATGAAAAAAAAAAATGTGCCAAGTATCCCATATTTTAATGCAGTCGTGTCGTAAATAATACAATATATAATAATGTCTATAATTTAAAAAAAATTAGTATACAAATTCGGTTTTTAAATTCAATAATACGGAAATAATATGTTTCTATCTTAAATATGACGTAATCACCATGGCGACCTACAATCATTACCTCATTAATGAATTAATTACGTATGATAGAATTTAATAGAATACAGAAAACGATTTATTTTTATATTCATAAAATTTGAAATGACAAAATTCTTCAACGTTTATATGTATTAAATTTCCAACCATTCGGTTGGGAGTTCTTGCGCTGTTATATGCCAACAGACGGAGGGATCAGACGACGACTATAGGTGCTATGTATTTCATAATTACGAACACACCTAAAAATAAAACAGACTACATGGTATTATTTTACACCTTATTGCACGTCATAAAGCGCACTTTAGTGAGAATGGTTTGGAACAACAGAGAGTTAGTGGCAACCTTTTATTGTTACTTCACTTTCACTTTATTACTCCCGCTTCGTTGTCTGTCCGTCGTTATAGCAGTTACCAACAATTAAAAATCCACAGTAAAATTCTTTCTACAATAATTAATTTTCTATTGAAAGATTTCCACATGAAAAATGAAAATGAAATAAAAAGTTTCACCAATTGAAAAAAAGATTAATAGGACGTCATATTGGTAATAAAACGGAAATGTTCAAACATTTCTCGGTAATACAAGGAGTATGAGTATGTGTAAATACAGAAAGCAGCTTAATATGACGTCATTGGAGAATTAAAAAGAACATTAGTCTGCCGTATAACATTTTGAAGGTCTCTATACAGCATGTTTAATTTTGAAATTGATTTTTTTTTTATTATCGCATTCAGTCCACATGGCAGATATTATTATGACAGAGTATAATAGCAAGTTTCGCCTTCTATCGGACCGGTTCAGAGAGGCCTAAAGTTTTAAGTTATTTCGCCATATCTCGGCTGCATTTTTAGGTAGGACACGTATTTCAGCTATTTTAGCGATTTCGTCACCAACAATGGCTACGAACCTGATTATAGAAGATTAGACGACTAAGACAAGTATTTCTGATTTTTTATTAGGTGTTTTGCGTAATACATTTTCCAAGGAAATTTTTTTTAAAATTTCGTATAACATATATATATAAATTTCATACGAAATAGACGTTTGCTAAATGCTACGCTAGCTGGGTGGTCAAAGCTAGGTGGTTTTAATAGTTTCTTCCTAAAAATCAAGGTAGTCATTCAGTTGAACTTAAAATATATAATGAGCCTGTAAATCACAAAATAAGAAAGCATAAATCTGCGATTTGGTATGTATGGAACAGAAAAACAAACAAACATTGCAAACAAAGATTTTTTATTTATTATTATTATTTTTTTTTTTTTTTTTTGTGAGTGTGTGTGAGTGCCTTAAATGATACAGAAAATTGCAATCATAAAAGCTCAGTGAAATGCTAGCAGTCTTTGTAAATACAGCATAATTTATTATAAAAACAATTAGTTAAACGCCACGCCATGCATATGCTTGATTTTTAAAATTTTTATTTAAATGATAAAAACATAGCTCTTGAAATCCGTAACATGCCCGATTAATGATTTCAAATTTCTATGTTAGCGCAGTGGCATCTCATTTTGTTGAAAACAATTTTTCATACTCCTACATTTTTCTCATTTTTTATTTATCGAATATTCATTCATTTTACATATTTTTTTAACTTAATATTATTCTGTTTACAAATAAAAAAATAACATTTAATTTGTGGTTTTATTTCTGAAAAAAGAACGAAAAATCATTTATTTTTTTCCTTTGATGCTAGAAAAAAAAATTAATAATTGAATTTTAAATTTAGTGAAAGCTCTTTTACAAATCATATTTAAATATTTCCTGAATATCATATTTGATTTCAATTAAAATTTTGATTGAATTTATAAAAAGGATTTCGTCCTTTCACAGTGCATTTTTAAAAGCGAAAAATCTCTAGTTAATTGAAAAGTGTTGTCAAAATTACATAATTATGAATGAAAGCAATTTTGTATGCTTTGTTTAGATTTGTTGGGTTATTTTAAAAATTAAAGATGTCAGAACATTTTAAAGGGATAGTATGACTTGAACGGATTATTAATTTTAATGATCATATATAATTTTAGCCAGTTAATGTTTTTTTTTTTTTTTTTTTTTTTTTTTTTTTTTAACCATAAGGAAAATGGTTTTTGTTTTCGGTCGAGAATGGACCTCTTGGCGTCCTCGCTTTATTTTTTTAAGCGTTTTTAACGAAATTCTGTAACTTTAGAAGATTTTTTTAAGCGTTTTTAACGAAATTCTGTAACTTTAGAAGAATTTTTCTTTGAAGTGGTAATCGTTACAAAAAGGATAGATGCAAACTTTTCAGATATGAAAAAAATCCGAATTCAAAAATTGACGTCGGATGAGAAATCGTCTGATAAAGCAAAAAACGTGGTCTTCAACTTTAATTTCCTCAAAATACCTTTAGCTCAGACATGAATCTAAACAAGAGTTAAAGTTATTGTAGGAAGGACCCGACAAAATATTAAGGTATATATTAAGTATAAGGTACAGTAATGGAAAATGCGTTGTAATAACTGCGGCGATGGTTCAAACGAATATTTTTTCGAGGACAGAGAATGCCAGGATCTCTTCAACTGTAGTAATGGAAAATGCGTTTATTTGTAGATAATTCCGATGAATATTTATTTATTTTTTTCTTTTTAAGCTTTCGGATTATTTTTCCAATGGTTGTTGTAATTTGTTAAATTACATTTTTTTTTCAATTATCTTCATAAAATCGAATTCATTATTATTTTGATATTATTTATGGATGCAATTATTACTTTCTTTTTTTATTTTCTTTTATTCCTATTTTCTTTTAATTTAAAATAATGCTCGTTAAAACTTGCTTTAAAATTCTCGTAACTGCGTTAATCTTCAATTTTTTAAAACTTATTAGTTTGCATGTTGCACTAGAAAGACAATAACAAGATTAAAAGCATGGTTTGGACGTCCTGATTTCATTTTTCTCTTTCAAAAGACCCTCTCTTACGTTGACAAGTACTATTGAGAGAAATGTTTTAAGACTTTGAACTATCAAATCTGATTACGTGCATTATTGCGACATTCATCTTAAGATGGGAAAACAAACAAAGTATGCGAACAGGTAATTATTTTTGAAAATATTGAACCGACTTAAAACAAGAACAAAAAATCATGCATCACGAATAGATTGTAAGACACTTTCCAATACTAACAGAATATTATTACACTGCAAAAAAAGTGTTGATTTTACAGTATAATACTGGCATCCCAGCTGCCAGTATTATACCATAAATTAACAGTAATAAACAGTAAAATAAGCAGTAATACGCTGCCGCGCATGCGCAAATAGAGTTTCTAGGCAAATGTTAAATAAAAAATATATAATATTTACTTATGATGGGAAAAACATAAAATTGAAAAGTTAAAATGTTTTATATTTTAGACCTGAATCAGAAAATTCCATCGAAACATATACAGATAACTTAAAATGCCTGACATATGTATTGAAGAAAAAAATAAACTAATCGAAGTAATTTAATATCCCCATTGGGTAATTTTAGCATCCATAATGTAACGTTTAATTCAATTATGCAAATCCGCCAATTTTCAAAAAAGCATTTTATGGCAACCTTCATTTACATTTTAAAAACGACATTGAATTTCTATATGTTTATGATTTAACTATCAATGTATCAAATTCACAAACAATTTGTTTTATATTTACACCATTTAATACATGCGTTGAGAAGCAATATGTTTAATGTATACTAAAATTAATTAGTACACCAGGAGGTTTCTCTGTAGGAAGTACACATCTTGAGGAAATCATTCGTGTCATCCTAGTATCAGGAGGAATTTGCCATGATTTGGAGCTCCTGAGGAGTAATTCAGCAGTTTTGGTGCTATATACATATACTAAATACAGTTCAGCTAAATATATATATTAAAATCTAATCTTCAACATATACTAAATACAGTTCAGCTGTAAAATACATAAACCAATTAAAAAACACCATTAAGTAATTTATGCTCATACACTGTAATCCTTACGTACTATTTTGTCTAGCCTAGTATATAATCTATAGAAATCACGTAGTATGCAAAAATTTAGTTAAATTTAAAAACGCACAATACAACTGAAAATGCACTTCCGGCATTTTTCGCTCATAGACCGAACCGAAATCTGTAAGTGTAAATGAACGATAACTATTATACACGTCATGTTCGACAGAAAGCATCTTTTAGTGTGCCTTAGTCCTCAATAATATATGTAAAGCGAAAGTGTTTTAATAAAAAAAAGATGAATTTGAACTTGTGATTAACCCTCTGACTGTCCAGCAAAAGGGCAAAATTGTAATGCAGTATTCTCTGTATTTTATTCTAAATGTTAAAAAAGGATGATTATTACAACATTGTGTAAAAAACTTAATTAGATATATGAATGTAATCCTTGAGAGTATTAATCATTACTTAATGAATTAGAACTACATTAGAGGCAGAGAATTATATTAATTTAAATAATGCTTGTATTGCAATTATGCTTCATTAATTGCATTTTCTCTTATTTTATTTTAAATGCTAAAAAAGGATGATTATTACAACATTAGGTAAAAAAATTAATTAGATATATGAATGCAATCGTTGAGAGTATTAATCATTACTTAATGTATTAATCATTACTTAACATATTAAAACTTCATTATAGACAGATAATTATATTAATTTAAATAATTATTGTATTGTAATGCAGTTCCATTAATAGTATTTTCTCTGTATTTTATTTTAAATGCTAAAAAAGGATGATTATTCCAACATTATGTAAAAAACTTAATTAGATATATGAATGTAATCCTTGAGAGTATTAATCATTACTTAATGTATTAATCATTACTTAATGGTATTAATCATTACTTAATGTATTAATCATTACTTAATGGTATTAATCATTACTTAATCGTATTAATCATTACTTAATGGTATTAATCATTACTTAATGTATTAATCATTACTTAATGTATTAAAACTGCATTATAGAGAATTATATTAATTTAAATATTGCTTGTATTGGAATGCTGCTTCATTAATTGCATTTTCTCTGTATTTTATTTTAAATGCTAAATAAGGATCATTATTCTAACATTATGTAAAAAACTTAATTAGATATATGAATGTAATCCTTGATCATTACTTAATGTATTAAAACGGCATTACATACAGAGAATTATATTAATTTAAATAATGCTTTTATTGCAATGCTGCTTCATTAATAGTAATTTTTTAACTACATATATACCGTATTAGTAAAATATTTAAGAAGATTAAGGATGAGATTTGATGCTCTTATCTAAATGTTACCAAATACTAAAATCTGTTTATATGTAGAATGAAGTGAAAACAATTTATAAAATAGGATTAAAGGAATTTTTAAATAAATAAAGCTGTCAGACAGCGTTATTGATGGAGCTGGTAAGGACACTAAAGCAGTCTGGGTATTTTATTATTATTATTATTATTATTACGTACTAAAATTCTGAAATGAATTTGTCCCAGATGTGCTTCTTTATTTAAAATAATAAAAAATAAAAATCAGTTAAAGTATATTTAATTTTTGATAAACCTGATGAACCGATTTTTGTATTTGTATGATGTTTGCTCGTTTAGACTCACAAATGCTTTTTGAATGGTTGTTAGTGTACCTACGAACAAATTAGTATAATGTAAGAAAATCATTGAGGTATAAAAAACGCCAGACCTGAGGGCACCCGTTAGGCGCGTCAACCGCCGTACCCAAGTTCTGAGGAACTTTTAGCGAGTACGACCAAGCGAGTTCCTGTGTGCTCTACGAACGGTGGGGACGCCGCCACCTGCTGACCACCCCCATTGAACCCAAGTGAAAGGTGCGATTGTGGTGGCTCCCACCCTCTTGAGAGACCACCACGTTAAAGGAAGCCAGATCCTAGGCCTTAACCTAGACCTTAACCCGATCCTTTACAGAATTTTTAATCTTTTACCACCGGTTTTTCAAAACAGAAATTTTCGCCTAATTGAATCGCAGAAATGCTATCATTAAATAAGGCAAAGCTTACAATAAAAAGTTAGTGGTGGGAATAATCGAGGATTCTGAGCATCTTATGCGTCATGTATACGTGTCGCTCGTCCCCAAGGGGTTAAGTCAGGTTTTCCCGACCCGCACTTACTCTACCAGAACTCAAGGGACGTGAAAACTTACAGAGGTAGTCACAGTTCCCACTTGTAAGGGATAAAATCATGAAGGTATATATATTTCATTTTTATTGCGTTTTAATATCTTATTAATATGTAGGAATATTATTACGAAATTTAAATTGATAATTAAAATGCATATTATTTGAAAGACATTTCTTACGAGCTGTCAAAATCTCAAAAAATCTATTCTGAAACAGGCCCTGACTATCGCACGGGCACCCGGGGCCCATGCCCTGGGCACGAAAATTCTGAGGGGCATAAATTTTCATAATTTCATCTAAATTTCCATTTACAAAAATCCTAATTGCGCCAACGTTTTTATTTCTTTTAGGACTTTTGTTTGCATTCAGTTTCAGTTTAGTTTTCTCATTTAATATCAATAACATCATCAATAAGTAGACCTCTTATCATTATTTTCTAGCAATTGGTGTACTGTATTTATTAAGTCATTCAATTTTATCATATTGCACATTTATTCGAAAAGTGACACAACTGAAAAAATGTGATATTTCAGATATTAATACGATAAAATGACAAAAATATATCTCAATCTGTAGTTAAAAGTACATTTCAATAAATAATAGAAAAAAATATTTTATTTTTATTCCTGGAACCGTTTTTTAATTTTCCGGAAAACGTAATTTTTTGAGTTGATACTTTTCGAATAAGCATGCAATATGTAAAAAAAAAAAAAAAAAAAAAAAAAAAAAAAAAAACTAGTATAAGTAAATCAACCAATCTAAGGGGGCACGAAAAATTGAAAGTGCCCTGGGCACAAAAACTTGCTAGTCAGGCCCTGTTCTGAAATTATAAATTTAAATTTTCTTTGATCGTATGTATTCACTAAATTTCATATTATGTAATATTCTAGATGCCAAATTGCATTAATCATTAATTTAAAATCACTGTATTAATCATCAAACCTTATTGAGAGTCTGTAACTCCCATGCAAAACGAGAATAACATAATTGGAGTCCGCGGGTCAGCTATGACCCACCCCGGTAATTCTAGTTTACAAGAAACGCGGTAATTCTAGCGTTAAAGTGGTTTCTGTTCCGAGCAAAATATTTTCAAAAATTTAAATTGAAATGAAAACCCTTAATGGTAATTTACTTAAAATACAATACAATAATACGAATAGTGTAACAAGGAAGATATAATAATTCACCATATAAATATAGTACAGACAAGTAATTGTGTTTCTTGAAGTTGAAAACTATAGAATTTTTGCCAATTTTCTTTATCGTTTCCAATCATGTTAAAAACAGTAATTTAAGATTATTAAAAACATAACATTGTTAAAAATGGTAAATAATATAAAATAAGTAAAAAAATAAAACATAATAAATGAACAATAATAAATAAATAACAAAAAATATAAAATATGATAAAAAAAAACTATAAATTATAACAAAAACCTATAAATATAATAAATAGATAAATTATAGGATAGTTTTCAAAATATAAGGGTTACTGCAATTAGTATAATTGGCGCCATGCTTGACGCAGCTGCATCTGACGTGGTTCGGATAATACGTAAGTACCGAATTTTCAAGTTAATAAAAATACCTAAAAAATATATTTATTTTAAATTTTTTGATTTTTAGATTACCTTAAAAATTAAAACTTAACATAAAATAGTAGATTATATTGTAATATCCAATAAAGCAGAGTGCTAATGAAGTTTTCTGCATACAATGTTTTTAATATATAGTCCTTTAAAGCTTTAACAAAAGCTATAATGTTTTTAAATAAATATAATTTGAAATATTCAGCTGTATTATCATAACCTTCTTGAAACTTTAGCAAATGTTTCTACTTTCCACTTCAAGTGAAATTTCACTAGTTTGTAAAACACTTTTAAATGATCCAGCATACTTTTAAGTCATCTACATTTAGAAATCATACTATATGTCCCTGAAAACATTTCAGGATAAACTTTCCCAAAAAGTTTTTACGCAAAGACTTGACATATATAATACGTGCTCAGAATGTGTTATTTTATGTCTTTGAAAATGCAAAAAGTATTTTCCGAGAACTGGTCTGAGTTTTTTTTCTCAAACTGTCCACTTCTTTTTTGAATAGAGTAATACATTGAGTAAAACTTTACATTTCAAACGTCTGTTTTTTTTTTACAAGAAGACATGAAGTTCATATGAAGCAACAACCAATTTTGCTAGCCTTTGAATGCGAAATTGCTGTTAAAGCACATGCACTACACACTGAATTGAACAACAAAACCCTCATTGCTTTAGAGGCATTTTTAAACATATTCAGAAGCTGCAACTAATATTTGGTTTCATTTTGTGGCGCTAATACCATTTTAACCGACATCCAACAAAAGAAGTCATACGATTTGTTTATACCTTTTTTTTTTTTTAAGTATGTCCAACCATAACATACGAACGGATGCTCTGATTTTCATAATCATATATATAGTATTTCTGTTGTCAACATCCCTTTTTCTCAACTAATATGTTGCGTACAATGACGAATGAGGTATCATTGGATAGGATGCTTTACCCACATCTGATATTTCATGCTGAATTTTCGTTAACAGTCTGTGTTTGAAATTTACTTAAATTAAATATTCTGAATATTATTTCTGTTTTCAACATTCCTTTTTCTATGCATTTACAAAACGCAAAACGATGAATAGGGTGTCATTCGAAAGGCTTTTGAACTGGTTTCCGTTAACTTCGATCATTTTTTTACTGTAACGTTGATGGAATAAATGAGATGATATTCTAGCTTTATTAATGTTGTTTGCAGATATTTTTTCCTTAATTTTTCGTTACAAGTTTAACCCTGCATCTACAAAATATTAGATATTGCTAAAAAATATTAGACTGAAGTGTGAAGCTGATGCATGGGTCCACTGATATATATTTTACTTCCAATGTCAATTTCCAACTTTTCTATGCACATACAAAACGCACAACGATAAATGAGGTATCATACGGCAAGTTTTCCAACAGTTTTCTCTCAAATTTCGTTAAAACCCATTGCTTGATAAAAGAAAGAACTGCTATTAATATTAATATATATACTCCACTGGTGTGTAATGTCACCACAATTTTTCCATGAACTTCTTAACAAAGATACGAGATTTTCCTTTAGCATATGAAAGCTATATTATACAAACAAAATTATAATTCTATAAAAAGACAGCATACGTACAAATGATTTTTTTAAAGGACAAAATTTGGTGCTAGTATCATGGAAAAATTTCGTATTATAATATTATTTTTGATATTAAGTATAATAGAAAAACCACAGCCCTGGCAAGATTATATCAAGAAGAAACCATCCAAATAAATTTCAATAAAAGTAAAATAATTTTTCCCTCCAGTCTATACTATCCATCCATAATAAGAGAAACCATACAGATACAACACGCAAAAATACAATATGTAACGATGCCGCACCTTTTAACTTACCGAAATTAGTTGCTCGAGTTACTCGATGGTTACAGATATGAAAATAAAGTAAAAATAAAAGATAACATGCGTAATTTTTTAAAAAGTACATGAAAATTAAATGATAGCATTTTAAATAATAACTTCAAAACCCGTGCAATTATGGAATATTCTCATTTGTTTTTGAAAATGACTCGGAATGAGTCGAAACATGTCAAGCAACCTAATAAAAGTTATTTTAATTTGTATTATGTTGTTAATTTACACCTTTTAGCATTTAAAAGAAATACAGTAGAACTCCTATTATCCGAACTCCGACTATCCGAATTGCTGATTATCCGAATCGCTTTCAGAATTTCAGAAAAAAAATTAAGACGTAAACGTACTGCGATTTGCAAAATAATGATACTGTTTACTTGTGCTATTGTCCTTGGAGAGTGGATGGTGTGTGATTCTTCAGACCCTAGGTTTCAAATTCTAAACGATGATGGAACTTATTGAAAGTGTGAGAGAAGAAAGCGTCGAGGAAGAAGATTACCTTAATGTCGAAGTTGAAGCAGACACGGGACCATCAGCTAGTACCGGCATTGAAACTGCGTTGAAGTGGATGGAGCGTCAGCCCGAGTGTAACCACATGCAACTTTTCACTGTCAAGCGGATGCGAGACTTTGTTGCCCGAAAACGGATAAAGAATATCAAACATCTTACTTTGACTGAGATGTTCAACAAGCAATGACTTTCATTTACAGTAGGGTTCGTACATACTGTATCAATGTACAGCACTTGCAAGTACGCATAACATGTAAAAGTGTTGCCTTTACATTTAATTAATTAAAAGCTATTTTTCTTTAAAAATAGTTTTTTTTATCGGATAATTAGAGTTTTACTGTATATAGAAAGAAATGCTGTTAATTAGAAATTAATGAAAAATGTATCAGTAAAAAATTTTTAAAGATTGCACGAAATCCATGGCTCCAGTGACTCTGATCAATGAACTCGTTGCAAGTTCGTTCTAAGTATATATTATTGTATAAAACAAAAATAACTATTCAAACTTTCTGGTGAGAATTCGGAATTTCTGATCCGCCATATTTGGGAACACTGACAAGGGAATGCTTAGAATGCTCATTTAGATTAAGAGTTGGTATTCTCTTGCAAATAGAGATTCTTATGTTTGCTGGTCCTTTCAAAGATTCCATGGATGCTATATGTTTTAAAGTATCTATGATCGCTTTCCATTATCTTAAAAATAAGTCAAATCTCACTTAACAACAGTGTTTACTGTCTAAAGTAAAACAGAAAATGCATTTTGACAGCGATTTCGTCCACCGTATGTATTCACTTAGCGCAAGCACAACAAGCTCAATTTCACCTGGGGATAATCGTTAAAGACGACAATCTTTAAAAAAATTTCTACCACTATTTCAAAATGACAATGATGAGTTTTAGTAGAAATCTGGACATAGCACATGTGTGTAATACCGAAAATAGATTTGCTGGATATATATATATATATATATATATATATATATTGGTTGTTTTCCTTATTCTTAAAAATTTTACTAAAATCTGAGCTTGAAACGCTTGTGGTCTTGACTCTACTTTTGATAAAAATTCCAGTTTTGCCAAAATCTCAGATTTGCAAAAAATGGACATAGTATACGTCTGTGCTTTTATATATCGATATTTATACTATACGATAGTAGGTTAGAAATTTATGGTACACGTTACTTCTTTACATTTTAAAAATAGTCATCATATCGTGTATTTATAATATATATATATATATATATCATTGTGTAATGCGTGGTAAAATGAGCGCGATATTGGCAAAAATGTGATTAAAATGTGGGTAATAATAAAGTTAAATTATATTAAATGTGAATAATAATAAAATATTGTCATAAAAAGATCACTGTTTCATGCCAAAACATTTTCACTGAAATATGCCAACTGGCACGTAATAAATAAAGAGCAATCCAATAAATTGAGAAACAATAACTTAAAATCGGTTTTATTTTTCTAATAAAAATGGCTTGTTATTCACAAGAGTTGTTAGGTTTGAGAAGCTGTAGTCATCTTTTTCAGACGAGTTTTCTGGATAAACTTACATGGATAAACTTACCGGGACTTCCGTTTAAATGGGAATCCTATCAAGTACAAATACCTTGTGTTTAAATCGAGATTTGAACCCAGTATAACTCGATTTATACTTAGCACCCTAACCACGGGACATGCAGGAGTTTATCAATGAGAAGAAACCAGACCGAGATCTACAGCTTAACGTCCCAAAATCCTATAAAATGTGACGGATATTTTTATGTGACTCTAGTACCCCATCCTGAATCTCCCAAGGAGAATAACGGGAAAAATAATTTAATAATTAATTTTATTATGACTAATATTATATTAATAATGATGTGATAAATATTATCATTGACGTAAATATATACAGTAAAACTCGTTTAAGATACGCCCGCTTAAGATACGATCCCGCTTAAGATACGATCCCGCTTAAGATACGAATTATCTTCGGTCCCTTGAAAAATGCCTATTAAACCTGTGTAAAATTACCCGCTTAATATACGTACGCGTAAGATACGATCCCGCTTAATATACGAAGAAAATTTGTCCCTTGATGTAAAAAAACCCGCTTAATATACGAAATGGTGCTTATATAATCCGTTTATCACGTGTCTTTAGGACAGAATAGCTAAAACGAGCAACTGAATTGTGCTCGAGTCTTTCTCTAGGCGATTTTACCCCCCCCCCCCCACTCTACCCCTTTCTTCTTCCCCTTTTAAGTTCGAAGTCCCTATGGAAGGTTCGGGAAAGTTCTTCTTTACGTCATAATCACGTAATGTGACGCAACTCCATACCGTGCCTTCGCAGCGTTTTCCGATCTAGGGGAAAATCCCTAGATCTAGGGAAACTCAAGCCTATTTAAGGAATTCCTTCTTATTTCTAGGGAATTTTTAGAAAACTAGCAATAGTTTCTCGAAATCTAAGTGGGAGGTTGTTTTTCTATAACACAAACCGGTACTCATGAATCTCGTATGTGATTCAGCCAAGTCGTTACAGAAAATCAAAATGCAGAATTTCTTCCTTGTCACGTGACTTTAGAATCTAGGGAATTTTTATTCCGTAGTCTAGGGAAAAAGGTAAAATCTATCTGAGAACACTGTGCCTTCGAAACCTCTGTACCAGTAAAGCTGTCGAAAGGTCGTTGCGTAAATCTAGTCTTTTGTTTATCCGCCGAATAGTAATAGGAGTAAATAATGGATGAGCAACTTAAAGTAAAAAGAAAAGCACCTTCTTTGACTGAAAAATTGGATGTCTTAAGGAAATACGACGCTGAGAATGTGATAAACAAGACAGTCTTTGCCAAATCTGTGGGAATCCACGAGTCAACTCTTCGAGCTCTGTTAAAAAATAGACAGAAACTGGAAAGCAGTGCATCAGCTGGTGGCTTTGGCAGAAAGAAAATTAAGGTGGCAAAATTTGAAGAATTCGAGAAGATTTTATTTGAGTGGTTCACCCAAACCCGATCGATGAACATCCCAACTAATGAATCATTAATTAAGTAAAAGGCCTGCGAAATTGCTACAGGTCTTGGAGTGGATTTCACGCCTAGCAACGGTTGGCTAAACCGCTTCAGACAAAGATACGGCATAGTTTATAGGAAGGTATGCGGAGAGTCGACAGCTGTGAATGTAGATGATGTCAATTGTTGAAAAAATAACGTGCTCGCGCCGCTATTGACAAAGTACTCAAGATGCAATATTTACAATGTCGACGAGATGGGCCTTTTTTTAAAAATAGTGCCTGATAAAACTATGGCGTTTAAGGGTGAGAAATGTTCTGGAGGCAAACTTAGCAAAGAACGTATAACTGTTCTTGTTGTTTCAAATATGCGCGGAACGGATAAATTAAAACCCTTCGTCATCGGCAAGTCGCGGAATCCTCGCTGCTTTAAAAATGCTAGAAATCTGCCCTGCGATTATGAAAGTCAAGCCAAAACATGGATGACAGAAATATATTCGTTAAGTGGATCCGCAAGTTCGATGAACGAATGAAAAAAGAGTCCAGGAAAGTATTGTGTCTCGCCGACAACTGTCCCGCCCATCCCAAGGATATCCCCGGTTTACAAAACGTCGAACTAGTCTTTTTACCCCCTAATGCAACTGGCGTTGTTCAACCCATGGATCAGGGCATAATTCATGTTCTCAAAATGAAATACAAAAGTCGTGTAGTTGTACGTCATCTATACCAAATAGATCATCGTGAAAAGGATCTGTCCTGCCCAACCTGTAAGCCTATTAACCTCTTGGACGCCATGCATTTCCTGAGAGCGTCCTGGGAAGACTTAACACCAACCACCATTGAGAACTGTTTCTGTAAAGCCTTTGACGTCGACAGCACTTTTCAAAACGATGACATCGCAGAAGAGGAGCAGTATCAAGAAGAATGCGAAGATTGGGACTCATTTGTCAATATTGACGATCAGCTTGTAACAAGTGAAGCTCGTTCTATCCCGGATATAATCGCGATGTCAAAAGTTTCGATGAACTAAGGCCTTCAGAAGAAGCAAAAGACGACGCGGATGAAGAAACGGATGTGCCAGCCATACCATCATTCGCATCTGTAATGAGCTCGCTCAGCTTAATTCGACAGTACGCCTCTTGGATAGATGCTGGTCCCTCCGTCGAAGATTTCTTCTACCACATCAACAAGGCAGAAAGCTTCGTGATAAAATCTTGCCCTAAGTTGCACCAAACCAAGGTAAACGACTTTTTTTCAACAAATTAAAACTACTTCATGTACTTTAATTTAGATAATGTAACAATTATTGTTCCTGCATACATTTAGTTTGTCTTTCTAAAAGTAATTATGCAAATTTATTATTTTTCCTGCTTAAGTATGTTGTGTATTTCAGTTGTTGTTTTCTAAAGATTAACAAAAATTTCGTTTATTGTCTTTTTTTAATTTGGCATTTTAATTTTGTTATTGTACAAACGTGACTCAATAAAATTTTGGAGAAAAATAAAGTAATTCTTTATTTCAAAATCTTAAACTAAAATTTTCTATAATATCTAAAAATTGTTAGAAATGGGTAAAATGAGAGTTATAAATGGTTAAAATACGTTAATAACAACGTGCACTATCTTTGTATGCATTATTACTCGAGAATCTATGAAATCCGGATAAGATACGATCCCGCTTAAGATACGAAATGCTCTCGGTCCCTTGATTCGTATCTTAAACGAGTTTCACTGTATTATATATATCTGAACTAAAATAACAGAAAAAATCAACCATGTTTAACGTGTGTATTTAAATTGATTAGATAATCTTACCTCTAGTCTGTCCAGTTGCTAGGTTTTATTATTATTTTTTTAATTTCATACTTTGATATAGCATATAACATCACAGTGTAATAACATCGTATCTTAAATTATCGTTCAAGAACTGAAAACCCCAATACCTGAATGACTATTATACTTATTATGGCTATTAAACAATATTTGATAATTTTCGAGGACCTTAAAGATAAAACACAAATATGCAAAAGTATGAACGTGGGATATCAAGATGTTAGAAGGCTATTGATAGCTACAAAAACCCAGGCCGCATTCGACATTTGACACCGAACTAGTGATAAATATAAAAATATAAACTCTCGACTAGTGATCAATGTCGTAACGACCAAACAGTGTAGTACGTTTAAACAAAAGAACTTCAGCAGCATGGTTTATGAAATACAGAAACCTCGGTATAACAGTGTGATTTTTAACAATTTTTAACATTTTAACCCGTTTGTCGATTATGATAATATTCAAACAATATTATGTAATGAGTCTTTTTTCTGGCATACTTGGAGTATAAGGTTTTTTATTTTTAAAGTTACACAAAATAATCCCTTGTAAATATAGCCTAAGGAAATAGCCTATTCAATGCGTAAATAATGCTTTTCCCTTCGTCGAAAAAAAATTTTTTTTAAGTCTAGCAGGATAAAAATTATAAGATAATAATAATATTAAAATAGGAATAATATTAGGAATAATATTAGCAGGATAATAATATTAAAATTTTGTTCTGTAAAAGTTATTTATAAACATATATTTTCATAGCATGTAATTTTCATGTATGAATTATTTCCTATTTAAATGAAGTTTTCTAATGGGGATAATGAATTCAACAAGGTTTTTATATTTCTAAAATATATATTTAAAAAACAATACTTAAGAAATTTTCTTGTAAATCTTTAATTTTCTAGTTCATTTGATAGCGTTTTTATATTTCACCTTTTATACGACTTTTTAAATAATTTATTACCAACCACAATTATTTAGTTTGAAAAAAAAAATGCTTTGTCTTTTTTTACTTATTTTAAACTTTATAATTTGATAGTTTGGAAAATATATTCATCACCTTTAGAAATAGCTGTAAAAAATGAAAATAATATAAATTTTTATAAAACGAAGAGTATAATTTTATATTAAAATGAAAAAGCGCACGAAAGGTTTAGATTTCAGTATTTTTTTACCGAATAAGGTTGCATTTATCACGACTGTAAAAATATAACGGTGCTGTAATGATGTAAAAGTAAAATGCAATTGTTTTTGAGTCGCAAAGTCATTTGATTTTAGATATAGTGCTCTAATAAATAACTAAGTACCTGATAGACCGAGAATAGCTCCATGATTTTTTATGTTCATATTTCATTGAAAATATTTGATTATATATTTATTATTTAAGTGTAGTTATTTAATTAATAAATGTTATCTTCCAGAATCTGAGTGTCTTGTAATTTTTGAAAAAAAGTTTTATTAAAATAAATGATCAACGTAAAAATAGCATAAATAGATAATATAATAGCGTAAAAATAGCACATTTGTGCTATTTTTACGTTGATCATTTATTTTAATATAACTGCACAAAGTGCAATCCACTGATTTTAAATGTTTTATTTTCAAAAAACATTGCTAGCTCGGCTGGTTAAAACACTGATTAAAACAAACAATGTAAAAATTGAACTATAAACTTTTAATTTAAAACACAACCCTCTTGGTTACACGTTGACAGCAAACGCCATCCAACACACACGAGCCCTGTGCTCCGAACTGAAAACTTACATAAACAATCACTTTAACAGTTAACAAAAAGAAAGAATAAACCAACCATTCAAACTTCGAAATGTCCTTGCATGCAAGTAAACCCAAGATTACTTGCGAAGTCTGGTTCAATGCACAAGTATGCGGAAGCACATAATCTGTTATCGAGTTATCGTTCTCTTTATCGAAATTGCTCTATCGAACGGAAAACATTGTCGGAAAATATTGTCCGAACAAACATAATACCTCCTACGTTGAAAAAAAGAAAATAATAAAGTATTTTTTAATTCAATAAGTATTTTTTAAATAAGTATTTTAATAAATATTTTAAAAGGGAAAGAAATGGCAGATATAGAAATTTGGGGCTTCACAATGTGTATGCATATAAAAAGACAATTTTTAAAAGGTAATTCTGTAACCGTTATTTTTGAACGTACACAAAATGTATCATCAAAGCCGCGTAAATTCTAGAATCTTTAAAATTACATTTGAATTACAATAAAAATTATTACATACAATAAATTGTAACATTCTTCCCTCCAACTAACTCACACATCATGTAACTTTAAGGTGGTTCTAAAAGAGCGGGGTGACAGCGAAATTTTACAGTGCGTTTCGCTGAATTTAACATAGATTTACAGTGACCATTTGAAAATAAAAAGTATAGTTCAGAGGCTTTGCTCTGTATGTACCTGTTTGATAAGGGGACCAAACGCCCTCGAAATCAAGGACATCCTCAAAATTGGAGATTCTAACTCACCCAAGTCTCGCGGTTTTTAATTTAAAACACTTAGTACATTTTAAGAAACTGATAAATTCGTTGGACAAATATATATACCAGTAGTTCCGTGTGAAGATTTCGCACTGCAGTCTAATATTTTTTACCAATATCTAATATTTTTCAGATGCAGG
This sequence comes from Maratus michaelseni, assembly GCA_963931845.1. Classification (NCBI taxonomy): domain Eukaryota; kingdom Metazoa; phylum Arthropoda; class Arachnida; order Araneae; family Salticidae; genus Maratus; species Maratus michaelseni. Next base: position 301,728,597 of record OZ007589.1, read on the forward strand.
TTTAAACTTGTAAAAAAAGAAAGAAAAAAAAGGATAAAAATATCTCTGCAAACAACATTAGTCAAGTTAGAATATCATCGCATCTATTCCATCAACGTTATAGTAAAAACTGATACGAAATTACCGCTTTTAATAAATTAAAAATTTTATTTGGATATATAATTGACATATTTCAACATATAAAAATGGTCTTTGGCGCTGTTAGGGGGCAATCTAAAAATATTATAAAATGCAAAAAATCTTAGAATTTTCAATTAAAAAAAGTAAAATGGTTTTCACATATATTCTCTATCCCGGGAATCCCGGGTTGAATGCCCTAGTTATATTATAAAGTAAAAACATGTGCGTGAGTAATCCTGACATCATATCGACTGTGGTAACGATCGAAAATATCCCATTTCACTTGTTTCGCAAATTTAATTACTTTTTGCACAGTCAAATAGGGGCAAAAATTACTTTAAAAATCAATCTGTCGGAAAATTATCTTAATTCACTGTTTTTTGTTTTTTTTTGTATGGTTTTTAAAATAATTTTTAAGTATAATTAAAAAAAAGATCTATTTCTATCGCGTGCAGCTCGATTACGTAACAGATTAAATAAAATAATATAAATTACATACGAATTTAACAGATATGTAATCTAAACCTCTGGAATGCAGCTAATACGAATGTACCGCTTTTTATAAACTTTAAAACTTTATTTAAGTACATAATTTATTTTATTTCATATAAAATTACTTTTTAGTGTGTTTGTAGGCAATCTAAACAAATATATATTAAATATGAAAAGCTACTAGAGTGTTCAATTAAAAAAAAAAAGGCTTTCACCTATATTCTGTAACCCGGAAAGCACGGATTGGAATTTGGAACTTCTGGTTTATATATAAAGCATGCTAAGCTATGAATTTGAAATTAAATAAAACTTTTAAAAAGTCGTGTTAAAAAAAAAAAAAACCTTTATAAAATTTGGTTACTCTATTGTTGGGTGATCAATACAAAATTGACACAGCAAGAATTTTCATGAGAAATTTACATATTAAATATGTGTCAATTCCACCCTAAGGATGCCGAGATATGGCTATCAAACACAATGGCTATCAATCCGTTTGCACTTTAAAAATTATAAATAGTTCAGCATTTGTTTCCGGCTCATATTCCATAACGAAATTAAAACTTTACCAATAAATAAATAAAATAATATAAATAAAACACAAATTTAACAGACATGTAACAGAACTAAGCGCTTGGACCTCTAAAAAATAGTTTTCACCTATATTCTATAACCCGGTTGCAAACGTCTTTCACTCCCACCAAGCTACATCAAACGATCATTAACCGGTAATCGGAGTTATGCGGTCTGTGAGACACCCTTTAATCTATTATCGTAAATATCATGTAAACCCCGTACTTTAAACGTAGGTGGCTTTTAGTACCTTCAAATGACCTTGAAATCTGTTCATGACCATGTGCACAAGAATCGAACATGTGCACAATGCTGTTGGATTTTTTTCCCCTCAGTTATAGCGCGCCAAAATTTCAACGCGGTCTGCTAGACCTCTCACTCCGGTTGCGTGAGTGTTTTAGTATTCGAATAGAAAAATGTCTTCTTTACCTGGTCCTAGTAAAAAAGTGCGATATGGCGATCCTGACTTTGAAGAGACATTACGGAAATAGATGAATGAAGTAGATAGTGATATTGATGATTGTGAGTGATAATGATGATTGTGAGAATGATATTGATGATTGTGACAGTGATATTGATGATTGTGAAAAGAAATCATGTGTTATAAGCGAACAAAATAGTAACTCTGAAGCTGAAATATCAGATGATGATAATATTTTGAAGGGAGAAGTGAAATATAAAACGTTTTTCTATGGAAAGAATAACTATAAGTGGTCGGTCCTCTGAACCAATGGTGAGCAGAAATCGTACTGCAAAACATAATATTTTAAAAGTATTTTTGCCTGGATTAAGAAGTTGCGCTAAGAACAAGTTACAGGAATCTAGTAAAATTATAGATTTTGGGAGTTTACTTTTTCAAAGTAATATACTTGAACAAACCATAAAATGGACAAATCACAGGATTGAAAAACAGTGATCTAAGTACATTGATAAATCCAGAAGTGAAATTCAAAATATGGATTTAATTGAATTGAAAGCTTTTCTGGGACTATTTGTGTATACCTCAGTTTTCAAATCTAACACGGAAAACATAGAAACTTTGTTTTTAACTGATGGAACGGGTAGATATATTTTTCGAGCAGTTATGAACCAAAAAAGATTTGCATTCATTCTCTTGTGTTTACGATTTGATAACCCTGAAGATCGACAGACAAGAAAAGAACACGATCCTGCAACGGCAGTTTCCGAATTATTTCAAAAATTTGTAAAAAATTGTCAAGCAGTATATACTCCAGGATCTAACGTTTGTGTTGATAAAATGTTAATAGGATTTTGAGGTAGATGCAGGTTTAAAATGTACATGCCTATGAAGAATGTGAAATATGGAATACAAATTTTGTGTCTAACGGATGCACGGAATAATTATTTTTATGATGGATATATCTATTGCGGAAAAAACACTAATGGGATGCTTTTATCAGAAGAAGAGAAATGCTATAGTAAACCAACACAAGCCGTATTAGGCTTTTCTAAGCCATTATTTGATTCTAATAGAAATGTTACCGCCGGCAACTGGTTCAGTTCTATCGAATTAGTAGACATTTTGTTTGACAAAGGATTGACATTTGTTGAAAAATTAAAAAAAACAAAAGGGAAATTCCAAAAGAATTTTTTCCTGCTCGAACCAAAGAAGTTGGATCAGGTATGTACGGATTTTCGAAACGCTTAACAATTTTGTCCTACGTTCCCAAAAAAGTAAAGTCGCCATTGCAGTGTCTTCAATGCACCGATATATGTACCGATGAGGAAACTAACAAACCAGAAATAATTGCATATTACAATCTTACAAAAGGCGGAGCTCTGGATGAAAAATACAGTGTGTACAGCTGCAATAGACGAACACAAAGATGGTCTATGGCGGTATTTTTTCAGATGCTTAATGTAAGTACAACCAATGCGTTCATTCTGTATAATTGTTACGAACAAAGTACAGCTATGACTACATCAAAATTTGTAAAGGTACTAGACAAACAACTTGTTGAACCGCAGATGAGAATCAGGTTAGAAAATTCTTATTTGAAGATGGAGGTTAAATTGTGTATTCGTCACATTTTTAATATTCCTGAACAAAAACTCTCGAAAGATCGCCTGAGTGTTTGAAAAACATCTTACTCTCGTCCTGCAAAACTGAAAAGAAAAACACAATATTTTTGCACACCTTTCGAACGTCTTATAGGTCTCAAATGTTTGTACCAGGTTTGTGAAGAATGTAAAAATGACTTTTTAAAAGTATAAGTTCAGGTAGTTTGATTTTTCAAAAATTATTTAATTACTAAACATTTTTAGCATTTATCATATTCATTGTGGACTTAAGTTTCTTGGCAAATACTTTTTTATTGACTTTTTTTAAATATTTTTTTCTTTAACCCTGTAATAGAACGTGTATTATTTTCACAGATTTTGTCATTTTTTATGTACAAAAATCAGATTAAAAATATTTTCTTCTTTCTGAAAAAGGCATAATTATTGAGTTACTATTTGTTTTAAGTATGTGCAATGTTTTGGGAATCATGCGAGTTTATTTAATGCATATAATAAGCAGCGGTCTGTCAGACCGTGAAACTCCACGAGCTTTCCAACTATGGTTCAACTCCGGTTACGGGTTAAAAAGAAATATTCTAAAAGACTGGCAAGTACATTGGACCACCTCAACAAAAGGCCGACATAATCATATCTCCTACACACTGTCTTACCTCACCCATTCACACTACAGATTTTCTTACTGGTCATTTTATTTAAATTAATTGATTATATTGATTATATAATATATATATATATAATATAATATATTATTATATAATATATTAATTATATTGATTATATTACAATAATTATATTAATTAAATTTACGCATTTTCACCCTCCTAAAAATTGGCTCACAAATATCCAAACACGCCCACTTCTTAAGAGGAAACTAAAAAACATATATAACGATCTAACTTACCTGTCAAATTTAACTTAGGGAGCTTGTCTGTCTGTTCTGTCGAACGTAAAGCTCTGGCAGAGAATCCCGCACTTGCTGCGAAAATGTTTCTCCGGCGCACCCAAAAGATTCCACAACCTATTGATGCCCAGTGTCGAAAAGGAAAATTTTCTGGCAGTGATGGACCACTAATGCAAGGCCTCGATCAGTCCCTGTCAGTTGCTTGCGATTGGAGAATTCATGGCAGGGCTGGCCGTAGGCCGATTTTCTTTCATATTTTTATTTAGGAAATTGCCGCTTATTGTCGCGTTTTCTGGTAGCTTCAGCTGCGGCTGAACACTGCATTTTTTTAAGATCGCGGTGTAATTTCATAAGGAGACCGGGAGGTATACTATGCTCTACAGACTTGGTTTCCTTGTCTGAGCAGACCCTCTTAGCAAATCAAATCAACCCGAAAATTCTGGGTTGGATCTGGATCACCTATACGCTGTAAAGAAGGACAAATGTTTCTTAATTTACAAAAATAAAATACAACCGCACGAACAAAAATATACAATTATCTTTCCTAGTTACCCATGATTCCGAAAAGCGTTCTTTATTTATAGAAACCTCAAAAAACAATGTATTTTCGAGAATTAAAGAAGCATTTATAAAAAGAAAGTTTCTTATGCTGCTACTAATTTTCGGAAAAGTGTCCAAATAGTTTTATAGTGTATTAATCACTTTTGTCAAACCAGTATATCGGTTTGTATAGAATGTTTTCAATTCTCAAACATTTTTTACTGCATAATTGAAATTATATATGTAACAGTAACAAAATAATATTAATTTTAATGTTAAAATTAATATTGTTAATTTATCAGGTTTTGTCTGCAAAACATGTTGTATGAATTTGAGAATTAATAGCATTAGTAAAACCTATATTCAGATTTCAGAAAACTGGTGAATATACTCTAAATATTACTTAGAAACGTTTCCGAAAACTATCGGCAGTAAAAAAAAACTTTGTTTTTATAAATTCTTTTTTAAATCTTGAATTTATATCCATTTCTGAGTTTTCCAAAAATAAAGAACACTTTTCGGAATATATTATATCTTCCTAGATTAAGAAACATTTGTCTTTTTTTTACAGTGCAGTATACATCATAAAAGTTTAGCCATTAGCAATGTATTTCCTAAATATGAAGTTTTCTCGAGTTCCAAAATCAGTTTTTCAGTTAAAGTGTCCATAAAATTTGTGTAACAGAGAGACATCGGTAATAAAAATTACCCATTAAAAAACCATTAAAATAAAAGAACACGCATGCCGCGATTCGGACTGGAAATTTTAACAGCCCTTCATCAGCCAATGTAAATACGTGTTCGTAAGAGGACACGATTCGTAAGAGAACAGGATTAACAAATGAACAAGAAGGGCAGAGAGGAGAACCTACAAACAGTACGACAGGTGGCGCTAGCTGAAAAGTAAACACCAATCACAGAGGAGCACATGCAGAAGGGGAAAGTGTTGACATAAATGATAGAAAAATTAACAAAATTGAAAAAAGAAAGGGAAAGAAAAGAAATAAACTAATTTAAAAAGTAATTGTAAAAACTAAAAGAGAAAACGCGAGAAAAGCAAGAGAAATAAAAGATTTGACTACTTTGAGTAATTTGACTACTTTGTTGACTATGGAAGGTAAATGCTAGAACTGGTTTTTTAAATGTGTTTTATGTTTCCGAAACTATTTAATTACATATTTTCTTTCGCCTTATTTAACGGTGAAGTTTCGTTACAGTTTTCTGGATGTGTTGGAAAGTGTTTTAGTAATCTATGCTTGACGCATGATTTTTCGTTATTGTTTCTTTTTGATGTACTCTTTCTTTACATCAAATGTTTAAATTACTTAAAGTAAATCTATCATCCGCTAATGTTAAAAACTGCTGCTTAAATTCAGTTATTTTATCTTGCAATAATTGAATATTTTAAATAATTTCAAACAAACATTCCTTTAATTCCTTTAACGAAACTTTAATTAGTCTTAGATTACAAACAAGATGGTATTGATTTTCGGCATAATTAATTTTCTAGTTGTTTGTGAACTGCCATAACTCAAACGTGCATTTTCTGAAATTTTTACGCTTCTTTGTCAATTTTCTCATGTCAATTAGGGAATTTATTGACAGAGATCATTAAATATTTGTTGTAGTTTTCGAGTAGTCTGGTAAGCGTTTACAGAATTATAAATTTTTGCATTCATTAATTTGCTGGAATGTTGAGATATTTGAGAGTGCATTATTTTAATATCACATTAATTACATTAATCACTAAAATTAATCTAATCTGTATGGTTTAATTTATTTTGGAAAAAAAATATTAATTGGATGCCGTATGTGAGGTGAATGGTTGAATGACTAAATAATTTTTTAAATGATGAAATCTTGAGAGATTTTATTTCTTTTGAACTCTTTTCAACATATTTACAAAGTGATTTTGGATTGTCTCTCTCTCTCTTTGTGTATGTGTGTGTGTGTTTGTCTGTCTGTCTGACTATCCTTTGCATTGTTAATTTTCTTAATAAGCTTATGTTATCATACGAATTTTAAATGTGTTATTAATGTTTATTACAAAATATTGTTTACTGTAAAGGTGTTCGTAAAGTGTGCAATCTTTGCGCAAAAGGATTTCGATACTTTACGGTCTAAGGACGGAAACAACTTGAAATGCACTTTAAGAAATTATACTGCGTTAAATCGAATTAAGTATTTGATATTAAGGATCAAAACAGCATGTTCGCTAATGAAAATGTTGCCCGAAATGTTTCTAGTTATTTTATGAAGAACATTTTAAAATAATTCGATACATGACGGTTTAAGGGCGGTAACTGTTTGAAATACATTTTAAAATACACTATATCAAGCAAAATGAAACTAACAGATATTTTGAAAATTCACTATGTTATATTCACAACACTGAAAAAAAGTATTATACCGTAGAATTAACAATAATAAACAGTAAAATAAGCAGTAATACACTGCCGCGCATGCGCAAGAAAAAAAGAAGACATTTATTGTTTTATTAAGTTTTCATGCTAAGTGCAATATGTTTTGTTTTCTAATTTATATATTTATATTAAGTCTGAAAATATTTATAATCGTCAAGAAGTTGACTATTTTGAAAATATAAGATATATATAAAAAATATAGGATACATGTCAAAATATCGGATATATGATATTTACGAACCGTGGTTGCAAAATTCTTAAGGAAAAAAAAAAAAAAAAAAAGCATCTTTGTGCATATGCACTATTGTTGCTACGAAGAAGATTTAAAAGTAATTTAGAAAAGATCCGTATTACTTATTAGTCGGTATAGAGGATATGAGGTTGACATTATCGCCTAAAATAAAACAAAAAATCCCTTTTCACCTCCTACTGAATTCGCAATACAAAGTTTACGTCCAGAAAACAAATACAGTGGAACCTGTATAACACGACACACCCCGATTTTCAAAAATCATGTTGACTTATGCGAGTTTCAAGTTCGGAAGGTTCTACATAATTTCATACTTAAAAGTTTCTTTTAAAGATCGGTTATGTACTATTATTTAAAATATATAATATGTATTATAAGCGAGGATGTACTATTAAATATATGTATTAAATAGTTAAATTAATAAACAGTTGAATCGACTCTTCATTGAATAAACGGATTTTCATTTATTTATAGATCAGAGAATTAAAATAATTGGTAAGGAATAAGGCGGAAAAATGTTTCTTGATCACAAGTGAGCTGATTTTGAGCAAAATAAAAAATTGAATTAGACTATGGAAATAATAACTAATTTTAATCCGAAAATATGGATCAATGAAGGAGAAAATGTTAAAGATTAATTGAAATTGAATAGTTGAAATTTTAATAGATTGATACGGATTTATTATGAAATGTGTCGAGTGAAGGGTGAGTCGATGAATAATGTGTTGATCATGCGTTTACGCAAATATTTGAATTTCATTTGCATGTGATTAGTTATGAATTTGTGTTTTCTGTAGGTTTTCTTTCTCATTGAAGTTAACATCGTACCAACCACGTGAATAACAAAATCCAGTTACCGGGGTAGCTGAGTTATCGGTGTTCCACTTTATGTATGGAGGTCCACTATGGTCAAATTATACAAAGAAGATGAATAAGGTGTTGATCATGTGTGTACGCAAATGTTTGAATTTCATTCGCATGTGATTCGTTATCAATGTGTGTTTTCCTTTACTATCTTTTGTCATTGTGTTGTACTAACGATTAAATATTTTTAGAATCACAGAAACGTGCTCATTTTTACAATCTTATTTTATTAGAATGACAGCAAAAGCAGAAAAAAATCCAATTATTCTTTAATTTTAAATTAGAAGTCTGCACGGGGCGGGCCTGATCCGAATTTTCATTCACGAGACTCGGGTTGGACCGATCCTGGTCTTCACTGTTTCCGGGCCGGGCCGGGACAGACTTCTTTTTTCGGCCCAGCCGGGCCTAGACGTATCCATCCTATTAGTGTGTGCAAGGAGCGAAATTTTTAGGGATGAGTTGACTCTCTTCTCTTACTTGGAATATGACTCTCTTCTCTATTTTTGACATGCTCTAGCAGTCTGACTTCGTTCTCTTGTGAGAAGCTCTGCTTAGTTCATTTGAGGAACGTGTTTGTCTCTAACAAATTTAAGTGAATGCAGTATTCAAAACGATATCAATAGTTAATTCTATGAAATGAAATATTTTAAATATATTGGTACATTGTTGCTAATTTTAGCATAAGGTTCGCAATGTAATATTACTATTGTGTCTGTGTTTAGTGTTAACAATTTTTTCACTTCCGTATGTGGAAATCCTGAAACCTATCCCAACCAATATTTGTTCCTGTATGACGGTTAAAGGCATTTCTGTTATGTTTTATAGTCCAAGTACTATGTATATATTAATATTAGGGGTTGTTATCTCTGTTTGGGGTCAATTATTTCAAAATTGTATCTTAAATAATTAATTCAAATTATGCAATTGAAACTTAACATTTTAATAATAAAAAGTATAAAGTTAAAGCAACGAAGTGTCGCTGAGATACAATTAATTAATGAGAATGTATGTAGAAAGGTATATGGGTAAACATTTTAGTGCAGAATTAAATAATGTGTTTAAAGGTTTGGATCCTGTGATCCTAAATTGATTGCAAAATTAAGTTTTTGCTCCTTTTATTTCCTTTTCTTTTGTAAATATTGTTCTTTTGTGAGTAAATGTACTTGTTTATTGTTTGTAACTAAGTGTTAATTTTCCTTTACATCAGGAGAACTCTTCTTAGGTTAGTGTTACAGTAGTTTTGTGTTAAGGGAATATGATTTGCTATTTAAATCCTTAACTACCTGTTCAAAAGCGGGCGGTTGCTTCTAAAATTTCATAATGCTAGGTTTTATTAATTTAACCATATCTTTCAGAGTATTGTTAATGTACTCTTTCAACCGTGGCCAAAACCATCACGATCCTACTTTTAATTATTTTATTAATTGGGTACCTAACATTACCGCTAAGGATAATAAGTTGTAGGAGGTCTAGGAGGATTTGTTAGGTAAAAATTGCAACCGTTTCTGAGTTTGTTTAGATCTTTCCAGCAAGTTTGTAGTCATCGGCCAAATTATAGTAAAAGGACTATAAATGATACATAGTTTGACATCGTATTCATAAATATCATATTCAAAACCTCTCTTCGATAATTATATTTTACAAAAGTATACTAATATTTTACTTGTATCTAAAACGAATATATATTTTACTCATTTAACATATATAATTTATGAAACTAATACTGTTAGAACTTTCTGAGATTCTAAACTAACGATATGAACAAAAAAACACTTCTTCTGAATTAGTTTACGAAAAGTAAATTACATTTTTTTAAAAACTTATTCGATAAATTTCAGTAGCCGTGACATAAATTCTGAATCGTGACGTCAACAGTATCTCATTGGTTCTCCGAACATGGCATTAATAATTTTAAATAAGAAACTAAAAACAGTTTTCTGACGGTTGTTCCAAATATTTCGGTAAATTATGATGCTGTTTATGACTTTTGTAAAATTTCAAAGTTTGTTATTTTCTTGTTTGTACTTTACCGCGGGATATTCTCCGTTGAATGTAGTAAGATTTAAGAGTTACGCTGAATTAAGATCGTTGAGAATTTTTATTTGTTGTGTTTTTTTAGTGAATTTATTCTTAACAATATTTTTTCTACTTCAATTGAACTATGAAATAATGCATTTTATTATCCAATTCATAGTCAAAAATAAAAAGAACGAAAAATCATGATTCTGACATAGATTAGAAAACATTTTGCAACACTGTCAGAATATTATTAAGAAATTTAATATTCTCATACAATGGAATGAGATTTAAATAAACAATTTAAGGGGTCTTGTAACTTTCAAACGCGACGGAAATCAACAAAAACATTCAAAGTTTGAATTAGTGTATCTTCAAAACCGTTTCATGTATAAACATGAAATGTTGACTGTTAGTTAAATATATTGTATCTTTTAATATGCTAGAAATTGACTTGCCGTTTACAGAATTTGTGCATTATTGAAATTAAAATAACTCTTTTTCTTACTCCTTAAATCATTGCGCGCATGATATCTTGATAACGTATGTATGAATTGCCATGAATACATTACAGATAATAAGCTCATATTTCTGTTTAAAATGATCTACTTTTAAGTATTTACAGTGATAAGTTTTTTAGTTATAACTATTTTTATTCAATACAAAATGTTAAATTTTGATTGTTTTTTACAAAAATATATTTTTACATAGTTAATGAAATAATTTTGATCTAAGAGTAGATCATTTTCAAAGTGCATATTTGCTTATTACATACATCAAATTTCTTAACAATGCATACATACGTTCTAAAAATATCATGCGCGATGATTTATATAGTAAAAAAAAGAGCTATTTTAATTTCTATAATGCACATATTCTGTAAAAGACTAGTCAGTTTCTAAAGTAAGTATATTAAAAAGCACAATCTGATTTAATCACTAGTCAAAATTTTATGTTTATACATAAATAGTTTTTTAAGATACACTAATTCAAACTTTGGATGTTTTCGTTGATTTACGATGAGTCTAAATGGTACAAGACTTCTTAAACAACACATTTTGCAGTAAAAATTCATTTTCATCAAGTGCTGTCCATAGCAGGTAATCTGTGCGAATTCTTCCATGAAGCCCTCTATATAATCTAAAAAAATTACACAGACACCGTAATACATTACAAATGAGTATAAAAATGCAATCACGGTTGAAAATGTACTTCCAGCAGTTATAGCTCATAGTTCATTTTTTGTGTGACCCTATAAATAACAGAAAACTGTTACGCACGACATAATCTAGAATAAAGCACTTTGTTGATAATCTCAGTGATATGTATAAATTTAATTATGTTTGAAGTATCATAACATCATTATAATACACCACAAAGTAGCCTCTCCCCCCACCCAATAGATCATAGTGTAATGGAATTATTTTGTGAGTCCCTGTATGCGAATTGCATATAATACTCACAAAAGTATGTTGTGGTCTACCTCGGTGATTCATATCAATTTCCTTACTTTTGAAATAGCATAACATCATTAAAATGCACTTCAAACGAGTTAACCAATAGACCGTAATGTATCGGAATTCTTTTGAGAGTACCTGTAAACGAACTATAAATGCTACTTAATCTATTTTCAATAAGGAATGTCCTATATTAAACATAAATTAAATATGCCATGCTTACTGTAATATGAGTATATTTATGCAAGTTAGAGCACGGACACGACCAGATACATGACAAATGGCAGATATATAAACAGAAGTCATAAACACTTTTCCAATACGTTGGAAAGCATTAAAAAATAAATTAAACCAATAAATTGCTTTCTAAGGTGAACCTTTTAATCATCTGTGAACATCATCTTGCTTCCAAGGTGGTTTTTGGTGGATTAAACAGATGAAAATCGCTTGGGGCTAAGTCGAAGCTGTATGGTGTATAGTGAAGAAGTTGCCAACTAAACTTTTCAATTTTCTCCTGTGTTCAACTTGAAGTCCTAATGTGGCTGAGACAGCAACCCAAAGAATGTTATACAGCTAGTGATGGGGCACTGATAAAATGGTGATATAAGTGAATAAATATTGGTGGTGAATATATTGAGAAATAAAAATAGTTTTGAAGTGAATATCATTGTAAATTATTATTTAATTTTCTTTTTTGTCTTACTTAATGACTTTCTCTCGTAACTCAAAGTCAGTTAGCTCTTTCTGAAAAACAGTTGAAAAAATAATATTCAACACCTTTTCCAATGTGCAACATAACAAAACAAGTTTAGATAAAATTTAAACGTATCAAAAGGTCCCCTCCCAAAAAAATCCTACGAACTTAGAAATAAAATTTCCTGATATTTAGAAGCCAAGTTCACTTTGTTTTCTTCAATTCTGTCTACTAATATAGTAAATACCAGATCGTTTGCAAATATAAGCAACTGATATTCAGTGTGATTCAGATATGAAGGCAGGCAAAATATAGTGCTATTGGTTTGTTGTTTACTTTCATTTTACCAGCCAGGTTTGTAAATATTCGAAAATTAATTAGCGTGTTAAATTATATCTATGTTTTGAAATAGTTGCCGATGTAAATAGTAGTTTGCTTTATAAAAAGTAATAAGTCTTCTATCAAATCTAGAATTATCGACATTCACCTTATTTTAAAAGTAGTCTCTGCAAACAAAATTTCCTCAGAAATAGAAAAGATAGTGGCAGACAAGATATGTCAAGTGTTAGGAAGAAAACTTTTTACTGTTCTTTTTCAAGACAGGACTTTTTGAATTAAACTTTAAAAAAAAATTACCGTTTTTATTTCTTTTGTTTCATTTTTGGTGTCCCACATGAATTTAAAACTGTGCTTGTTTTTCCCCTGTCAACTTTTGCGTTTGAAATGTTTGGTTTAGAGAAATCTGAGAATATATCAGTAGTTATTTTTCATACTTTTAATATCGCAACAGGACATGGAAGAATCTTGGAAGACGTTTGGAAAAAGTTATATTATTACTACAACTGGATTAAATAAGCATTTGCAGAAATATTTCTTTATCTATACTAATGTTATAAAGAAGTAATGTTTGTGTGTTTAGAGTCTCCACATTAGAGTCTCCAAATGTCAATCACATGATAGTCAGAATGTGATTTCATTGTGATGTCATTTGGTAACTCATAACACTGATATAGTCCCAAAAACTTCACAATAGAGTCTTCAAGTGATGGTCACATGAAAATGACCAAGTGACTTCATTTTAACGTCACAAAACAACACTCACGGTGACTTTTCAGTGGAGTGACCAAATAGCTATCACTTCAGAATAATAATAAGACGAATGAAAGATATCAAATTTTGGGTCATCGTAGTGACTATGACACTTGTGATCATCTGTGACGTCAGAGTGCTGTCACATCGACTGGCTGTGCTGTAAAGGATAGTATGTATTTGCTACGCCTGATGTGTATATCACTTTTTTTTGGCACCCACAATTAACTTTTGTGTCGGACAATTACTATTTGGTGTTTGTTGATTAACTTTTAAGCATCAGTGCATTAACAGCATTGTATCTGTTTTAAGCCTTTAAGGATATTTGAAGATTTTAAAAGTTTTAACATTAACCCGTTCTGGAAAGTGACGGCTTAATGATTATTGTTCACTACCCCGCCCTCTGTCGCATTAACTGCCGGGATTTTGTAATTTTTTTAAACCTCAATAAAGGAGATCGGGAGAGACATCTATGTTCTACAGACTTGGTTCCTAGTCTGAGCAGTCCTTCTCGGGCAGTAAAGTAAAGCTTAATGATGAATATTATAAAAGTTTAAATAAGAATAATAAAATTATATTATCTAATTGAAGTTTTGCTTCAACTAATTTACCAATGCTTTATTAATTCACACATATGTATCACAAAAAAATTTAAAAATAATGCAGTGTTACCGGGATGGGTAGAGTTGCTCGTTTTTGAGTATCACTATTTCCAGACAGTAATCTTCGACTTATTTAATCGAAGAACTTTACAATTAAATAAGACAAAGATTACTATTTGGAAATAGTAGTACTAAAAAAAAAAACACTTCAACACTTCTTTGATAATACAATTATTAACTAATATATATTATGCTATATGATATATTAATATATCGACGATAAAAATTCTTAAAATCGTTTAATTATGTCAAAGTATATGGGCTAAATTTTTTATCATTAGCTCTACTAGCCCCTGTCAAGTAAACAAGGTCACGGTCAAACCGGACGGGGAGGCCTACCTTTCGGCTGAAGCCCAATCAGCCCCGCCCAGTAGAAGAGTTTACTATTACAAAATTGCACAGGAGGCTGCCCACATTCGGACAAGCCTATTACAAAATTCAACAAAATTATGTGTTTCTCAATCTTATAATAATGCTCGATTACAAATCAATTATTTCACGTTACAAATTACGGTTCAATACTCTGTACAAATGAAATGGAATATTTAATACATTATTTTATACTTAATGCTTGATAACATTTAACCTTAAATAAAGAAGCTAAATTGAATATTAATTACAATATATAAGTTATAAAAACCATTGTACTGAGATTTAAGACCGAATTGCTTATAGACAAAGTACCTAAGAGATGGTGCGTAATTACAAGTCAATGGTGCGTAATTACAAGTCAATGAAAACATAATTAACAAAATGTTGATTTTCTTAAATGAGGGAATTATTAAATTAAATCGAATACATAGTTATATTAAAATAATTAAACACAAATACTGTTTCAATAATAGTTGAGTGTAGACATTATAATTAAAAATACCAAATAAGTAAATAAACCAATCAGCTAGTATTAAATAAAATAAAATAATATGAGATAATAAAATGTAAAAACGTTGTGAAATGCCACCCCTGAACTCTTAAATTTTTTATATTTGAAATTGTTTATAGTTAACACTTGGAAATATGCGGTATCTTGGACAGACAAAAATAAGTAGAGACAAAATAATAATAAAATTACTAATTAAATAAAAAGCCCTAATGCAAGAGGAACAGTCCTTCCGGCCTGTACCAGGAGGAAAAGGTAGTTTTCATAGTCCATGATTTTAAAAATTGAACTCATTTTAATCAAACACCCGAAGCTAAATGGCTTGGAACTAGATTATAGAAAATTCAATCCCGGTTTTCGTTAATGAATTTGAATGTGAATTTCAGCATGAGAATTACAGCATAACAAAAATCAAATTGTTTCAAAATGTCAGCCACCCTAAAATTTCAAACTGCCATATCTCTGCCATTTTTTAAGATAAAGCCAGAACAAAAAATGTTCCGGAATCCTTGTACTACGATTTAACACTTATTGGGAAAATGGAAACAAGATGGCGCATGAAGCTGACTAGCGAACTCGGTCGAGACCTTCATCACATTCATATCGGTTGATAAATACGAGAGTTACAGCATAACAAATATCAGATTGTTTCAAAATCTCAGCCACCCTGGGAATTTCAAACTGCCATATCTCAGCCATTTTTTAAGATATAGGAAAAACAAAAAATGTTCTAGAATCTTTGTATCACGTTCTAACACTTAACAAAAACAGTTTTTTTTTCAATTTATAATTTTATTGTACATCTTTTTGAATTTTTAAAAATTAAAATTTTTTAACTGGCCGTTATTTTAAAACAAGATGGCGGATGAAGCTAGCCAAGGAACTCGGTCGAGACCTTGGTATGTCCTATACACATACTCAGTCACATCCAAATCGGTTCATAAATAAGAGAGTTACAGCATGACATATGTCAGATATATATATATATATATATATATATATATATATCAACATTTGAACGGAGGGTGGTTTGGGAGTCTGGGGGTCATGATCGGTGAAAATATACCAAAATGTTTTGGAATCGCTTTCCTCCGAATGGCTGCAATAGGTAGCATTTTGTTATGAAAGCTACCTAAAAATGCATGAAGTTCCAGTTAAGCAAAAATAGAACTAGCCGAAAATAGTCTAACCATAATAAAACAAAATAATGCAAGATAAAACTGAAAATTTAAGCATGCTGAATTGGAATAAAAGAAAATCAATGTTGTGTTGTCCAAGATATAGTAGTGAAGACAAATACGAAAATACTAATATACTTTATGTATCGCCCCAGTGCAGACAGAGAGGTGAAATAAAAGTAAATGAGTGAAAAATGTAAATATTTTTATGTAAATACTAGGGGGCCTACCCCCTGCGAGCTACGCTCGCCAACCCCCGCTCAGACTTCGAGGCCTCTAAAAACATGACAGCGTGCTTCGTTTTAAAAATATTGGTAAATCTGTAATTGGGTTGCCATGCTTTTAACGTTTTAATGGGGCATTTTTTTATTATCATGGCCTCATACACAGCTGTTGCGACAACTGACGACTGTTTTAGGGATTGGTAAGTAAAATCAATTGCACCTTGAAAACCAGCTTGTATAAAATGGTTAGGTTTAAATTGTGGCTACCTCTTGGACTTTTATAACAACGATCTGTATTCTATTCTTCCTTTGCGTTTAAGGATGAGAAAAATTCCATCTGCTTGTGAATAACATTAAGAACCACGGTATTGAAAAGTACTATGTTATAGACATTTTCAGTAACAGGTTTTAATTTTCTCTGTATTTTAGTGCACCATCATGCATATTTTCATGTTATTTTAAATATGTAAATTATTTATTTTAATTAATATGTATATACGAATTTTCTAATAATTATTTATCATACAAAATTAATTAAATATTTTGTGCATGCATGCCTGCATTTTTTCGGCATCAATTGATGCGATATTTAAACAAATTCGCTATCCGCGATAATTTTACACCATGTTATGTCACTTGAATATTGTCCATAAGAAAATCGGGTACTTTTCCATTATAGGATCCTTTGCTTTTAGGTTTGTCGTAATTCGAGTTTCAAAAACGAATAGATTCGTTAATATACATATATTTGTTGCCAAAAGTTATGAAAACAAACCCAATGAACTTTTGGTGATTTTCTATAATAGGGGTCTTGACGCTTTTTTAAAAAGCTTGGCGCAATTCGGGCATCAGAAAGTGAGATTTGGTGCCAAATTACATAAACAGCCATGGAAACAAATTCGACGATTTTTTTTGTTTATATGCGTATTTTAATTATACGTATATTATTATTGTTTTTTCTATACAAATTACTTCTGATTATATATAAAATAGGATAAATGACATTTTACGCTAAACAAATTGTATAAATACTGAAAAAATGCTTCTGTATACGAAATGACAAAGTGAATAGGTTGACAGAAAGTATGTCGCAAAATTTCCTTTTTCCGCCAAGGCTATTATCTCTGTTTCGCCAAGGCCCCATATACTGGAAAAGCACTGAACTTTTATGGTTGTTTATACATGTATTTATATGTATATATACAATTTATTTATAATTGTCTTTCAATTTACCTCTTTTTGTACATAAAAATAGAAAAATGGCTTCTTTATATTAAATAAATTGTTTAAACATAAATGACGTATTTACATAAATGACGTCATTTGGACGAATTTATTCAAAATATTTTCAGTTTATAAATTAAATTAAATGCTGACAGACTATTGAATCCTGACGATAGAAATGTGATTTTTTTTTCAAATTTTCCTGAAAAACATAATTTAATCACAATCTTGTCTTCATTATCGATTGAAATAAAAGATAAATTCAATTTCAATTTAAAAATGACGAATAAAAATAAATCAATAATCCCTATCGGGATATCCATTTTTCCCCTTTTTTGTCACAAAAAAACTGAGTAATTAGTCGCCACCATTACAGAAATGTCATTGAGATTAGAAAAAAATTAATATCTCGAAAACTAATTCCAATTTCAAAATTCTATTACCAGTTTTGACATCCGCGGATTTTTATGGACAATTGGTATTAATTTCACCATCAAGCGTTTAATATTTTATTTAAAATAGCCCTGAAACATAATCAGTCGTTTAATCAGTCGTTTCATAAAATCGTTTCATAAATTCGTTTCATAAAATCGTTTCACAAATTCGTTTCATTAGGATTTTATATATATAGGGTAGATGTATAAATGTAAATATTTAAAATTAGAATGAAATAAAAGTTACTCTGGGACGATAAACATGAAAATAGGACAAAATTTTTATACTTGGCGGACTTTCACGAAGCTACCAGGGAATAATGTTCTAATAAGGTCTTTCTTTCTTTTGTCAATTTACTGTCTTTTAACATAAAAATTTAAAAACAGTATTTTGTAACTATATTATCACCGAAGCACCTAATATATTAATTGATGCCTTGTTGCGGAGGACATCTCCTCAATTTGAAGATTTCACAGCGGAAGACTTTACATTTAGAGCTGGAGGCCTGGTAGTCGATAGGTAACCGTTGAAAGTATCTTTCTCTTGAATACAAATTATTGTATCTTATATAGTTAATACAAGAATAAAATGATAACAGTCAGAGTTAATGTTGAAGTTCACATTGATTGGTTTGATGAGTTTCTGCACAATGTGTACATCTGGAAGAGTTATCTGAGGGGCATCTAGATGTCAAGTGACCAAAGCGTGGACACCTGAAGCATCTTTGTATGTAACGATATTTTTTAACGAAGCTATACCGGAAATTGTAATGAATTTTTCTTTGTTTTCACAAGAAATTTTCCGACGATGTATCAATTTCTACGATTTGATTGTAGAAGTTACATTTAGGGAGCTTTTTAATTAATTTTAGTTCTGTTAAATTTAGAACTTCCTTTTGTAATATAGTGGTTAGAAGTTCATCTGTTATACTAATGGGTAATTTAATGGGTAATATTAATAATTTTCTTTTTTGAATATTCAGTTCCATTTGATTTCTCATTTCAAAGTTGTTTATTGTGTTCCTTAGGTTTTCGTATTCTTCTGTACTGTTTAACTGAAATTATAAATGGATTGGTTTATTTACCTAATGGGTTCTGATAGGTTTATTTGCCAACTCTTCTAATTCATGTAAATTGACTTGTTCTAATAAAACTTCTATTGGTTGACTTTGATCATTATCCAACAAAGAGTCTAAGTAAACAATTTGGAAAACGCATAACACATTTGAAAACCCAATGCCAGCAATTACTGTCATTAGTTGGAAAAGTATCGGAATTATTTTCTGTATCTCTGTATAGTATCTATAGATTTGTATATATACCACATAATATTCTAAAATTTACTTCAGTTAGAAAAAGCAGTTGAAAATTCCTCTACTGTCAATAAACGGAAATGTACTCGAGATCTTTTATGCAACTCTGTATTGGATCTATAAAATTTATATACACTAAGCAATATGCAAAAAATAAGTTATATTTAAAAACGGGTACCACAACTGAAAACGCACTTATAGCAATTATTATTCAATTTTATTAATAGACAATAACCGAATACAGTATTGTAACCAAATTCTTCTGTTTGTCCCTGTAAATGAATTACGAATGGTATGTAAACCTTATTCTATAGTAAGCCTCTTGAAGTGCAACTCGGTGACATATATCAATTTCAGTGTCTTTTAAGTAGTGCAACATTATTAAAATACATTGCAAACGATTTTTCTCCAAAGACCGTAATGTAACGGAATTCTTCTGAGTGTCGCTGTAAATGAACTATAAAGGCTATACACTTCATTTTCAATACCGAACAAGACATAATAAACCTCAATAACTTATATACATTGAATGGCAATCCAAGTATATTTATTAGAGCATATACAGACAGGCGGCAGACATACGGCAGACAGACAAATCGAATTGTAAAACACTTGGAAACTACGTTGGAAAGTATCGGAAAAGTAATTAATGAAAAGTATTCAGAAATTGTATTTTAAGCACTAAATTATGTTAAGTAATCAAAATTTAATTAAATCGAATGCATTTCCATCATCTATATTTTTAAAAATAAGTTAAATATTTAGAATTAAGATTGAAAAAGAATTGTGAGGATATAAGAAAAAATATTGAAAAGCACAGACAAAATATTACAGTTTATTATTTTATAAAATTCTTATTATCGTTGCTCAAAATATTGCACATTCGCATATCTTGAGCAATTTAAAACTTTTTAAATAAAAGGATAAGAAAGAAAAAACGAAGAAATTAAAGTTGTTAGTCGATAACATTATGCTGCATGTGTTGAACTTGTGATGTACATTCTGTCAAAAAAGAAAAAAAAATTGCACACTTTATAAATATCCTTGAACGACATCTTTTCGCAAATAACAAAATAAGTATTCGAATATTTTTCCTATAAATATCACGATTTTGCCGCTGGCGTTGAAAGTGCGTCTAAGACTGACTTTTAAATGGGATATTATATAAGTAAGTATAAAGTTTCTCTAAAAAATATATTTGAAAGATTTTCCTTTTACTATTCAAAAAAGTCAGCGAATTCAATGAAATAAATTTAAAAAAAAATTAGAAATAGGAAACCAGTTGAATGAGTTTTTTTTTTTTATTATTATTCAAATTATTAAATTGTTAAAAAAACAGTTTACAAAATTGTGTGAAAATTACAAGTGTATCTATATTAATAAAAAAAAAAGTTTCGCTCTCTGTATGTGTGTGTTTCTGTCTGAAAGTTTCAAAGAGGATAGTGCAAGGCAGGTTCTGATGCACCTGAGGTTCAGATTTTTATTTTATTTTATTAATTAGCCGAGATATTAATTAAAAACTCGTAAAAAGCGATTTTTTCCCTATAATTGGCAGACGGGCCCGCGCATGTGTAGTTCCTGCTTTTTTTGTGTATGTGTGTGTGCGTGTATGTGTGTGTGTGTTTGTGTGTGTGTGTGTGTGTGTTTGCCCATCCTCCGAAATATTTAAGATACGGAAAAACGGACGACATTTTCTTAAAGTTTGTACTTTTACATCTTAAACACAGCAATCAGTTACTTCGTTGTTAATCCTTTGAAATGATTTTTCAAAAATGGTCGTTTTCGCAACTAACCCTTTTTTCCCTTTCGGCGACGCTCCCCCCCCCCCCCACTCCAGAAATCGATTTCAGAGGTATCGATAAACAAAAAATATGTATTTAAATCCGAGACCTTATTTTCGATAGTGAAATTGGTTTTCAAAAATACAAATTTTTACCTTTTCATAAAATTCGGGACCTCAGGTCACATCGCACCTGCCGGCTTTGAGTTTTCAAACACGTGACCTGACGTCACAAACGTGATCAACTCTCGTGTCTAGTTTCTTTTGGTAATGAAGTTTCGCGATTTTTTTTGCTTCTATAATTTCAGATAAATTTTATATAAAAATGGTTTTCAAAATGTCAATTTTTTAAAAGTATATTTTTTGGACTATTTGGATAAATAATTTAAGTAAGTATCATTTTTTATCTCATTATTTAAAACGCAAAATATATATCTATACCGTTTGTCAATTCAAGAATTCGAATGTTGTAACAGTTATATTTTACTTAATACTTTAATACAGGTAATCGCTTACCCTTTCTGTTGTGTTGAAATAAATCGGGTTTCACCGGGATGACCATGCATATTCTACTATTATTACTGTTAATACTATTAATACTATTACTATTATTAATAATTTTAAACATTTAATATCACTTTATTCAAACAATCGCAATGGCGAATACGCACATAAAAATATGCACAGAATGTCAACAGACGATAATTAAACATTATTCTTTTTCTGACTTCATTATGCTTTTATTTTGGCACAGAGTAGTAAATATAATTTAGAATCATCAAACAGATAAAACAGTAATACGAAAGCCTTTTTTTCTGTTTTTGATTAGAATTACTCTTCTAAATATAATTTACGTAGATCGAAAACAT
The DNA here is from genome assembly GCA_963931845.1 of Maratus michaelseni. Taxonomy (NCBI): domain Eukaryota; kingdom Metazoa; phylum Arthropoda; class Arachnida; order Araneae; family Salticidae; genus Maratus; species Maratus michaelseni. Next base: position 301,750,620 of record OZ007589.1, read on the forward strand.
TTTTGTAAAGAGTTTGTAAAATTCCAGTCCTTTCAATTATTAAAATATAATTTTAATTTAAATAAACATTTACATATATCAGAGGTTGTTGCAGAATTTTTTTTTCTTGTAGGTTATTAAGTGAAAAGTAAAAGTTATTTTTATGTAGCTTATTAAATTTTTGTTTATGTGTAGATGTAATAGTTTCTCTATTTATGTAACATTATACTGTATATTATTCAGGTTTTAAACTAACAGTATAATTTTTTATACAAGTAGTTTAACATAAAAAACAGTAGTGAGGAAAAATGGAACTAGTCTCATTCCTCCTATTTAATAAGATGAATGTAAATTGCTGCTAATATGCAATTCTGAGTTTAATTAGCTTAAACTCAAAGCAAAAGGGAGAATTTCAATTAAAAGATTTAAATTGTAATACTACTGTTGATGAAATTGTACAATTAAGCATACCAGATTTTTTTTTACGATGTGTTTAACAGCAGGTATATTGAGATAAAAAATGAAACCATGTCTGTATTAACTTTTATTGCTGGTTATATTGCATATAAAGTTTCACATAAATTAAAATGTTGTGAGTGCATTGCCATATTAGTCAAAGATAAAACTTTAGAATTAGATTGCCCGAATAAAGTTTACAAATACTTGATGTTAGCAGACAGAGGTCAATTAAAATGGCCCCAGGAAATTTTATTATTTTTAATTGTAAATGCCTTTCAAATTTTCCAAAAACTAATTAATCAGAATTATGAAAGTACTTTCCTAAAATTTCCGGAGCCCAAAAAGCTTATTATAGAACTCACTACTGAAAAGAGGTCTCACTATTAAATTTTAGGTCTGAATTTTGAAATTAGATGCAAATGTAGAAATGAACTTTCATATCTATTTAGACTGTGTTTTTCTGGAATTGCTAATATTGCTAAATAACTATACAAAAGTAAAAAATGACAATAGAAAAATCACTTGTAACAAAAGAAAATTATCTGCATTAACCAGTATGTAAGCTTCATTAATAAGTTTTATATTGCTACTTATTTAATATTGTATATTTAAGTGAGATTATTTTCTCTGAGAGAATATTAAATGTGATAATTGTTGTAAATTATTAAAAAGTACATATTCTGCTTGATGTTCTTGAATAGAATTACTTTTCTTTTTATAGATATTTAATATTAATTTATTGAAATAACAGCTTGGGAATCTGTGTATTTACTAGATGGATGTGGATTTTTCTGTTTAAATGAATTTTCCCTTTTAAGTAAATATTAAATTTATAATCGAAGTGAAAATGTTTGTAGAATTTAGAAATGGTGACATTTTCTTATCCTTTAAAAAAAAAACATACATAAAAATATAAAATGCACATTATAATATATTATATATATAATATATTGTATATATATGAATATTTTAGTACTTACTATATGAAAATACACTTTTTAATAGTTTAAAAATATGAAATAAATCCCACGTGTAGATATATTTTTTAATTGAAACTGGTTGGGAATACTATCATTTGAGCATTTAAATATGACGCAATTTTCACCATTTACTGCTTTTAACGCGTAATAATTTAATTACTATTTTGAAGTTTTTTTTTTCAATAATAACGGGTAAGCACATTTTTATAATGTAAGTTTCTCCATTTACTGCTCTTAACACGTGATTATTTAATTATTACGTTAAAGTTTTATTTCTGTTATTTTAATAGTCACGTGTAAATAATGCATTGTTTAATTAAAAAGGAATATTATTACTTGGACTATTTTAGAAATGGACAACAGTACAAATAATTGGCATTTTCAAAATATGAAATAAATCTCAATTAAAATGATGTAAATTTGAATTAAAAAAAAAACACTCAAATATTAGACAAATTAAAGAAATAATTTCACACTGCAGATCGTAAGCCTTTTAACTATATCCCTTCAAAAAATGGCTAAATTCTTATGCATAGTTTTTGTTACTATGAAATCTTTTTTAAGAGAACTATTCTGACCGACTTTAATATGTCCATTCTTAACCCTTTGAAGGACGGTGGGATATTATCTATCCCACTTAAATTTATTCCTCAAATCTCACAATGGCACCGGGATTTTGGAATAAAACTTTTTTTTTATAATGTACGCGAAGAAAAACTGTTACTGATTTTCAGACAAATATGTTTGTAAATTATACTGCCATTCAATGATTTTAACTTTGTCCCTGAAAGGGTTATTGGGAGTGGCAATGCAGTGGAATGTTTCTGCGTTGCCACTGCCCATTAATATATATATATTTTTTTAATCAAAAGAAAAAAAAACTGCCGGAAACTTGATTTAGCCTTCTAAAAGTTTTTTTTTCAGCCTAAGAATGTAATACTTGTAAAATATTTATATCCCACAAAAAAGACAATTAAAAAAGATTACTTAAAAATTAATAAAGAAAAAAAAGCCTTAAAAATAAAGCTGCACAAAATTTATATAAATGTTCTAAAAATCTCAAAAAATGTTAAAAGCAATGATGATTAAAAATGTAATAAAAAAGACTAAAATGTACAAATACCATCCGTATCAGAGAACTGGCAATAATGTAATTCACGAAAATAAATAATAAATTCACACATTGGATAAACTTTACTTTTGATCACCGAAAACAGTTATGGAAACCTGCCAAGAAAAGAAATTTTTAAGTGAATTTCGTTAACTAAAACAAATGCTCAGATAATGGCAAATTTTATAACCTTGGCTAAAAGACGTAAATTAAGTAAGTCACCTAGAATGTTTAAATTTTTTGTAAACATTTCATTTTATGAATTACATTGTGCTCTAGTTTAAAACTCAATAAATAAATAAATTAATTAATTAAATTAAAATATCGCAATATTTAAAATAATCGAAAAGTTGTAAATGTCATTACCATGGCTTGTCCCAAACGTCAAATTTAGTAATTGAAACCTTTATGTTTAAGAGTTGGAAAGCTTCAGAAGAAATGCAAAGATTATCTAGGTCATTTCTCTGTTTTTATTTTATTTAATTCAATCTATTTTTTGTATATTTGGTACTTTAGACAAAAGTGAAAATATTTCTACTAATTATTTTTAATAAATATAACAAAAAATGTTAATTATCACTTACTACACAGAGTGCAACCAACAGATTGAAAAAATGTCCAGACCGGGGCTCGAACCCGGACACCTTGGTATCACGCACCAATGCTCTACTATTTGAGCATCTACTATCCGGACGACATCCAGTCCAGCATTTCTCACTCTTATATGTTGGCAACCATACAGCATACGCGTAAAAATACTGCATTAAATAAAATGGTACTCTTCCGTTATACCAACACCATTGTCGCCAAGCGTAATGGTTGGCACCAAATGAAACATTTGATAAAAATTAACATTTTTTGTGCGAAAGGGATCATTTAAAAAATATAAGATTTCAAAATTACAGACTTTTAGGAGCTATTTTATCAAATCAATATTCAATCAATATACAATATAAAATAATAAAATAAAACTCAATTTAAACTGCAGCCATGAAATTCCAAATGTCTCTTAGTATTAGAATTTTTCGAATAGAGATGTCACCACATGAACGCTATGAGACAGGATTGTAAATAATGACGAACAGTGCAGAGCCCTCTTTTATTAACCCTTTCCGGCACAGACAAATTCAATTAGTAAAATGAGAAATTACTGACTGACACCGGAATTTACAAACGACTTTTTTAGAAAATAAATACTCCTTCTTTTAAGCCTTCATTGTAGAAACAAAATTTTATTAAAATATTTTTGGTGCCGTATGCAAGTTTGGAAATAAAATTAGGTGTACTTGTAGTGGGACCACTGTGACGGAAAGGGTTTTTAAACCATTTTTCAATGCCTCATAATCTTTCAATTGATTGTGTTCACGACGTCTCCCAAAGAAAAAAAAAATCTTTCTTTATGTATAATTCCATAGCCTTCAAAACAATTTTATTGCAGTTCTCTCATCATCAGGTAACTGCCAAATGGTAAAATCTATCTCATCGTGTCAGCGAAAAAATAACTTAAAAAAAATAATTTTGATTCAAAAAATAGCAAATTATAGTGTTTTTCATGTTCACGCTGTAATAGTAATAATAATAATAATAATAATAATAATAATAATAATCGCGTTCTATAAATAGCGAGTCTAATGTTTGGCACGATTTGAATTAAAAAAAAAAATCTTTGCACGGTGGGGTTGAAATAAACAGCGCATTAGCATACAATTTGGCATGGTGTTTATATAACGGTGAGTACCAATAAAATTACAAGAAGGAGAAAAAGAGCTGTCTCAAGCTTACTTTGGTTTCATAAAATCATATTTTCCGTTTTTCAATTTGAAAATGTTTCTTATTTTCATTTAGAAATTATGTTAAATTATGACCTGAAAAATTAAAAACCTCTTGTAAACGAACATTTTTTACATATATAAAAAATTGCTTTAAGTTTACAAAAATCAAAATCTGCTTTAAACAGGCAAATATCATAAACATATGAGAAATGAAAAAAAAAAAAACTTCATATATAAAAGAATTTTGCACAAAATTTATTTTAAATCCCTAAACTATTTATGTTCTCCTGCCAAGAAAAGTAAGTTTTAAGTGAATTGCATTAGCCAGAAAGAAAACACAATGTCCTTTTAACGCAATTTTATCATGCAATAAGCTTAGTTAAACTGATTAGTTCATTAGATAAAGTTCTAATGCATCTTTTGTCAAATCGCGCCGTTCTGATTTTATTGTTCCTGTCGCAAAGCCACAAGGACCTGTAACAGTGACTTCCTCTGTATTCTTGGCTTACACCCAAAAGAGTTAATTAGATGTTGAAACACTAATGCTCCTGTAGTTGAATGATTATGGAAACTTACTTCAATGATTCAAGTTTAACAGCTCAAAAGAAATTGATTTTTATCATATTGATTAACTTAGTTTATTGATATTTATTAAGGCTACTTTCTAATTATACAAAAATCTGAAGGGAAAAAAATGGTTTAAATATCTTAGCAATACTAGAGATGTTTCTAATCTTACTAATATATTTTTTTACTTTCTTCTATCTTTACAAGAAGAAAGTATTGGATTCATGAAAATTTTCGACTTCCGGTTTTCGACGGATTAATACATTTTAGAAGGTATTGAACACGATTTGACTATTTTTTAGAAAATGTCTGTCTGTGAGTCTGTGACTCTGACTCTGTCTGTCTGTATGTCCGTATGTATGTAACAAAAATTTTGTGGGCGTTCTATCTCAAGAACTAATCCACGAAATTTAATAAAACTTTATATTCTATTAGTCCCTGATACAAATTGATGCTGAATAGGGTTTGGTGAAAATCGATAGCTCTATCTCAAAAACTAATGCACTTATTTTCATCAAACTTCAGATTCAGATAGACCTTGACATAAATAGATGCTGATTACGCTTTGGTGTAGATATCCCAACAGGTGGCGCTGCTATACCACTTTTTTCATTATTTTTACGATATCTATATCTCAAGAACTAATGCACGGAATTTCATCAAACTTCAGATTCTGTTAGACCTTGACATAAATAGATACTGCTTACGTTTAACTATAAGTAGCCCGATAGGTGGCGCTGCTATGCTGCTTTTTTCATTATTATCACGATAACTGTATCTCAAGAACTAATGCACGAATTTTCATCAAACTTCAGATTCAGTTAGACGTTGACATAAGTTGGTGTTGATTAGGTTTTGGTCTAAATCTCCCAACAGGTGGCGCTGCTATTCTGCATTTTGCAGGATTTACATGATTTTGGCAATAGTCATATCTCAAGAACTAATGCATGGAATTTAATAAAACTTTAGATTCAGTTAGACCTTGATATAAATTGGTGCTGATTCTTTTTAGTGTATGCGAAACCTGTGTGAGATAGAAGAAAGTTTTGGAATTGGCACATCCGGCTTGTTTTTGTTGTTAAAGTTTTCAATATAAACTCCTCTAAATTTAACTTTGATTAATATTTCTTTAATTCTAAATTTAACTTTGATTAATATTTCTTTAATTGAAATTCTAAATCATAAATAAAATTGAAAACTTATAATTTTTTAACACGGGAGGAGTCAGCACCTGGGTACGCACCCAGGTGCGTAGAGTGTTTTCAATTATCACCACTATTTTTCGAAAAGTAATTTTCAACTTATTTTATCACAGAACTTAACAATTGTCTCCGACTAAATAAGATGACGATTATATTATTTGTATTTACTGGTGACAAAGTAAAAACCATTCATACCCTGGTTACGCGCTATTTCTCCTGGGTTAACTCTGTGTTCAGCATATGGAATAGCTTAAATAGTTTTAGTTGTTAAATAAAAAAAAAAATTCTTTTACTCCTAAAAATTAATAATATTTATTATCCCTAATTTTTCATCAAACAAAAAATTGGAGAAAAAAAAATTAATTATTGTTAAAATGCAAAGAAACAGATAATTTAGAAAAAAATTGCATTAAAATATAACAAAAATAACTCTGACAACGAAATTATCAAACTATGCAAGACTGAAATATAAATATATGAAAACCGAAAATAGCAAAATATGCAATTTAAAACTAAATTTTGAGTGACAAAAATCACTCAGCATACGTGATAAAATAGGGTATTAAATAAAATAACAAAAGGACAAAAAATCACTGTTAAAAACTTTGTACTTCATAAAATGTCCTATTTATTTAGAAGTGCAACCCTTTAAAAATGTTATTTAAATAGATGTTAAATAATGACGGAAAAGTTAAAAATCTCTTCTATTTGTAGAACGTTCCACAAAGCTAATAAAAATGCTTTATTTATTTATTTATTTATTAGAAAGAAAAAAGCTTAGGTCTAAAAAATTCAAAATATGCAAACAAAGGCAATTTTGAGGGAAAAAATCCACGTAGCAGCATACGGGAAAAATTATGGTACGCCAATTAGAGAATAAAATTGTATTTCCAAAAGGGAAAAGAAATGCATTTTAGGCTAATATAACATACATTATACTCTTAATAAAAGGATTTATTCCATCGGTAAATCCATTAATACACATCAATGGACCTTTCTACCATTCTCCTTCTGTTTTTCTTTCGAACGTTGTAATGAGTTCTTTCAAAAGTAATGAACTGCAGAACAAATAACTTATCCCAAAAGGAGGACTTGTTTCTTGGAATATTACGCAATATTTAGCTTAAAATGTTAATCGGTTTTTATTTTTATTTATTTTATTTATTTTTTATTTTTCTTAAAGGTTGCTAATTTTGTCTAAACACATGTGAAATATACAGGTAAACTTTCATTTAAGTTCTACAACTTTTCTGGATTATATCATATTTACAATCCTTTAAACTCTTGTGTATACCCGATTTTACGATTTTCTGAATGCAACGATAAATTTAATAGTTCGGATTCACATGCATTTATTTCCGAGCTATGCTCGATCAAAATTAGTTTTGAGTTCAAATACCATGACCCACTAATCAAATTTTCTCGAACGAGCTCTGCTCGGTCAAAATTAGCTTTGAATTCAAATATCATGACCCATGACCAAAATGACCCACTAATCGAAATTTGTCGAACATGTGATCTAGCCCAATAGTCTTCTCGTTCCCTAAAACTGTAAGATACTGAATTTAGTTCAAATCGTCTGAGCCGTTTTTAAGATAAAATAGCTTGACCCATAATGACCCATGACCAAAATGACCCACTAATTGAATTTTCTCGAACATGTGACCTAGCCAAACAATCTTCTCGTGCCCGAAAACCATAGGATGCAAAATTTAGTGTAAATAGTCTGAGCCGCTTTTTAGATAAATTAGCTTGACCCACAATGACCCAAAAATGACCCACTAATCGAATTTTCTCAGACATGTGACCTAGCCCAATGATTTTCTCGTGCCCGAAACTCGTAGGATACAAAATTTAATCAAAATCGTTAGATCCGTTTTTTAGAAAAAATTAACTTGACCCGCGTTGACCCAAAAATGACCCACTAATCGAAAGTTCTCGAACATGTGACCCAGCCCAATAGTCTTCTCGTGCCCGAAATTGGTCATATGCAAAATTTAGTCAAAATCGTTCAAACAGTTTTTTAGATACAATTAGCTTGACCATGGCCCAAAATGACCCACTAATCGAATTTTCTCGAACATGTGACCTAGCCCAATGGTTTTCTGGTTCTCCAAAACGGTAGGATACGAAATTTCGTCAAAATCGTTTGAGCCGTTTTTAAGATAAAATTTGCATATATATATAACCAAACACAAGATTTGCTCGTATTAGAATATATGATGTGACCAAGCCCAATTGTCTTCTCTTTCTCGAAACCCGTAAGCTATACAATTTAGTCAAAATAGTCTGAGCTGTTTTTTAGATAAAATTAGCTTGACCGACAGTGACCCAAAAATGACCCACTAATCGAATATTCTCGGGCATGTGACCTAGCCCAACAATTATCTCGTGCCCGAAACTCGTAGGATACAAAATTTAATCAAAATCGTTAGAGCCGTCTTTTAGATAAAATTAACTTGTCCCGCGTTGACCCAAAAATGACCCACTAATCGAAAGTTCTCGAACACGTGACCCAACCCAATAGTCTTCTCGTGCCCGAAAATGGTAGGATACAAAATTTAGTCAAAACCGTTTGAACCGTTTTTAGGCACAATTACCTTGACCCTGACGCATGGTGACCTAAAGTGACTCACTAATAGAATTTTCTGGAACATGTGACCCAGTCCAATGGTTTTCTGGTGCCCCTAAACGGTAGGACACAAAATTTCGTCAAAATCGTTAGAACTGTTTTTAAAATAAAATTTATATATATATGAAATGAATGTGAAAAAGTATGAAAGAATATTGAATGTGAACGAATGTGGATTGATATGAAAGGATATTTAGTTAAACCCATTCCAAATCAGAAACTAAAATATAAAAATTCAAAGTTTAAAATCCCTAAATTGTGTGTCTAAATTTTAAAGTCCTGCCTTCATTTCCAGTTTGCCCCTGTAACTTAACTTTTCTTACAATACATTTATTACGAACAGATATCAATTTTGAATCCTCGTTAAGCTTAAAAGTGCTGACGTTAGTGCAACTCTCTTCTCCTTGTGGGTAGGTCCTGCATGATTAATTTCCTGGAATGCTTACCCAGATATGAGTCAAAAATTAATTAGCCAATTAAATTACTCTATTTCATAATTTGAAGAGCGGTCTCTAGCGGTAGTCCTGCCATATATAACGTTTTTAGCGTGGCTTTTACTCTCATCACTCTCCCCAAAAAATATTGCCCGTTATTTTTCGAAGTGAGACGGCATCCTTGCCGCTAAAAGGCCGGTAATTCGCCGATCTTCGGCCAGCAAGAACGGTATTTTCCCGATGAAAGACTCCTCAAACTCTGGCCTGGGCCTAGCTTAGCCAAGGAGACCTGTAATACAAAGGAATAAAAGCTAGTTCCCAGGAAAATATCGACTTATTTCTCCTACATTCGCCCGACTACATTAACGACGTGATATCTATTACTGGGATAGGTTATAGCGGCGATCGACCGTTCGTTACAAAGGGATCGATGTGCGTACGTTACATATATATATATATATATACATACCTAGTTACATATTTATATATATATATATATATATTACATATATATATATATATATACATAGTTACATACATATATATATATATATATATATGTATATATAACCACACACACACAAGATTTGCTCGTATTAGAATATATGATTTTAACGAATAGTTTTTCGCTGCTAAACAATAATTTTCACGAATATAAAAACATTTGAACAACTTTTTTAGTTAAAAGGACTGTCCGTTTTTTCTTTCTATTGTCTATCTATTCACCGATGTGTGTTGAGGTTGAAAAGTTTTGTTTAGAGGAATGTTACACATCAATTTGATATGATATTTCTAACAAAATTTTTCATTTATAGATTCTGTGAACTTGCTTTTACATGCCCATTGTAAAGTACATATTATTTAAGAATTTTCTATCGAAATAGAGCAAAATACGTCTGATTCTATGTCGAAGAACATGGTAAAATATCAATAATTACTTCCAATCAAGGAAATGTTGGAATAATAGATGCAGTGAAAAGACACTTAATGAGTTTGGACATGGATTAACATTTCTAATGTTTTTGGAACAACTGTAAAATTCATGTCATCGGCTACATTTAAGGAAAAAGCAATGCAAGTATTTATTTATTTATTTATTTATTTAAAGTAAAAAGTGTGTGTTTCATGCGCCAAAAAATAAAGTAAAATAAAATAAAATAAAATACTATTGTTCAATATTTTTTGAAAATTTAATAAACAGCTTAAGGAAGTTTCGAGCCTCGAAAGCGCTCTGTTGTATTGTAAAATACAGTTTTGTATATGGAGTCAAAACACCCTCAGTAAAATATTTTATGATATGGTATGTATATGTTTTTATGACATTTATGTGGTTTTTAATTAGAGAATTGTGTTTTTATTCATTCCGCTATTAATCTCATGAATAAATTTTTACAGTATATAAAACGTATAAATGCCAAATCTGCATCAGAAAAGAAAATAAGTAAATAGTAAATTTCTTATGGCTCTAGTGCAGGCCTCATACGTAGTGAATAAACATATATAATGACACATGCTGTAAATTTTAAAATTAGATTATACACATGTGTTATGATGATGTTAAATAAATTTGGCAAATTTATAAATGCTGTTAAATGTAATGCCAAACATTTAGTCTAAAAAATATTTTAAGTGGTTGAACGAGGTACTACGAACAGTATATAAAACGTATAAATGCCAAATCTGCATCAGAAAAGAAAATAAGTAAATAGTAAATTTCTTATGGCTCTAGTGCAGGCCTCATACGTAGTGAATAAATATATATCATGACATATGCTGTAAATTTTAAAATCAGACTATACACGTGTGTTATGATGAGGTTAAATAAATGTGACAAATTTATAAATGCTGTTAAATGTAATGCCAAATGTGAGAATCTCTTTAAAACATTTTGTTAATGTAAAAATGCAGGCCACATAACACTTTTGTTTCACACTGACGTAAGTTGGCAAGGAACAACAAAACTCCTTATGGCATAGCAATGTATGGCCTCATTGCATTTATAACATTATGAAAAAACATATTTCTGACAGAAAAATTACCTATTTGAAAAACTACGAAAAGGCAAAATGGCTTATATTGTTAAAGCCATTTTAGACTCCTCCAAATGACTAGAATTCTCTCTTTAAATAATAAGAGATGTCTGTTATAGATAGAGGAAGGGGGAGGGGGGGGACATTGTGATTTTACTGATGGTTCGGTGGGGCGTGACCAATTAAATGTTGCAGACCACTTCTCTAAACCCTCTTTTAAAAAGTTTAAAAATAAGTTGAAAACTAAACCTAACTGACGTTGTTATATAAAATCTTTTAGTAAAATTAATATATAATATGGAAGGCGTTTCTTGTTTGTTTGAATAAATAAGTTTTTACTTTCTAGAAACCTCCATTTAAGCTGAAAGTCAAGGTTTATACTGCTACTTAAAAATATGTTTCTGCTATAGTCTACAACAATTTATTTATTTTTTAAATCCACGTGCTTTCATTTTAAAAAAATGGACACATAAAAAATTAAAATCATTATTTATCATTTGTTGTGTATGTTTATATACCGCATTAAAAAAATTGTTGATTTTACTGTATAATACTGGCACCCCAGCTGCCAGTATTATACCGTAAAATTAACACTATTACACACGTATAATACACTGTAACACAGTAAAATAAGCAGTAATACACAACCGCGCATGCGCGGCAGGTATAATACTAGCAGTTGTCAATATTATACTGTAAAATCAACAATTTTTTTTTTTTTTGCAGTGTAATTGTTTCAATCATTGAAATAGTATTTAAAATCGCATAACCTGTATCACAATGATACAATTACACATTGATATTGTATTTCAATAATTGATGTGATCAAAAGTGCGCATGTTTATTTATATTGGCATTTATTTATACATTTATTTTACACTGACATACATTTATTAAAATTGACATTATACCATTCTTCTATTGTTATTTTTCAAGTCACTAATTTTGTAACACATCTAAATCCTATTTTGCGAAAAGAACATATACAAAAAAAGTTAAATAATAAAGCTAAAACATGCTTTTACAAAAAATCGTTTAGTAAAAGTAACATATTACATTTAAAAAGTTTCTTTTTCGTTGAATAAATAAGTTGCTAGAAACCTCCATGTAAGCATAAAAAATCGAGTGTTTAAAAATATTCCCCTTGAGATTTATTTTCTGTTGCATTTTGCAATAGTTTCAAAACATCTTCTGCTTCACATGCGTATTAGTACCACATAAATTCATTCAAGAGGCATCTTAATCTTTGTTTCTAGTATTATCTGTTGTTTTATCTTTAAAAATATCTTTAGTTGAAAGCATGCAGTGGAATGTGTTGTATATATTTATTTTTTGTATTTATGGTGTTTTGAATAATGTTCAAACAGAAATTCATGATGTTATTTTCGCTTAATTTCAAAATAAATTTTCGATTAACTGCTGTCATGAGGTAGTAAATTTTAATAAGAAATCTGTTATTTAATCTCATATAAGACAATTTTACTTTGTGAAATTTTTATCTCAAAGGATAAGTTTGCATTATATTATGCATTGTTACGTTTTATGGAAACTCAAAACATTTGCTTTCTTGGAAATCGCATTTACTCTGATTTAATAAGGATTTCTAGAAGACTTTCTAAAGATCAAATATTTGCGTGTTTAAAGTTGAATAGGCTTATTACAAAGTATTCAACAATCCGATTTATTTCTCGTAAAACTGAACAAAATTGTTTTGTTTTCTGTCTATCATTTTAAATTATAAAGCATGATTTCAGAAATTTCCCCTTTACGTACATTAAAATAGTAGTAATTTTGTAATTATTTACATTTTATTTATTTGTTTGTTTTTTCTTTCACGCAGACTCGGTTTTTAACACTTTCCAGCATAGTCAAAAGTGTTTATGAATTTGGTTTGTTTGCCTGCCCGTCTGTCTGTCCATGCTCTAACTCGCGTAAATATACTCGGATTGTCATGCAATTGATATATGTTATTGAAGTTTGGCATATTTGGTATTGAAAATGAAGCGTGTAGCATTTATAGTTCGTTTACAGGGACACTCAAAATAATTCCGTTACATTATAGTCAATGGGGAAAAATCGTTTTCCGTGTATTTTAATGATGTTGCACACATATCACTGAAATTGACACATATCACTGAAGTACACTACAAAGGGCTTACTATAGAATATTAGTGTGCTTAGCATTCATCGTTCATTTACAGGGACAAACAAAATAATTCGGTTACAGTACTGTCCATTATCGATAATTGTCGGATGTTGTGGTACAGTTGTGGTACGCGTTTTTAAATTTAACTAATTTTTTGCCTATTTACTTGGTGTAAATAAGTTCTATAGATCATATACAGGGCAGCACAAAAGATCTCGAGTACATTTTCGTTTATTGATGGAAATTGCTGAAGGAGAATTTTCAACTGTGCTATGAGTTTCCTAACTGAACTAAATTTTAGTCTACTATGTATACATACAAATCTGTAGATCATATACAGGACTGCTCAAAATAATTCGGATATTTTTCGGACTATTGATGTTAATTCCTGAAATTGGATTTTCAAATGTTTTATGCGTTTTCCAAATTATTTATTTAGACATGGGTGGAGCTAGTAGAACTTTAGCTCTTCAGTAGGCCCATTTTTCACCTTATTAATCTGTTGACGCATTCCGGAAGTGTTGGAAAGTGTTTCATAATTTATGCTTGATGCATGATATTTCGTTCTTGTTACATTTATACTACGCATATTATTGTAGTCTAGTGGACAATATAAATAAGTGAATCAAATTATGTTTTAAGAAAAACGCAATCTAAATATGAAGTGTATCTCATTAACTAGGCTACAGTGCGCACATTATTGTGATCCAGTGGAACATATAAATGAGTGATTCAAATTATTAATTAATACATATTAGACAATTGCACCATGAAATATTATAAATAAGAATGTTTTGATATAAACACATAAAATTGCTAAATGATACACAAAACAAGAACCTTTAGATGCATTTATATGAATAAATATGATTGTAAAAACATAAAATCTATGTTTCGAACTGCTTCTGCAGTCGTCCTCAGGATAAAATATGTTGTTGAAGTGATCTAAAAATCCAGCAACGAAAGATTTTTGCATGAGACACAATTTGTTGTGTCATTGACCAATTACATGATTAGAAAATTGCAACGGCGCTATCCAGTCCAGTGAGTAACACCAGAAAAATTAAAGCGAAAAAAGTTAGAGATGAATCGAAAGTTCAATTACAGATTATCAAGTGCCACCACCTATGACCAAAGTAACACTGTACCCTGTTTGTCTGTGTACCATTTAGCAATTTTATGTGTTTTTATGAATGCATTCATATTTATGATTCAAATTATGTTTGGAGAAAAATGCAATCTAAATATCTAATTTATCTCATTATCTCATGTGTAATGGACGCATTTTTTCTAAACTTTAAGGCTAAAAATAAAGATGCGCAATATACACGGAATATTTCCAACAGCTATAGGTAACATTACAAACGTTCACGAAGTCATTTAATACAACGCATCGGTATTATAAGAAAACTGCACGAATATAGAAGTATTAAGTACTGCAATAAGTGAAGTAATTTGCATTCTTACATATCGTAGTTTGTTTATTATCAGAAAATTTACGATATAAATTTCCGGTGTAGATAAATGTTTTAAAACAAAATTTCCAACGAAAAAAAAGTGCATATTGCAGAAACATTAATTTTATGGTATTTTAATAAAGCGTCTAAATATAAGCAAGTGAATACGCTTATTTAGGTTTCAGAAAAATAAATATTCAAGATTTTTACAGATTTTTTTTTAATTCCCGAATTTTATTTTATTAAAATAGCATGGTGCGCATTATATATGAACATGAGATATATATTTTTTTTTCGTTTTCCCCTATCAAAAAGAGGGTGCGCATTATACAAGCGTGCGAATGATACAAAAGTAAATACGTAGTAAATAAGTATGTAGTGGTATAGTATATAATAAGTATATAGTGGTTAAAACATTTTAAAATCTTCTCTTTTCCTTGTTTATATAAGAACCTATATTACTACAAAATATCACAGTACAGGAAAAACATTCCTTCTAATATTAAATAGCAATTACAACTATAGTTTCGAAGCAATTGATTAGAACTCACTTCAATCAGGTGCAGCAGAGAAGTTGACAGTTGTTACTCTTGTAAAAGTAAAAGTAGTTCTGCTAATAAGCTTTCAATTCTTTGATATAAATAGTAAAAAATGAACGTGGAAGATTAGCAGAGTGATAAAAAACTGCCATTTCTAATAAATATATCAAAGGGAAAAAAATGGAGCAACGTGGAGTAAACATCACCAACCACGCTCAATCACAGGAAATAAAAGTGATTATTATGACTGTTAATTGGACATCATCAGTTTTATTATACTAACTATTGAAAATTCTTTAATCAGTTTCGATTTTTATACTGCCTCTTTGTAATAAGATATTTAGGCTAATGGTTACAGAAATAACACATTACCTTTTTTACGCCTTTCTTTTGCTTGTTTCAGCGTGGGTGGAAATTCTTACCATAGCCTGTAAAAAGCTTCAGAGCGTTAATATTTTGAAGATGATGATCCTATCACACAAACTTTATATATATATATATATTATGTACACTTTGAGAAAGTTAATATTTTGTGGAGAGTTCATCACAACAGTTTAGTTTAACAACACAAAAATATTTATATTTATTGTAGCAATCAGGTAAAAAGTCAGTGAAGCAACTGGGTTAATTTACTAATTTCGTTAGCCTTAATGCAGAATAAATTCGAAAGGCAGAGGAGGAAGAACTTATTCCATCCTTCACTTGAAACTCAATACCAAACACAGTCAAAAAGTCTTATCTTTGTGGAGAAAGATACTTGCAAGTACTTCAAGCAAAATACCTCCCTTATTATTAATTCGCAAAGTATAAAGAACACTCCAACTCCACCGAGCACATTCATTCCCAAGAAATTTAGAGGCCAAAGAAGAAAAGTTTCGATACCAGTCATACACTTGTGTTAGTCATCAGGATCTCATTCAAAACTAGGTATCCATAGAATATACTTAACTCGAGTGTGCAAGGTTATTCTATCAAGTGCGGACATCTGATACTCAGAAATACATGAAAAATTCAGTTATCATGTATCGTTTACGGTGATAATCGTTTAAATAAGTCGTATAGTATTTTATATTGTATCGCAATGATGCAATGATGCAATGAACATTGGATAATGTATAAAAGTAAATGACACTTCATATGATCCAAAGAGTGCATACTGATGGATAAAGTTTTGCAAGATTTATTACGTAGTCTTATTAAAAAATAACTCAAAAATCCAAGTCTTGAAAAATGCATAGTTTCAAACAAACTTTGTGCAAAATTTCAAAACTTTCAGTTTAAATATGGAGACAAAGGTAGATTTTTAAATGAAAGAGGTGATGGAAGATGGTCCCACATTCCCCAGTGACAGAACTATCTTCAAGTGTCTGCAACGCTAATAATGTTTTCAAAAATAGTCTGCAATACACAATATATCATATTAATCTATTCTTGCTGCTATTGTAGTTGTATTGCTAATTAATTAAGGCATCAGCATTTATCAGCCTTTCTGAGTAAAAAAAAAAATCTGGAATTCACAGCAAATATTCTGAAAGGTTACAACAGAGGGGGGAAGGGAGAAAATCCCCTCTTGGCAATAATTATTCTTGTTGCAGGTCGAATTAACTTTTGATTCGAGTCAATTTCAGGTTGAGAGTAGATTCTTGCAAATTGGGTTCAGGTTAACCCGATTTTTCAAAAGTTAGTTCAGTATATTGTTTCAGATTTAAAACTATGCCTATAGTAATAAGCATAGAACTTTGTGTGTCTGCTGTTTTCTAAAGGAATGCTGGATCGTTTCCGGGACTATTTCACAAAATTCACGTTTTTTTTTGTGAACCTTTGACGAAATTAGAGTTTCTGTTTTCCCCCCGATCCTTTGGCGAAATTCACGTTTTTTTTTTTTCGTGGCCCTTCGACAAAATTCGCACTTTTTTCCACGATTCTTTGACGAAATTGGGTTTTTTTTCTGCGGCCATTTGACGAAATTTGCGTTTTTTCTGTGGCCCTTTGATGAAATTTGCATTTTTTCTACGATCCTTCAACGAAACTCATGTTTTTGTTTAGTCTTTTGACGAAAATCAAGTTTTTCGAGGCTCTTGACGATATTTGTGTTTTTATCGCAATCTGTCAACGAAATTATCCATTTTCCCAGATCCTTTGATGAATTTCACGTTTTTTCTTTGGCCTTTAAACAAAATTCTGTTTTTTTCCGCAATCCTCCGACGAAATTTGCCGTTTGTTCAAGATACTTCGACGAAATTTGCTGTTTTTTCGAGATCCCTCGACGAATTTTACTGTTTTTTCGCGATCCTTCGACGAAGTTTTCCGTTTTTTCGAGATCCTTCGACGAAATTTAAATTTACCGTTTTTTGGTGATCCTTCGACGAAATTTGCCGTTTTTCGCTATCTGTCAGCAGAATTCTCCGTTTTTTTTTTTTTTTTTTTTGCGATCCGACGACAAAATTTGCCGTTTCTTCGACGAAATTGACCGTTTTTTCGTGATCCTTCGACGAAATTAACAGTTTTTTCCACGATTCTTTGACGAAGTTTCATTTTTTCTCCGTAGCCCTTCGGCAAAATTCGTATTTTTCCGCGATCCTTCAGCGAAACTCATGTTTTTTGACGAAATTTGCGTTTTTTCACGGCCTTTTGACTTAATTTGTGTTTTTTTCGTGATCTGTCAATGAAATTAGCCATTTTTGCAATTTTTAAATGAATTTTGCGTTTTTCCGCGATTCTTCGACGAAATTCGCCGTTTTTATGCGCTAGCACGTCCGCGGCATCGCTTCTGGAGGTGCCTTAAAATGACTGCGACGCCTGTCGCAGCGTCGCGTACATTCTGCTACGGGGCCACATTTTATAAAATAATTATTTGTTTAAATGAATGTTCTTTATATCATGTTTCAAAATAGTTGGCAAAAGAATTAGAACTGAATATTGATAACAACTTAATGTTAGCAATACATGTAATACGGTATTATGCTTAGCACAAATATAATGAAAGATTGCAAAATTGTGGCAGTACATCGTAAACAGTAAGATATTTTTTATGTTAATTTGTAAAATGCATGTTATTTTCTAGAAATTAATGCTTTTCTTTGTTTTATTTTCTTGCTGTTTAATTTATAAAGGTAATTCACTAATTATTGCTTGAAACAATTGAAAAAATTCTCAAAAAATTACGCTAAGATTTTATGTAAATGGCTTCCTTCAATATTTTTTAGCTTCAAAAAACATACATTTTGCATTAATATAATTTATAATGTTTTAATCCTTCACTAAAAACTAAACATGCTGCGATACAATCCCTTAACGATCTTGATCTACAATGCCCAGATCTGTTTTCTTGACCATGGGCCTTGAGGTGCTAAACAGCATTTCAGCCTAGCACGGGATCTTCAGTGCTTAGTTCCCAAGAAAGTTTCATACTCATTTTATCGACCCCAAAGGGATGAAAGATTTAGTGAAGCTTAAAGTATTGAATAAACTGGTGTGATACTATAAAAGGATAAAAACTTCTTAATAACACCATAAAATAAGGAATTCGCTAGTCCTTTCGAAATAACTTTGTCTTTCTTCGCCAGGAGCAAAGAAGACGTGCAACCACTTTGAAGGAAGGATCAAGATTGAAAGGAAATGGGAAGGAAAGAAAGTCAAGTTAACCCTTAGACTCCCAGTGGGACACTATGTCCCAGTGCAACTTCAAAAATTACCACTAGACACAGCAGTCCTTGAAACGATTGGAAAAACCCTGTCTGATTTCCCCACTGGTCTGTCATGTTCATTTGGGATCGTAGTTGACCGTTTGCTAGGTAGATGGCAGCCCAAGGCGGGGCTTAGTGTGTTAGCGTAGCAAAAAAAAAAATGGTAGTCAAGGGGTTAAGGGAACAACCAATAAGAAAGCAGAAGGCTTCAGTCAATCACGGAAGAGAATTACCTAGAACGCAGAAGAAAAGGAAAGTCATGAAGAAAATTGGAAAAAAATCAGACACACACACCCTCACACACACATATATATATATATTGTTTTTTGTCTCTCTTTCCCTCCCATTTCCGTAAGTCTTGTCCGTGCCTTCAATGTGGTTCCACATTGTTATAGACTATGAAAAACAACTTTCTTTCGAAAGGTCATGCGCATTCCTTATTTTATGGTATTAGCAAGATGTTTTTATGCTTTTTTAGTGAAGCTTGTCCAGTTCGCAGCCCAGATTAGAACTGTGGACTTGTAGCGTGTTAGACATGCTCGCTAGTCACTACGCTACTGGGGTTCTTAATTCTTAACTACTGTGACAAAATTTGCCGCATAGCTAATTTAAGCTGTCTATGATCGAAAGATTAATGAAATGCAAGATTACCTCATAGGATACTGTTTCTGTACTAAATTTTATGTACAGGACTGTTATAATTAAAATTCTTCCATTCATAAGTCTCTAGCGATAGGACTAGGGTTAAAAAAATAATCAATATTTCTATCTATAGCTAAACTGAAAATTACAAGTTAAACTGTGAAAATTGAAAACAACATATAGTTAAGGGTTAACATAAGTTACTTAAATGATTTTACAAAGCAAAACAAAAGAAAATTTATTGTATAGTTTCAAGAGGTCGGAAATAGTTAATAAATAAAAGCAGTACTCCGAACTGAAGCTGTAAATAAATTTTAGAAAGAACTAAATTACGCCAAAGCGTTCCAACAATGCAGTGTTTTCTTTTTAAGTGATTTATTTTTTTCTACTGTCATAAAACTCACCAGAAATGCTTCGTAAAGCTGCAAATAATCTTGTTTTCAGCTGCAGATGCAAGTACAAACTGTTTTATGTCAAACAAATTACGATTAGTGATATGTCATGGTTGTTTGCAGTTTGTCTGGGATTTGTGGCTTTTTTTTCTTATTTTCATAAGAGAGGGTATTTTTTGTAAAAGCAAAAGTGTAAAAACATCAGAGAGATTTAATAAAATTTGTCAGCTGCACTGTTAAATTTTGATTTCAAATAGAAATCAATAATAAATATTAATTAAAAAAAGAAAAAAACCCATAGAAATTTCTAAAGAAAAAAAAACAGAGGTTACATAATTGATAAATGTTAATTTTATGCAATGAAACCTTTACATTTACATAGAAAGTTGTTATATTGGGAATTAATCTGGTTTAAATTTCTGAAAAGCTGATTTTTAAATTTCCATTGTTTTTTTCCTCTTCCTTCATTTATTAAATTGTCTTCAGCTTTTTTTTCTTATTTAACCATGTACATTTAAAAATAGCGAGCAAAATATAAGTAAAAACTAAGAATTAATAACAATTTATGCAAATCTGTATAAGTACTCGTAACATAGTAACAATCTGGATTACAAAAAAAATTAAGTTTATCACAAAGAAAGATTGCAAAAACAGAACAATTAATAGTAAAAACTTAAAATATCTCTATTTTGTTTCTACAAATGTATGTCCTGATATAGAAATTAATATTAGAATGTTTAATTTATCAAACTAATTCATTAACTACTGAATTTAGGGGGGAAATCTTAAACAAAGTCAGATTTTATGTACAAAATCTGACTTCAGGTATCTTTTAAGTTTCTAACATAAATTTAATATTGATATTTCCAATGTATTAACAAAAGGACACATAATTCTTTATACTGGACAGACCTAAGAAGATTTATTATATAGTTTTAAGAGGTCGTAAATAATTAATAAATAAAGGATACAACTCTGAATTGAATCTGTAAATTACACATAGAGAAAACAGAAAATATGCTAAAGCCTTCAAACAATGCAGTGCTTTTATTACTTACCCATCATACGTAGTATAGGGTAAATCTTGTAATCGTTTTGAAATTCGAAAAAAAAAATTAACGGATTTACACGTTTCAGACACTGGAGATTCCGAAAAACATATTTTTAGGAAAAAAAAATTGCCGTCCGTCTGTGTGTCTGTAAACGCTCTATCTCCCGAACAAATCGAGATAGAGACTTGAAATTTGGTGTGTACTTAGTATGTAACAATGGGAAGAAGCTTATTGAATTTCAATAACCTCGATTATCCGGAACTATTTTTTCTGAATATCTGGACTCTCGAAATATTTGTTCTGATAAAAGGTACATAAAAATTTTCAAAATTGTTTATTTTAAGGAGGGAATATAAAAGACAATAAAAAAACATAAATTTTGCATAAAGAATGAAGTTGATCGGATAATTAGTTTTCGAGATATTTTTAATCATATTTTTCACACTCTTCGATTTTTTCTGACCCTATTCAAATTTCAATTCAAAGATATATTTTAATTGGAAATGAGACGCTTAATCCGACGCAGTAAAACGTTAGTTAATAGGATTATCAATTTTGGAGTTATAGAGCATTTAATGTTTATGACGTCATCAAGCCACGATTTTATTCGAAATGCAATGCATTTTATCAATAGTTTACACATGTTTTATTTTAATATTTTATGTTATGCATATCCATGATGGGTAAGTATTACGGTGGACCTCAACGACTAGTTTTTAATTCAGGTGAATTATATGTTTAACCATCCTAAAACACACCAGAAATATTTCGTAAAGCAGCAGATAATCTTGTTTTCAGCTGCAGATGCAAACTCAAACTGTTGTATGTCAAACAAATTACGATTAGTTATTCGTTGTCAGAGGTGGTTGATCTATCGTTTTGCCATTTTCTTTTTATTATTTTTACAAAATAGCATTTTTATTTTCTTTTTAAATGTAAAAATGCTAAAACAGCCACCGCAAATTTAATAAAAGTTAATGGCACTTTCGTATTATCGCCAAAGATTTCATGTTAAGTATGTATTCATTATGTGTATGTATGCATGCATTTATACGTGGTGTCTGAAAAGTCTGGAAACGTTATAAATATGACTTTTATTATTTTTTGTATTTAATTTTTTTTCACACAGTTTTTAACAGAAAATTATAAAAAAAATTACCTGTATTGCGTATTTAGTATTTCTATAACCGATATTAATGGCATAAAATTCTGTGCAGTAGTTTTTGAGAAAATTGATTTTTATAAAAATTGAAAAAAACATTTTTATCTCATAAAATATCGATATTTATAAGGTGACAATACGGGAAAATTACTGTCTGGTATGTACTCATAACTGGAAAAAAAAGATCAGAAAAATTTATTGCAGGGCATGCTGTTCATGCTTATACTGCTATGTTCTTTATTACGTAGATTTAAGTAATTATAAATAAAAAGTGTTATCCCAAACTAAACCTGTATATCAAAGTTAAGAAAAACAGAAAATACACAAGACACAGAAAATTTCTACATTCCAACACTTTCTTTTTTAACTTAAGTTATTTATGAGTTCGAAAAAATCGTAAAAAATACTGGAAATACTTCGTAAAGCAGCAGATAATCTTGTTTTCAGCGAAAGATGCAAGTACAAATTATTTTATGTCAAACAAATTACGATTAGTGATATTTTGCGAGAGATTATTGTTTACAGCAGACGCTCTGTTATTTTATTTTTATTTTTTTACAAAAGAGTTTATTTTGCTCACTGTTGAGACGTAAAAGAATTTCTGAGATTTAATAGAATATAAGAATATGAATATAAGAATCTAATCTAGCATACATTTTACAGCTAGAAATTATTGAATAGAAATTTTTAAAAAATATTGAAAACTTCCTCATAGACAAATTTTATTTATGTGCTAGAGAGCCTAATATTCATAAATTCTTATGTATTTTTTAAACATATATTTTGTTCATTTTAAATAAAGTGTATAAAAGAAGTAAACATTCAATTATCAATAACTAAAACCTGACTAAATATTATTAAAACCCGATTAAAACCCCAAAAGCCGAACGAAGTTTTATTTTTATTTTAACTTACTATGGAACAGATATGCTATAAGACTGTCTGGTTGACAGGTTTTATTTCTGTGCTAGACAACCTAATATTAATAAATAAATTCTTATTTACTTTTTAACCCTTTTTATCCTGATGGTTCTTATAAGTACCACTTTAACCCCTTCGCGACGAGCATCTTTTACAGAATTTTTAATCTGCTACCACCGGTTTTACAAATGAGAAATTTTCACCTAATTGAATCGCAAAAATGCTATGATTAGATAAGGAAAACTTTACAGAAAAAAAACAAAACTGGTGGAAATAATCGAGGATTCTGAGCATCTAAAAAGTAGCTGGAAAATCAATTCAGGATATAAAGGGTTAAAGATGTATTTTGTTAATTTTAAATAAAGTGTGTAAAATAGTCAAACGATTATGCGTTTTCTTTTTCCTGTACCTAATTGTAGTTACATTTTACATACATTTATTTCTGTCATATTATGTTAAATGTATTTCTTTTAGACTGCTGTTTTCCTGAAATAACGAGAACTGCATTAAAAGTATTGTTGAGTTCGTCATTCTGTAGAAATAGTAATTTTTATTTACTTAAAAAAAAATTAATTTAAAAACGTAATTTCATTCTAATTGTTGCTTGAAAAATAAATAACACTCAGTTGATAACTTATAAATTTTGAATTATACGGTTTAACTTTTCGTTTGAACTTAACATTTATTTTGTATTGTGTTTTTCATTAATTATTTTTATAATTCATTTCTATTAAAGTATTTTCATTTACTTTGCAGGTGAGCTGGATTTTCTCATGATTTTTCATCACACAACTGGGTGAGTTCTATTTTAGTTTTAATGTCTACAAGTTCATTTGTCATTGCCTATTGTGTCCAAAAGCCATGTGGAAATCGGTTACCTAGGTGCTGATTGCTAAGAATTTTATCAATCGTATTGTAACATATTTATTCTTTGATTTTTACTTAAGGACATTTTTAACAATTCTTATTTTGAAAGAATTTTTCGTAACCGCGCCCGATAACTTCACAGGCTTTTTTAAAAGAAGCTACTTAAAAAAAAAAAAAAATCAGATTGTTTGATTCCCAACAGTTTTTTAAAATAGTGTAATTGGCATTATTCTTGTATTATTTAACCGTTTGAGTGCTATGAAGCGCGATAGCGCCGCAATGTATCTGCGGATCAAACAAATTTTGTTTCAACCCAGAAATTTTATTCAATAATTGAAATCATTTAATTTTTATTCAACAGTTGAAGTATTTACAGCGATCTAGTGAGTTACATTTTATAAGATAAAATTTCTGGGTTGAAACACAATTGTTTATTCCGCGGATTATAGGCCGAATTTTCAGCATTAGAATGGTTAAAATCTGTCACTAAGTAAGGCGAATATTTCTACTTCACAAAAAAGGTGGCGTTGAAGTAATCTGAATTAAAAAAAGTAGTTTATGTACAAGAAAAAAAAAAGCCAAAAAAAAAGGGGGGTAAGTAAAATTGTGATCTTTAAAAATTTATCCATTTTAAATACTTTAAATTTGAGAAAAATACTTTGATTTTTTTTACTAATAAACTCAACATTTTAAGAATAATTTTAAGAATAATAAAATGGGGTAATAAAAAAAATCGATGTATTTTGAACGAACTTTCCGAAAATTACCAGGCAATTAAAGGGTTAAATTTCGCATTATTTTATCTTTAAAAATTTTAGATAATTTAGAGTAATAGATCACGATTTATCCAACTCATTTGCGATTAATCTGTACAAGACTGCCACTAGCGACTATATACAGTGTGATTCATAAATATCGAAACAATAGGCTATCTCTTTAAATATTTCTCCTAGACACATACTTCCAATTGCAAAGTTTCATAAAAAAAGGTGCAAAATTTGATGAGATAAGTTGCAACTCCATGGGGGGGGGGGGTCTATTTGAGAAAATACAAAAATTAAATTTTTATACGGCCCCCGTAGGATAAAATTTCCAATTAGGAAATTTTTCCTAATATTCCGTGATATCTGCAAAACTCAGGGAGATATGTCCGTTTTAATAATTCGTGAGGTTTCAAGGGATCAGACACTAATTGAAATGCGTGTAATTCAAGAAACAATGTTACTGTAAGGTGTCCGGGAAACATTTTATTTATTTATTTGTAGAGTTAGAATTTTGAATTTATTGTGATGATTAGCCATATAATTTGTAAACAGAATCACATCATAAGACTTGTATAAAAAGAAAAAATAATCAAAAAATGCAGAGTAATTTAAAATTGTTATAACTCGAAATATTATTTGTCGATATGATTTTTTTTCCCTTTAATTAAACA
Organism: Maratus michaelseni; assembly: GCA_963931845.1. Taxonomy (NCBI): domain Eukaryota; kingdom Metazoa; phylum Arthropoda; class Arachnida; order Araneae; family Salticidae; genus Maratus; species Maratus michaelseni. Next base: position 301,776,085 of record OZ007589.1, read on the forward strand.
GAAATATATAAGTTTTAATTTTCATTCAGCATTTTGAAAAAAAAAAAAAAAAAAAAAAAAAAAAAAAAAAAAAAAAGATGCAACTTATTTTAAACAAATCATATTTTCAAAAGTGAATAATTTTTTTTCAAATTTGCCGAATTAAAATTTAAGTAAAATATTTGAAAAAGATATATTACAAGTTTTAATCATTTATAGAGGTTATTGACTTATATAAATTTAAAGATGAGAAATGCTGAAAAAAAACTTATGATGCCGAAAAATGTATTTAAAGATTTAAACAAAGATTGGGTCCTAATAGAACGTTTAAATGCTTTTTAAAAGCTTCCAGGTGAATAAGTAACTCCTTCCTGTAGCTTCAATTTCTGATTACGATAGTTTGGCTCTCGGGTACAGATATTAAATTTGTTTAACGCATACCCTAGTCTCTCATACAAATCTGGTATACAGCGAAATTTACAAAATTTAAGTTTATTAGAAATATAAATTTCTTTTATGCACTTTATGTTTCAGGTCGGGTTTATTGATATGATGCGAAAGAAAACCATTTTCATGGGCGTTGCACTTAATTTAATTCATTATCTAGACAGGTGTCTGTGTATATTTCAGATTTCTGCACAAGCCGAAATTTGTACAAAAAAATTCCCATTTATCTTAAGATACAATTAAGATTATTTTAAAGAATACTACATACATATTTATAAGAAAATTTTACAGTATAATTTAGATTACTATGTTTTCGCATGACAAAAACATAGCTGGCAAACCTTCCACTAATCCTCCGTAATATGTAGATTAATTTGAACCAGTTAACCCCTTTAAAACTAGAAATTGTTTAATGAATCTTTGACTTATTTAATTTAAATGTTTTAAGTCTAATCATTACTACATTTAATTGAATTTCTTAAAAGAGTTTCTGGTTCGAGCGTATTGAACCTGGGCCAAATAAACACACTTATAACGGAAGATTAGTGAGAGCTTGGCATCTATTAAATAAATACGCAATAGCAACGTTAATGATTCTTTATAACTATTAGACTGTTATATTCGAATAAAGATTTATTTTAAAAAACAATGTCGTTTGGAATAAATGAAAAATAGGTTTAAAAACATCATAACTTTTGAAACTGTATAACAAAAAAAAAAAAAAAAGATTTTTGAAAATATTTCTGTGTAATTTATAAAATATCATTTCCAATGATTCCGTTAACAGAAGTTTCATTATCGCTATTACTATTTTTATAAAACTTATTGCCTTCCCGACAAGTCCTAAGAACAATAAAGACACGGTCCAGCCAGCGGGCCGTGCCGATTACGACCCTGGGATCAATCTCAGCCTCATGCAGACCTCTAGCATACTTCTCAAGCAAGTTTAACGTAAAAATCTATACGCTAATATTTTATATCTGAAAGTTAAGGCATCGTCTTAGATCGACTTTTAATAATGTGTGAATGTATGCTCGATCCCTAACTTGCATTGCAAATGAACTGATATCGCGTCTCTCAGAGGTATGCTTAAGTGGTGCAAGTCACGAATTTTGGATTTTAATATCTCTATGAATTTTGCAGATATAAAGACATTTTTTTTGTTTAATTCAGGACTGGATAATGAATAATTTCCTAATTGGAAATTTTATCGTACGTGGGCCGTATAAAAATTTAATTTTTGTATTTTCTCAAATAGACCCCCCATAGAGTTGTAACTTATCTCATCAAATTGTGCACCTTTTTTTTATGAAAATTTGCAATTGGAAGTATGTGCCTAGGAGCAATATTTAAGGAGATAGCCTATTGTTTCGATATTTATGTGAATCACACTGTATATACATCTATTTTTTTTTTTTTTTTAATTCTCGCACCACTTTTTCAAAACAAAATTTTTCACTTACACTTTCATAGCATGTGCAAGAGAAATGTACTATAAAATTTATTTCTATAAAATAGTCGCCAGTGACAGCCATGTCTGTAGAATTCCATTTCATTTTTCATTTTCTGTTTATTTTACTAATGGACTCAGGATTTTAAAAATAATAAAAAAAAATCGACGATTTTGGAACGAATTTTCCGACAATTACCTGACGATTAAGGGGTTAAATTTCGCATTATTTTAGCTTTAAGAATTATAGATAATTTAGAGTAATATATCACGATTTATCCAACTCATTTGTGAGTAATCTGTATAAGACTGCCACTGGCGACTATTTTTTTTTTTTTTTTTTTTTTTTTTTTTTATCTCGCACCACTTTTTCAAAACAAAATTTTCCATATGCACTTTTATAGCATGCGCAAGAAAAATATACTAGAAAAATTATTTCTTTAAAATAGTGGTGTGAATAGAATATAAAAATAGTCCTTAGTGACAGCCCCGTCTGTAGAATTCTGTTTCATTTTTACAATACAGTACAGCCTTTTTTAAATGGAATCGCTAGAGACCGGAAAATATATCAGCCTTAGGCAGGTTTTTGTCATAGAAAATATAATTATATGGCTTTACTTCTGTCATGATCATGGATTTTTTTTCATTTAAGTCATGATTACGTTATTGGCAGACTGCGTTTTCAGAGCTTTTGCTGTACTCATAGAACAAAGTTTGTCTCTGTATGTTGAAAAGAGTATGCTTAGCTTACCAAATGGTAAGTATAACTGTATGCTTACTAAAGAATGGTACTTGAGTGTCATAATATCCACTGATAATTCAATGAGCATAAAATCATTTTTTTAAACGACATGTAAACAATTGATATGAATTAGTATTAAGAGTTGCATAAGTTAAAGATGAATTATGAAGAATGTGAATGAAAAACAAATTTAAACAAGTTGGAAATTGTACGTCAAACGTTACAAACGAGGTGCGTTCGTACGCACGTTTTAGAATTAAATTCATGATATCCCGTGCGTAGAACGGGTTAAACAGCTAGTTAAGTATATATTTTATGACACTGTTCATACAAATATCTTAACTAGTTATATAAATATTCAGATATATATGTATCAGCTAGTTATATAAATATTCAGATCTTGATGATTTTTAATTCTGTGAAATGAATTATATCGTCTGCAGATTAATTTCTGTAATAAAATAAGTATCTCGGTCGCTTGACGATTTAACATCCATCGGAAGCTCCTCTAACAAAAAAGCACCGATTTAAAAAAAAAATCAAATTTCTTAATAAATATTTTTATTAATATCTCCTAAAGTTTTGATTCGATTTTAATAAAATTTGAAATGTCTCGACAAAATTCTGCAAAGATAATATATTTTAAATTGCAAACCATTTGGTTGGGTAGTTTTTGCGTTGTTATATGCGGACAGACAGACAGACGGACGGACAGACAGACAGACGGACGGACAGACGGACGGACCAAACGACGACTATAGGTGCTACGTATTTATATAATTACGAACGCACCTAAAAAGTGTGTAAACAACTTTTTTAACGAATTGAAAAACTTCATACTGTACATTAGTCTTCAAAAAATGGAAGTTAATTTGATTGTTTAAATCGCACAATTAATTTCATCATCATTTATTATTATTTTTTTTTAATTTAAACCGTTTTTGTGAAGTATTTATTTAAGGTAAAAGCTCAATTTGTGAAGAAATATGAATGCTCTTAGTCTTAAAATCGTTAAATATTTTAACAGTAACATGTATACGAAAAGCTCCTCACATTTTCAGGTACACATCATGTCTGTGAATAAAAACCGCCAAGTAAATGCAACTTCGTGCATCTATATTTTCATGAATTACATTGCTGTAAGCAACAAATATTAAAATTATAGACTTCTTTTCATTATTGAAATTTCTGGCTGTATCATGAATTTTTCTAGCATTGGCACTTACATAGTTTCGCTTATATTGTTTTCAAATTTCCTTTAGTTGCTCTAAACATCATTTCTTCTTACTTCGCAGTGAATGATTTGGACTTGTGTGCAACTAAATGTAATAGTGTTATTTTTATTTATTTATTTATTTGTCAGGTTTTCTAGGTATTTGTAAGTAGTACATTATTTGCAAACTCCATTAGAGTTTCTACATAACAAATATAAAATTTCATTTTTTTTTATTTGAATATAAAAGTATTTCAAATTGATTTTGTCAATCTGTGATGCTCATCTTCAATTAATAAAGTTTATTCACATTGGTAAAGAAACTTAACATAATTTTTAAAAATCCTAAAATGCACGTGACTATACGAGTATATCTGTAAAAAGGAAATAATAATAAAAAAAAGATCGCGTGGGGCTATTTAATAATGACACGTTTTCTGAGAAAGTTTTATGAGAAGGAATTCTGTTTTACATATTTATTTCTCATATTTTCACAAGACACTTGCTGAAGTACCCGGCGTTCATTATCCATATTACTATTTTTACAAAAGACATTGCCTACCCGACACGTCCAGGAAACAATTAAGTTCATTTCCGGCCCGATCCGGGCAGAGTATGCAGAAACCAGTTGGAAATTGTACGTTAAACGTGACAACTGAGGTGCCTTCGTATTATAACTAATTTTACCCCCTAAAAAAAACATCCTTATTATTTCAGTGAATGGAATTTCATCGTCTGCTATGAGCGAAATGAGCATGCCTTTTTTAGGGTTTCGTTCATCTCCTACGTTGTCTGTCCGTCACACAGCCGGTTCTCAGAAACTATACAACTTACAGGCATGGAATTTTGTGTATTTATAGCTGAATACCTAGTATGAAGCTGAAAATCATAAAATTTGAAAAAATCGTATTATTCACCTACAATCGTATTCAATCGTATTATTCACCTACTAACGTCATATCTACTTGCTTTCTCTAAAAACCAAAAATCTAACAGCCTTTTCCTATTAAATTCAAACGTTTTTCGTTATAGCAGTTGTCAAAAATTAAAAATCTATAATCAAATTTTTTCTACAGTAATTAATTTTCTATTGAAATATTTCCATGTGAAAAATGAAAATGAAATAAAAAGTTTCACCAATTGAAAAAAAATATATTAATATGACGTCATATTGGTAATAAAACGGAAATTTTCAAACATTTCTCAATAGTAAAAGAAGTATGAGTATGTGTAAATACAGAAAGAAGTGTATCAGTATGAGAAATTAGAGAATAGCAAATATATCAGTTTGAGGAACGTATTGAATCATGATAAAAACCCAATTATGGAAATGTTGAAATATTTTAAAATTTTGAAGGTCTCTATACAACATGTTAAATTTTGAAATTCATTTTTTTAAATATCACATTTAGACCACATGACAGATATTATTATGACAAAGTATAAGAGCGGGATTCACCCGCTATCGTGCCAATTCAGATATTCGTAAAAACGAGTAAATTTTTACTTTTTAAAAAACATGACCTTTTTTTCTGGAAAACAATTTATTTGGATTTATTAAGGAAATGATAAAGTGTTTTCAAAGGAATATTAAACGAAACCCTTTGTGCGATCTTCGATCACACTTACCCACTTGTTTTCTTATTACTTATGCCACGTTTACAGATATTTTTTTTTTTTTTTTCACACAGAGAACGCTGACAAATTCACCATGGAGATTTTGCTTTGCGAATGATTACCTCCATGGTTTAATATTTCTATGATTCACGATGAACGAATCTCTTTTGTTTATTTACTTTAATGGATTGAGATATTCTGCTGTTAACCTAATTTTCACTGGAGTTATCTAAGAATCTATACATTTTTTAATGTAACTCATATCTCAAGCAAACAATTTTTTTGAACGATCTTTCTAAAAATGTAACTTTTATGCAATTTTATTTCAGAATCAGTTAGACCTTGCCATAAATTGGTGCTGATTAAGATTTCGTGTAAATCATATGACAAGTGGTGCTGCTGCATTATTTACAATTTTCGCGATAGTTATATCTCAAAAACTAATGCACAGAATTGAATCAAACTTCATATTCTGTTATACTTGCACGTAAATAGATCCTTATTAGGCTTGGGTGTATACTGCCCAACAGGTGTCGTTTTTATGTTCTTTAGGGTGCCGAAATGAATAATTCATTTGAAAAATGCAATACTTATATCTCTTTCTTACATGCACTCAATTCAACGAGCCTATACCTTTAGAATCCTCATGATGGGCATAGATTGTCATTTATTTTGGCAATGCGGTAGCAAGTTTTGAAGTATTAATGTGTATGAGATAGAAGAAAGTTTTGAGATTGGCGTTTCCGACGAGTTTTTACTTACCCATCATACGTTAGTATAGGGTAAGTCTTGTAATCGTTTTGAAAATCGAAAAAAAAAAATTGACGGATTTACACGTTTCAGACACTGAAGATTCCGAAAAACATATTTTTAGAAAAAAAAAAATTTGCCGACTGTGTGTGTGTCTGTAAACGCTCTATTTCCCGAACAAATTGAGATAGAGACTTGAAATTTGGTATGTACTTAGTATGTAATAATGGAAAGAAGCTTATTGAATTTTAGTAACCTCGAGTATCCGGAACTATTTTTTTTCGGATTCTCGAAATATTCGTTCTGATAAAAAGTATATAAAACTTTTCGAAATTGTTTATTTTAAGGAGTGATTATAAAAGACAATAAAAAAGCATAAATTTTGCATAAAGAATGAAGTCGATCGGATAATGAGTTGCCGAGATATTTGTAATTATATTTTCCACACTCTTCGCTTTTTCATGACTCTGTATTTCATTCAAATTTCAATTTAAAGATATCTTTTAATTAAATGATCTCATTTTCAATTAAAGATATCTTTTTTGAAAATGAGACGCTTAATCCGACGCAGTAAACCATTAGTTAATACGATTAACATTTTTGGAGTTATAGGGATGTTTCTTTTACGCAATTCAGTAATAGAACATTTAAAGATTATGACGTCATCAAGCGACGATTTTAATCGAATTGCAATGCATTTTATAAAGTAGTCGTTGGGGTTCCACCGTAATACTTACCCATCATGGATATGCATAATATAAAATATGAAAATAAAACATGTGTAAAATATTTATAAAATGCATTTTAATTCGAATAAAATCGTAGCTTGATGACGCATAAACTTTAAATGCTCTATAACTCCAAAATTGATAATCATATTAACTAACGGTTTACTGCGTCGGATTAGGCGCCTCATTTCCAATTACAATATATCTTTGAATTGAAATTTGAATGAAATACAGGGTCATGAAAAATCGACACTAATTATGTGAAACTAATTATCCGATCGACTTCATTCTTTATGCAAAAATTTATGTTTTTTTATTGTATTTTATATTCACTCTTTAAAATAAACAATTTCGAAAATTTTTATATACCTTTTATCGAACGAATAATTCGAGAGTCCGAAAAAATGGTTCCGGATAATCGAAGTACTATTACATACTAAGAACATACCAAATTTCATGTCTCTATCTGAATTTGTTTGGTTAAATAGAACGTTTACAGACCGACACACAGACAGACGGACGGCAAAATTTTTTCGCTAAAAATATGTTTTTCAGAATCTCCAGTGTCTGAAACGTGAAAATCCGTCAATTTGCTTTTCGATTTTCAAAACGATTACAGATTTACCCTCTACTACGTATGATGGGCAAGTAATAGTTTACACATGTTTTATTTTCACATTTTATATTATGCATATCCATGATGTGTAAGTATTACGGTTGCCCCCAACGACTAATTTTTACATGGAATGATTTCTTGAGCGGCCAAAGAGAGTAAGGAAATTTTTAAGTAATTTATTTCAAATCATTTAATTGCCAAATATATATATATTTTTAAACTGATAATCTGTGTATAGTTAAAAATTATATATCCATTATTGACTTCCATTTGTTCTTCATTTTTAACTACATTGTTATTTAATTATTGATAAATATGCCTATGATTATTGGTTGTTATAAAGTAATAAAATACAAAAAATGTATCTATGATGCAAGTTCAGCCTTATTTCAGTTGTCATCTGAAATACTAAGTAGGAGATAATTGCTTATTGTGAAACTTTTAGATTTTGTTCCATAACTCATTCTGTCCATGAATTTTATTCATTCTCATACTCTTATTACATATGAATGATATATTCTACAATATCTGTACATTTTCAAAAGTAAAAAAAAAAATCCTTTTGAAATTCCCATATTTTTTCTGAAATCCATATTTTATGCATTTTCATGCCTATAAAAGATTCTCTATGTTTATCTAATCTTTGCCGTAGCATACAAATTTGTAAGTTTTATGTTCTATATGCAGTGTAACGTAAAATAGGCTTCATGGGCTGTAAAGTTTGCAAAACTAGCTTTTTTTCTTATTCTGATATGAAAATTGCAAACAACATAGGATAAGTTATTTTTGAAATATGCATATAATATCTTGAAAATAAATAAAAATAAGGTACGAGATGCATGTATTTTGTGAAGAATTTTTTGATTTTCTTTTATATATTTTAAACCGAAGGTCTTAATTTCATTACAAAGTTTTGTACAATACACATAGTTAACTATCAATATGTTTGCTAATCAACTTTTACAAATGTGTTTTTATTGGTTGCTAATATAAAAAGTTGGAAACTGTACGTGAAACATGACAAATGAAGTGCGTTTGAACTGTTATTATTTAAGTGAAATGAATAAAAATAGGTACATTTTAAAGTTGGCAGAATTTTATCTTTTGTTGACATTTACTGAAAATTCCAATGGGAAACTTAAGCCGAGCTTTGAAAATTTCAGAACTTGAAATCCACATTGAAAAACACTTTTCCATTTAATATATTTTCTCCGGAAACATCTATACAAAAAACCGTCAGTAGATTATATGATTGCTGTAATTAAAAAATTTTAGTATACAAATTCGGTTTTTAAATTCAGTAATGCGGAAATAATATGACTCCATCTTAAATAGGACGTAATCACCATGGCAACCTAGAATCATTACTTATCATGGCATATGTATAGGATTTAATAAAATGAACAGTGTGACTAACGTGGTCATAGAGGTTATAAAATGTCATATTTGACTATAAAGTCACATGTCAAATAATTTGGCGATACATCTTGGTCGCTTGACGATTAAACCTCGGAAGATGCTATAACAAGGAAGTACCAATTTAAAAAAAAATCAGATTACTTAACCCTGTCGGGTCTGATGTACTACTAATAGTACATGATCTTTCAACTAGCATATTTTTTCAGTATTTAGTAATTTATCTCAAACAGTCTCACAGTCTCATGATCTATTTTAAAGACTTCTTTTGAAAACATGCGTTTAATTTTTTTAACAAAATATGACACTAACATTTCTAGGAACACTCATCCAAGATGGATGAAACTTCGAATGCACGTAATCCCGATATGTGTTTTGTATTTGATCTTATTACTGATATTCTAAACAATTAGAATTTTTGTTTCAAGTTATTTTCGTATAAAATAAGTCATTGTAGCTAATGTTTGATGTAATTTTTGTAATCAAAATCAATTAAATGTTGTGATTTACTAATGTTTGAATATGTGTACTACTAGAAGTACAGTGGTCTTTAAAATAATTAATTTAAAATATATATAGGTTGTATGTATAAATTTTTGGAAATGAGATTTGTAGCAAATAGGCGTGAATATTTTTGTTATATATAAATATGTCTCATTCTTTTTGTCATATCATATTTTTATGTAATATTATTAGCCTAGGTCCCTACCTGCCAGGCTATTGCCCAGTTGAAAGGGTTAATGCTTCGCCGCGGGGCAAAGTTTCGCCTGATCGGCGCATGGTGGCGAGCTGCTTGACAGGCACCAAGGCCGTCTTGAATAACTGAACTTGTACTTTAATGATTTACTTGGTTGGCCCGTTACTAATGGGAATAAAACTTATTACTTAAGTCCTGTATTGCAATATCGCTAATCATGCTTTAGGAGAGAGAAAAACCTAGATTTTTGATACTGACGCTTGTATCTAACCTTGTATCTATGAATTATTACTTATGTTTGATAATTGTTTACAGTCAGTTACAATCAGTAGAAATACCTGTGACCAAAATGACATTTTTCTATTCTTGAAGGCCCATTGTACTATTAGTAGTACATAATGTAATCTCTTAAATATTAATTTTTTTTAGGCTTTTGCATGTTTAAATAAAAAATAAAAAAAAACTTTTTCGGAACACAAGAAAAAATTTGTATTCGAAAGGTTTAATAAATATTTTTATTAATTTAAGTTTTGATTCAATTTTCATAAAATTTGAAATGACTCGATAAAATTATGCAACGATTATATATATTAAATATCCAACCATTCGGTTGGGTAGTTTTTGCGCTATTATATGCGGACAGACGGACGGACCAGAGGACGACTATAGGTGCTACGTATTTATATAATTACGAACGCAACTAAAAAGTGTTAAATGTACCTTTATTTTTGATTTAAAAAAAAAAGACAGATGAAAAATATATTTTACAAGTTACACATTTTATTCTACTTTAATAAAATAATTCACGACTTGCAAAATGTTAAGTTTACAAACATTAAACCAATTTTGTAGCGAAAGAGCATGAAATACTGAAATTACAGTAGTTAATTGGAATTTAAAACCCTTTAAAACATCAGAAAAGCAAATGAAACATTACTCCAGGCTACTTCACTCAGGCAAAAACACTCGCTTGCTAATGTTAATCCTATAGGGGAAATAATTTACGATATCTCGTTCGCATTTCAATATTTTTAAATTATTTTTTTTTATTGTATAGCTGAGGTCAATCTCTATGCACGCTCCTTTGTACTTTTTCGATTTTGATGACAAGTTTATTTTTATTAAGATACTTTTACTTTGTGAAAGTGTCAGTATCACACAACTTCCACAAAGTGAAAGTATCCCCAATAAAAAAAAAACTGCAACAAAAATCGAAAAAGTACAAAGGGGCGTGCATAGATATTGACCTCTGCTATCCAATGGAAAAAAAATATCATTTTATTGAAATGCGAACGAGATATCGTAAATTATTTCCCCCATAGGATTAACATTAGCCAGGGGGTGTTTTCGTCTGAGTGAAGTAGCCTCTTAAGTGAAGGGCGAAATAATGTGCATAGGTAAAAGAAAGTTTTCAAAGCAGGAAAATTTGGTTCTGGCATAGTAGTTACTCTGTCACGAAAATGTAGACACAGATCGAAAAAGGCAATCCAAATTGAAGTACGATTCATGTAATTGCAGAAATGATTGTTTTTTATTCCATTATTTATTTATTTGAATTTATTATAAAAAACAGAAGGCAATAATTAAACTAGTATGTTGTAGCCACTACAAAACTTTCTTCTATAAAAATCAAATCGTCTGCAACAAAAATTAATAAAAGACAATCTATTCGTTCTTCAGATATAGCTATCGCAGAAATCATGAAAACAGAGAATAGTAGCGACACCTGTTGGACGTTATACAACCAAACCTAATAAATTATCTATTTATGTCATGGCTATTTATATCAAACAGCTAACAGAATATGAAGTGTAGTGATATTCCGTGCATTAGTTCTTGAGATGAGGAAATCGTAAAACAATGATGCATAGCAGTGCTATCTGTTGGGAGATTTACACACAAAACCTAATCATCGTCTATTTATGTCAAGGTCTAATAAGATGTGAAGTTTAATGAAATTCCATGCACTAGTTCTTGAGAAATAAGCTATTGTTGAAATCTTAAAAATACAGCATAGCAGCGCCACCTGAAGGGCGATTTTCAACAAAAGAAAATTTATGCATATCTGTCATAGTTGTACAAGGCTTTTTTTTTATAAAAATAATACGACCTTTTACAGATTTTTAATAGGGGTTGGAAGTAAATAACAAAGTTATTGTTATAAACAGACTTTTAGGAACATGAAAATCACGAAACGTCGCGTTGTCGTGATGCGGGGGAGTATTTAGATTGACTAGTTATTTCTATGTAAGAAGATATTTTCAAATGAGAAAATTTATCTTGAAACAATTTTTAAATGTTATCAACAATTTTCTACTACCTACTTTCGGTATCGGGATTGGGCTGCGATTTAACAAAATATATCCGGCTAGCGCGGCGCAGATTTCAAATTGTTGGGATCGAAAAAAGAGGTTGTCAAAAAGAGTTTCTCTCTTGTGTCGACGTGTTTTCCCATGTTAAAAAAATTCTATTACGGCCTATACAAATAAATATTCTGGGGCGGTATTTATTCTGTGATTTATTTTTATTTTCTTCTATCTTTACAAGAAGAAAGTATTGGGATCGTGAAAAAATCTGACTTCCGGTTTCCGGTGGATTTATGCGTTTTAGAGGGTACTGAACACGATTTGACGGTCTTTAGAAAATGTCTGTCTGTGAGTCTGTGACTCTGTGGACATTGGACCCATACGTCTCACGGCTGGCGTCCAGTCAGGGTGTCCCTCTGTCTTTCTGTATGTGACAAACATTTTGTGGGTGCTCTATCTCAAGAGCAAATGCACGGAATTTAATAAAACTTTAGACTGAGTTATTCCCTGATATAAATTGGTGCTGATTAGTTTTAGGTGTAAATCGCCCAACAGGTAGCTCTGCTATGCTACATTTTTCAAGATTTTCATGATGGCTATATCTCAAGAACTAATGCACCGAATTTCATCAAAATTCAGATTCTGTTAGACCTTTACATAAATAGATGCTAGTTACGTTTTGGTGTAAACAGCCGAACAGGTGACGCTGCTATGCTACTTTCTTCATGATTTTTACGATATCTATATCTCAAGAACTAATGCACAGAATTTCATCACACTTCAGATTTAGTTAGACGTTGACATAAGTTGTTGTTAATTATGTTTTAGTGTGAATCTATCAACAGATGGCGCTGCTATGCTGCATTTTCTGGATTTACACGATTTTAGCAATAGTCAAATCTCAAGAACAAATGCACGGAATTTAATAAAACTTTAGATTCAATTAGACTTTGACATAAATTAGTGCTGATTCGTTTTTGGTGTATGTGAAACTTGTATGAGACTGAAGGAAGTTCAATAAAAATAAAGTATTCCAGTTCGTGTTTTAGTTCCTTAAAAATAATGGTTTTTGGTTCAATTCCGACTTTTGGTACGTGAGAAAATAACAATTTTTTTTTCGGTTTTCGCTTCTGTTCTAGTAAAAGCAGAAAAACGAGTTTGTTAAGTACCGGAAAATACTGAAAATTCATACAATTAAAAATTCACAACTTGGCAAGTTTCGGTAACACAAAAATGACTATTTCTTTTACATTTTATATGGCGAGGATGGTGAATGCTTCTCTAAATAAAATTTATAAGGGACCGTAGAAAAAAGGAAATTTAGTAACTTTTACAAAAATAATTATTTTAGCTTAATTTGCCTAAATTTCAAAGATAAATTTTGTATTTTGGCTTCAATTTCTAAGATAACAAAGAACAAGGGGTGAAACATTGTTGCATTTAAAAGTATACAATTGCAGCTCGAAAATTAACGGCTTAAAAATTAGCTATTGGTCAGCGATTAAACACATACACACACACACACACACACATATATACATATGCATAGATTTATGTGCGTACACGTATATACAGTAAAATCTGTGAATAGGGAACCTCAATAAGGTAATCCTATCTATAACAGAAAATTATATGGTAAAAAATGTATATGGTAATAAATATATGGTATAAAGAATACCAATTATATTTTCAAATACACAAACATCCCTAAATCGGAATTTTTCTTCGGTCCCTTGTGATTTGATTTTCAAAGGTTTTACTGTATATAAATAAACCAATTGTATAACAAAACTTTTTCCAGTCAAGGCTATTCGATTATTGAAGGGGACGAAGAAAAATGTCAAGGGAATACAAAGAAATATTTGAATACAAAGAATACAATATTTGAATACGAAGAAATTGTGTGCACTAAAAACATACAAAAAAATTTGCTTCATTTGCAAATTTTATTTTCTTATGCGCAATATCATATTTAAATATAAAAATATAAAAAAAATATTTTTTATATTTTTTTTAACTGTATTGCATATGATATTTTGAAACATACATTTTTCTGGACAGTCATATCAGATTATATTTCTTCTAATAAAGTTTAATGCACTTTTCGCATTATTATTATTATTTTCATTATTATTATTCCTTTTTCTAATTTAAAAAAATTGATTTGTTTCTATTATTATTACAAGGGCATATCAATAAGTAACGCACAAAATGTAAAAAAAGTAAAAAGCAACTAATGACAGTTGGAAAGAGAAATGAAAGTGTTACCCATTTACTACTATTCCACATAACTTCCATGCATGTTGAAGTATTTGTCCCAATAATGGATCAGTTTAAAAAATTCCGGTCTCATAGAACTCAGTCGGCTGCAAGAAGAGCCACCTTTATTCAATCCGTTTGAGTTCGTTCTCAGAGACAAACTTCTTCATGGATCCAAACAGATGGAAATTGGAGGGTGCCAGGTCTAAGCTGTATGGTGGATGCTCCAAAACTTCCCAACCGTATCCCTGCAATTTTTCACGAACTGGGCCAGACACATGAGGAAGATGCGTTGTCGCCCAATTTCCACCTGTTTGGACCAATGAAGAAGTTCCTCGGCGGTAAAAAGTTTGACTCTGACGGCGAACTCACCTGCCTGAAACTTACCTGCCGACAGAGCTCTATGAGACCGGGATTTTCAAACTGATCCATCGTTAGGACAAATACCTCAAAATGCATGGAAGTTATGTGGAATAGTAGTAAATGGGTAAAACTTTCATTTCTGTTTCATATTGTCATTAATTGATTTTTTTTTCACTTTTTTATACTATGTGCGTTACTCATTGATATTCCCTCCAATTATTAAAGTGTTGAAATTAAAACTGATCTTTCGCCAAAATCAGTATCTCCTTCGAACATACACTTGATTATAAACTGTAATATTTGCGGTGTCTTAACGTAAGTTTTCGTAAAAGGACTATTTCAAGCAAACACAACAAAATTCTTACCTTAAATAATGTTGGAAGTTCGTTCTGCCTGAAATTTAATGTGTTTCTTTTGCTAAACAAATTTTAAGATTTTTTTGGCTAAAATATGTTGAAAAAATTAATTTCTTCAAGTGATTGGTCTAAATTCTAAATGAAGCTAAATCGAGATATGATCTTTCCTTTTTTTAACCTTAAGATACGGAAATGGAAAATGTTTGTTCGAATGCAAGGCTAAAATCAGGAGATATATTTTGAAGTATGTTATTTAACATCCGAGTTACATTTGCATAAATTTGCATAATCATTAATTTGATACACAAAATGTCAGTGCGGGTTCATTATTTCGTACAGTGATGAATTCAGGAGGCGCACAGTGGAGTATTTGACCCGAAATCCTGGACAAAAATATTTTTCTATGTAAATATAGTCCGATTGCCTTGAAATTGTTAGATGTTATTGGGTATCAATATGGCATGTTTGGTATTGTAAATGAAGTCTATAGCATCTACGGTTCATTTACAGAGACACCCGAAAGAATTCCCTTACATTATGTCTATGGGAAAAAATCGTTTGCTCTGTATTTTAATGATATCACACTATTTTAAACGTACTGAAATTTATATACATCACTGAGGTGTATTAAGGCACTTATTGCAGAATATGGTGTGCATAGAATATATCGTCCATTTACAGGAACACACAAAAGAATTTGGCTGAAGAATAAATTTAACTACTGAAGTTTATGACCAATAATTGCTGGAAGTGCGCTTGTAGTTATGATATGCATTTTTAAATTGAATTTTTTTTAATATTACTTGGTGGGGATACATTCTATACATCATATACAGGGTTGCACAAAAGTTCTCAAGCATATTTCTGTTTATTCCCTGAAATGGCTGAATGGAAATTTTAACTTTGTTATGCGTTTCACTGAACTAACTTTTAGCATACTATGTAGTATACATAGAAATCCATAGCTTAGTTTAATATTTTATATCTTAAAAGCTGACGAAGTGTAAGTAAATTTTAACACTTCACATAATAATAAGTATACATTTTATAAATATTTTGACAACTAAGGAAAAAAAAGAGAGATTCATTTAAAAAGAGCACAAAGAAAAAATAAGTTAAAATATTAATTTACTAAGTAGATATTTTAAAAATATGAATACATTACATGCCCATAAACTTAACATTACCGAAGGGAGTTTGGAAGTCGAGTGACTAGCAGC
Organism: Maratus michaelseni; assembly: GCA_963931845.1. NCBI lineage: Eukaryota > Metazoa > Arthropoda > Arachnida > Araneae > Salticidae > Maratus > Maratus michaelseni. Next base: position 301,792,244 of record OZ007589.1, read on the forward strand.
CTTAAATTTTTACTGTTTATAAGAGAAAAGTAATTGTTGATAGATTTTTTATTAACTAGTAATGTTTAATTAAATGTATTTAATTGTACTATCTATAAAATTTATTATTTACATTTAATTTACTTTAATAATAATTACTACATTTAATTTACATTTAATAAAGATTATTTACATTTGATAATGCATTTAATACAGTGGAGTCTCTACAGTATAGAGATGCTGGTTTTTCAGCGTATTTAATAGATTACAATAGATTTAATAGCTTCAATCTGATTCTTAAGAACTCTGTTTTTCATCTTCTTCATCACACTCTTCTTGGCTTTTATCAGGACTACCATCAGACCTAGTTGGAAGAAGAAGTTGTAGGGTCTCGCTACTGTATGGCTTGCTCTTTTCCCTTGGTCTTTGTCTAGAGCAGTTTATAAAAGGATCACTGCTTAAAAGAAGTCAATTTGGAACATCTCGATAGCAAACTTCTCTATTGCGAACTTTTCTATTGCACTTTCTTGAGTACTTTGTACGGTACTGTCTAAAGTGTTTGTTTCTGGACTCGGCAGCTTCTTCTGACCGTTGGCCAATGGGTACGACTGCTTTCTTAATTACAGTGACACCATGAATCAAAACCTTGTGCATTGTTGGAATCATGGGGTACCAATTTTAAAGGTTCACATACAGTCTTGCTGTTTCATCAGCAGATGTTTGGAACTTTTTTCGTCAATGCGATGCCCACTTTTTATGACTTCCAATGTTACTTACAACCTTTTAATCATTTGTGCGTCTTCTCCAGACTTCTTTAATTTCCTTCTTTCTCCCCTTATTTTCTACATATGAGCCTCCGAAACTAATTGGAGATACTTTTTTTAGTAAATAAGTATTTACAATTTGAAGCCGATCTGATATTTCTATCAAGAGGTATTGAGTTGCGTAGGTATGTACGTACTTACATAGGTACGTACATGCATACATACAGGATATGTAGGGGCAAAAGTTCTCAAGCAATATCCTGTAAGCTAAAAACCTGCAATACTAGAGTAAAAATAAAGTTTTTATCTTTTCAATTCGGTTGCCGCAAAAAATGGAATTTAATTAGTCCACCCGAAAAAACATTATATAAAAAATGGCAACAATATGCGTAAGATTTTTTTGCAGAAATTGGCACTCAAGACTATAACTAATACAATTATAATTCAAACTTGGTCTTCGATATGTTTAAATTAGAGCGAAAAACGCTTTAAAAATGACCCTTTTACACATTTAATATTTTTTTGATTACATTAAAAACTAAACTATTTAAATTTACACATAGTTTAACACTAAGCTCTGACCTTTGTTAAACACGCAAGCTCTGTTTAGTTTCAATTCAATAATACATTGAGACACAAAAAAATTATATTTAAACATAAGAACAATGCCTAAAATCAAGAAAAAACACGTCTTTTCACAAAAAAACTTCCTCTTCAACTGAGGCCAGGAGCCACTAAATATAATTCAGGTTCCAAAAATAGACATAGATCGGCGCATCAATTAGTTAGCTATTAAGAAATATGATTTTTACAATTGTTGATGAAATTTTAATTTTTGCATTTTTGGCCAGGTTTTTGGGTCAAATACTCCACTGTGCAAAGCCATATTGCTCCATCCCGGGGCATCGAAATCTATTTTTATTCTATTTTTATTTATTGTCTAGAAGTGGGAGAAAAATGTCTAAATTCTGCGATGATTTTGCGTTTGCATCATTTACCTCATTACTTAATGTTACAAAGCTTAGTACAAAAGTTTGCTAGTTCTCTTAACCCTTTCCGGCACAGACAAATTCTGTTCATAAAATGAGAAATTACTGATTGACACCGGAATTTACAAACGACTTTTTTAGAAAGTATGAACTCCTTATTTTAAGCTTTCATTGTAGAAACAAAATTTTATTAAAATATTCTTGATGTCGACTGCAAGTTTGGAATTATAATTAAGTGTGCCCTGAGTGGGACCACGGGACCACTGTGCCGGAAAGGGTTAACTGCATCCAGAATTTAACTGCCTTAGTTAAATGATTTGAAAGTTCTCAAACCTAAAATATCTTCAATTTTAGGCATTCTTACTTAAAAATATTCTTTCCTTGAGTGTGGCCTAAAGAAAGCTGAGTCCATTGTCCAGAGTTGTAATACTTTAAAAATTATTTAGATTTGACATTTTCGCTAAATGTAGCTATTTGTGTTTTTCTTTTCTTTTTTAAACATAAGTTATATTTCAAAACATATATTTTTTTTTCTGGATAGGTATATCAGATCTTAATTTTTCCAATAAAATTTAAACTAAACGGAATGTTTTTATAGTGTGGAAATTAAAACTGATCTTTCACCAAAATCATCAAATTAATGTCAATATTCTTTGAATACTCATTTGATGCTAAACTATAATATTCGGGGTATTCTTAAATAAATTTGCAGAATCATTAATTCGATATGCAAATTGAGGATATATTATTGATTGTTCCTCATCACAACATCATTTGCCTCATTACTTAAGGTTGGGATGCTAAGATTTCCAGAATCCTTGACTATGTACAGAATATTTTAAACTTCTTTAACTAAATGGTTTTAAGATTCTCGAAACTAAAATCTATTTGAAGCAAGACATTCTGTCCTAGACACGTCTCCTCGACTGATGCTGAATGATATACTGAATCGACCTGTTCTGATTTCACTTGTCTAGAGTTAGGTGTCCAAATGGAAAATGTTTGTATAAAATGTAGTGCTTAAATCGCCGGATTTATTCTGTATATATATATATATTGTGTGTTTAAATAAAAAGAAAAAAATACGAAAAGGTTGAACCTATAACCAAACTTCACATAAAAATGTCCATTATTAAAATCTCTTTTTCAAAATTACCTAATAGTAGAAAGTATCTTTTAATTCTGTTAATTTAAAGTTAAGCTATAAGATATGTCTCTTTTTTATGATCTGGGTTCAATGCACACAATAGATACACTATATTTCCAATGATGACCGGTCACTTGCGATTTTAGACGTTTTGTTAAATATCTGGAAAGATACATGAGGAATTATCCAGAAACTTCAGGAGTGTAAACAACATGATAAACGTCATGTATTTCCGCGAAGATTTTTTCCCGAAACCACATAAGAGGCCGTCAACAAATTGAAGAAAAACGAATATATTTTGGATAACTCTGTAAAAACTAATATTGCAAAAGCATTCAAACTGTAGATTATGATTAAGTGGATTATTGTAATAATTTGGATTCATTTGTATGAAGATAGCATGTATACTCGAAGAGAAATTCAGGTTTTTATAAAAACAGTCCCAAATTTTACCAAGTTTTTTGCTTATAATTTGCAGAGTTTTTAATATAAAAACAAGTTTTTTTCAGAAAATATGACAAACAAAATTATATACAATACTCTGTAATCAGAATTAAAAAATAATAAAAATTGTATGAAAAATGAGCAGGTTTACTAAATATTGTTTCACTGCGCATGCGCGAATTCAATCAAAATATACTGTGCATAATATATTAGCTAAATGTATAGACCAACTTTTATGAAAGTCTCAAAAACATAGCTTGAAAATTCTGATAGTAATCGTTGATAGAATAAGCTCGAATTTCGCTGTTCCCAAAAGGAAGCAAAAAGATGAGGGGTTGTATCCATATGTACTAGCTTATCAAAGTTGACATAATAAGATTGAAGTGTCTCTCATTCTATATTTGATACAACCCCTCATCTTTTTGCTTCCTTTTGGAAACAGCGAATTTCGAGCTTATTCTATCGACGATTACTATCAGAATTTTCAAGCTATGTTTTTGAGACTTTCATAAAAGCTGGTCTATATATTTAGCTAATATATTATGCACAGTATGTTTTGATTGAATTCGCGCATGCGCAGTGAAACAATATTTAGTAAACCTGCTCATTTTTTATACAATTTTTATTATTTTTTAATTCTGATTGCAGGGTATTGTGTATAAGTTTGTTTGTCATATTTTCTGAAAAAAACTTGTTTTTATATTAAAAACTCTGAAAATTATAAGCAAAAAACTTGGTAAAATTTGGGACTGTTTTTATAAAAACCTGAATTTCTCTTCGAGTATACATGCTATCTTCATACAAATGAACCCAAATTATTACAATAATCCACTTAATCATAATCTACAATTTGAATGTTTTTGCAATATTAGTTTTTACAGGGTTATCCAAAAGATATTCGTTTTTATTCAATTTGTTGACGGCCCGTATGGTGTTTCGGGAAAAAATCTTCGCGGAAATATATGACGTTTATCATGTTGTTTACATTCCTGAAGTTTCTGGATAATTCCTCATGTATCTTTCCAGATATTTAACAAAACGTCTAAAATCGCAAGTGACCGGTCATCATTGGAAATATAGTGTATTAACTACAATTATTTTTTCAATAAATGAAATACTAGTGACTAATGAAACTTGTATAATAATCTTAATTCAAAGTTAACAATCGCTATAATTATGGTTTCTTTCCACGATCGGTAAGCTTATAACATAAATTACATGATGATTTTCATACGGTTGAAAGTAATAAGTGAATCTGTCATTCAAAAGTATGATATTCTTATATTACTTACATTAAATTTCAGAATGATTATTAAGATACTAAAACTTAGGACATAATGTTCATTACACTTAAAGCTCTGCCTAAGGCGGTTTCTCTGTAAGACTGAAATTTGTCTAATCCGTGAGGATTTGAAAGTCTCGTAGAACGATTTTCAATACAGTATATTCTGTCTAAGGTGGAATACTGTCTACGACGAAAAATGTTCTTGTTACTGTTAGATTCCACATTAGACAGGATTTATCGTATTTCTGTATATATTTTTTTTATGAGAATATGTTTAAAAATTGTCTTGCACATGTGGTTCTGACAAAAGAATTTTGATTTGTTTCTTGTAATAGATATTCATTAAAAGGAAAGAAAGAAAACAAATCCAATCTTGACAGGTTACTTACTACATGCACACCTTTTCTAAAATCTAATACTTCTCTGGTTTTTGTTCTGCAGTCATCCATGATTGTTTTATTGCGCCGCATTTCTTATGACGTGTGTGAAAAAGGCTTCATTCTCTAATCTTATTAAGTGGATTAGTACCTGTAAGCATCCATTATACGTCAGATGACGCAACACGAATAAGTTCTCAATGAGAAGGCTGACTTAAACGTTGGCAAGTTGTCAAATAACATCTATCTTTTTTACTCGCGTATCATTCATACGTTACTTAGTCACTCTGACAGTTATGTAGATTGATAAATCGGGTAATTGAATTTGTCTCACCTAAGAGTTTCTAATGTTTTGACTTTTATGTGTAAAACTTTTATCAGATTTGGGATGAAATTACTCATACATTTTGTTGTAAACCAAAAATGTTGTCGTATTATTTCTAAAGAGGATCAGCGGATCAGCATTTTTAAAATATTAGTTTTGGTTGTTATTAAATAAACATTAAAAACCTCTCTTTTTTTAACTCTCCATGCATTTCAACAGTCATGTGTCAAGGAAATTTTCCAGAAATAATTTTCATCTACCCTATGTTACTAAAGAATTGTACAATGTTTCCCCCATTATTCTTGTGTGTTATTTCTATGAGAAGAAATTTTCCGTTTTAATTTTCAGCTACCCTTATTCTGATACTAAAGAACCAAGCAATGACTTCTTAATTTTTCTACGGTATGTAAAATATTTACGGAGTAAACGGAGTATTTACGGTAACGGAGTAAATTTTCAGATACTCTTATTCTGGTACCAAAGAATCAAACAATGTTTTTTTTAATGGTTTTGTATTATTTCTATGTGAGAAAATTTTCCGTGGCTCTAATTCTGTCACCAAAGAATCGATTTGTTCCCCTATGATTGAGTGTTAATTCTACGTGTGGAAATTTTCAGCTACCTTAATTCTGATATTAAAGAATAAAACAATGTTTTTTTTTTCCCTATGGTGTATAAGATATTTATATGTGGGGGAAACTTTACAGTTACATTTATTCTGGTACCGAAGAATCGAACAATTGTTTTTTTGTTGTTGTTTTATTCCTATGGCTACGTGTTATTTCTATGTGAGGAAACTTTCAACTTCTTTCATTCTATTACCAAAGAATCGAATAATGTTTTCCTCCCATGGTTACAAGCTGCTACTTTTAAGAGAGGAAATTTTCAGCAATAATTTTTAGTTGCTCTAATTCTGTTACCAAAGAATCGAACAATGTTTTATTTTTGTATTGTTACGTGTTATTAATATGTGAGAAAAGTTTCAGTTATAACTTTCAGCTGCTCTAATTTTGAAACCAAGAAATCAAATAATGTGTTTCTGTTTTTTGTTTGTTTTTTCCTATGGTGTATAAAATACTTCTATGTGGATAAAAGTTTCAGCTATAATTTTCAAATGCCATTAGTTTTGGTTGGTTGTTATTAAATAAATATTAAAAACAATTCATTTAACTCTCTATACATTTCAAACGTCATGCGTTAAGTAATTTTATAATAGAAAAATGGGGGGTTAGCACGTGAGGAAAATATTCCAGAAATAATTTAAAATTATATTCTAGTGTCAAAGACTCGAACAAAGTTTTTCAAATTTTCGTTTGCTGTCTGAATTATTTCTACCCGGGGGGAAATTTTCAATTGTAATTTTCTTCTTCTCTTATTTAGGTGTAAACGAATCAAGCAATGTTTTTTTTTCTTTTCTGTAAGCATGACACATCTTTCCTTTTAGTCGATTTCTATCTGGTGACCCCATTTTTATGATTGGTAGTTCTGGAAAATCACTTACAAGAGTTTTCAAAACTCACTTTTTATGATCGCTTGATAACATATCCTACTTTCTACCGATAATCACATTGAAATTAACAGATGTTTTTTCGTATTAGCCGGGATCTTACTTTTGTAGCTCGTAGAAAGCATGAAAATCTTAATGTAATTTAAATGATGAATCCTTCTCAACGTGCAAATTGCTTGTTTCAGACGTGCTCTCGTTTTAGCCAAGTTCGACTGTATATATATTCTTTTTTTCCCAATAAATCAATTCATTTAACTTTCTATGCATTTCAAACGTCATACGTCAAGTAATTTTATAACAGAAAAATTGGGGGCTAGCATATGAGGTAAATTTTCCAGAAATAATTTAAATAATATTCTGGTATCAAAGAGACTCGAACAAAGTTTTCAAAATTTTCGTTTGCTGTCTGAATTATTTCTACGGGGGAAATTTTCAATTGTAATCAATTTAATTGTAATTCAATTATACAATTCACAATTCAATTGTAATTCAATTGTACGATTCACAATTCAATTGTAATTTAATTTTCATCTTCTCTTATTTAGGTGTAAACGAATCAAGCAATGTTTTTTTTTTCTTCTCTGTAAGCATGACACTTTCATGATCGCTTGCTAACATATCCTACTTTCCGCGGATAATCACATTGAAATGAGCAGATGTTTTTCTCGTATTAGCCGGAATCTTACTTTTGTAGCTCGTAGAAAGCATGAAAACTTAATGTAATTTAAATGATGAATCATTCTCAACGTGCAAATTGCTTGTTTTAAGCATGTTCTCGTTTTAGCCGTGCTCGTTTAAAGCGAGTTAAACTGTATATATACATTTTTTTGTTTACACGTTCAAATCAGCTTTAGGAATACCGCACAATTAGCAGCATATTCCAGCGTTTTTTCATTCTACTCTACTGCTATATTTAAAGTCGTTTTTTTTTAAAGATTATGAAATGTTACGTCCACGTCCTGTTTCAGTTGCGATTTTGAGTAAAATAAATATGTTGTTGCTAATTTCAGTCATGTTTCTTTTACTTCCCCAGAATTCCAAATAGACAGCGTAGATCATGATGCCGGATTTTAAGTGAAGATAGAAGGATGGAAAAAGAAAACAAATTCTAAACTTAATCCTAGTATTATACAGCTTCTGATATTTGCAAAAATAATGTAGAAAATAGGGTAGACTCAGTGGCGTAATAATTTTAAAAACATGGGAGGGGCTCAAGAATCATTTTCAAATAAATTAAACAATTCCATTTAACATTAATAAATAAAATATCTATGAGGATAATTAATAGCTCGCTAACGCTAGCTAATATTAATGCCATCCTTGCAAAATTAATGTTTTAATTATTTTCGGTAAAATATTTAAGATACAGAAATCTAAAGTGTTACAATTATCAAATTAATGAGATGATGGGCGGTTCATAGTGGAGGGAGGAAAACAAAACCCCTGATATACTAAACATTTTCACAAAAATAAATATTTCACGTTTCAATTCTGAAGATTTAAAATCGCTGAAACTACTTGAAAATTAGATTATCTGCAGCAATTAATCTTTCAAGTCTGGTGTATAGTGGCCAAAGATCTAAAACGATGTTGTGACGTTCTGCTTCTTAACACTTTGACTAAGAATTTATCTTTTATTCGAAATTGCTGCAACTATCGACTATTTTTTTTTATTCCATTCGTACCACTTTTCCAAAAATATGATCTTTATCATGCTATTCTATCCCATTTTCAATTGAAATTTTTCGAAATAGCGTTACAAGTAGAATAAAAAATTTTTTACTCCCTATAATAGTGTTAAGTTGGTAGATTGAAGGGCTCTTCATCACTCAGATATCATATTTTCCTCTCTATTGTTAAACCTGTAGACTTAGAAATCATTCATATTTTTTAAGTTTCTCCTCAGAAAATTTAAATATTTGACTTCTTTTTGCATATACTTTTCTTGACGTATGTATCTTTCTTTTTTTTATTAGGCAAAATATTTCTAAAATAAAGACTTACTTTATATTTTAAGTGTTAAAATCTGGGTGAAGCTGATGAATTGGAAGTAAAACATTAGCATTTAAATTAAAACTAATTGTGCATATTAGAATTATTTTGTTAAATGAAAAAGAAAGAAACATACAGAAGAAAATAAGTTATAAATTCCTATTTTCATGGTAGAAATTTGAAAAATACTGATGCATTCCACGGCCACATTAGAGATGGGGATTTGCGGCCTCAGTCTATTGGATCATGTGTATAGGTTCTAGTGTTAACTCAGATTCCTCATCTTGCATCTGGTTAAAATAAGGGCATGATGCATCTCAGTCATCAAATGTAAACCAGGGGCTAAGCCAGTTCCGAAAACTTTGTTCTGCTCTCATTGTCGCCAACGAACAAATATATATACAAAAAAGAAGTCAGGTATACTAATATAATGTTGGGGGAGTGGAATACGATAGGAGTGCGCATTAAAATTTCATATTTTCTTTAAGCGAGTGCAAAATTGAGTTTTAAATCGAAGCAGGTGAGACCCAAAACAAGGAAAAAATTATCATGGAATAGATCGATTGTCGCAAGCACGATCCATCCATAATAACTTGTTAGCCCTGCTCTTTGTTTTTCCTTTAATTAAAAATATATAAATAAATTTAAAAATCTGTATTTTGCTATCTTAAATTTTGCGCCCGTATGATTCGTGCGTCTGTAACAGTTTGCTTCAACTGGTCCACGATAGCTATGCCTCTGAATATCTTTCCACTAACAGCACATGGTGGTTTTGAGGCGTTTTCATCTCCCGTGAATGATCAAGCTATCATTATTATATTTTCTTTTCTGTAATGGAGCACTGATGTTTTGAGTCCTATTTAAAATGTTAAGTTTATCATTACCTAGAACAGGCCTATTAACAGCTGCACCGAGGTCCTCTTACACTTCTAAATAATCAAATTGTTTCGAAGTACTTGTAGCTCCCAAATCAACAGGTTGAATTTCAATCCGAGTTGCAGATGTCTTAAGAGTTCCACATTTCAACCAGTCATTCGTTTTAAACACAAAATAAACTCGCTCAAATAATAAATAAATACTTGAAATTAAGTACTCATTTAAAGGAAGTAAGCTTTCTGGTTAACACTTTGTTGATCACTCACGAGTATACTTTTGTTTTAAAACCTACACCGTTGACTAAATGCGTGTCCTTAGTACTTAGTTCCGTAAAAATTTTACCCAGAACGAATATTATATCATTGTTGCCGCTAGAAGCGCCGTCTATGTTAAATGTTTAAACAAAAAAAAATTGTGATTGTGAGTTTGGTTCGAGATGCCGATCTGAGAAGTTGTGTAAATTTCGGCTCTCGACCATTTTATTTAGTGTTGTGAGAAACAAATTAAAAGAGTTACAGTCCGCTAGTAAGTTATTTTATTGAGATTGCGTGTTTTTTCTTTCGTAGTGATAAATAATAACTGAGTTATCGGCGAATTCATAGTATTGGTCTCCTCTCACCGGAGAAAGAATAAAAGGAATTTTTCGATGTTTATGTTTTTTGAAATCGTCTGCAGAAGATAAAATGGTGTTTGGAATTCTATCACAGTAATTAGAATGAGTAAAACTAAAATTAAATCATCGTATTGTTTTTATTGAAGTACAAAATATTGTGAGTCCGAATTCCAATGAAGTTTTGTTTTATTCCAGAAGAAAAATAATTTCGATTAACCTTGAGAATTTCGTAATATGAAAAAATAAACTGTGAATGTGTTTACGCAGAAAAGAACTGATATTCTTCATTATTGAACTCATTTGAGAATAGAAAAAGTGGATCACATCTTTTCAATGTGGAATTATGAGATTTGGAGATTTATTAATAAATAAAGGTAGGTCAGTTTTATTTATTTTATTGTGAATTGTATTTATAATACAATGTTTAAAGGTGCAAAAAAGGAAGATTATCAGCGAATTGCTGCTGAATTAGACATAGATATATCGGATTCCAAATTAACTATTTATGATTTAATAAATTTAATAAAGGAAAGTTCGAAGTATAAAGCAGATAATAAACTGGTTGAAGACATAGCAAACAGTTTTATTGAGGAAAGAAAAAATGAGGAATCAAAATTACTAGATCTTGAGAAATTAAAAATTGAACATGCAAAGTTAGAAATTCAGTTGGCTAAGGCCCGTGCAGAAACCAAAAATGATAATTTAAGTGATCTCGAAAAAAAAAAGATAGTATAGAATCTTTAGACTCTCTGATTAAAAGTGTACGAACGTTAACGATTAAAATTCCATCTAAACCAGAAGGTTGGGGTTATTTTTTTTCCTCGTTAGAAAGAGCCTTTATTTCTAAAAATGTCCCAGAAAAATATAAATCGGAAATTCTACTAAATCTGTTAGGATAAAGAGCAACAAACGTTATTACATACATTAAAGATGGGGAATTAGAAGATTATTCAAAAGTAAAGGCTATAGTACTTAGAGAATTTGAGCCAACCCCCCCCCCCCCAGACTTGTTTAGAACATTTTAGGAAAGCACAACGTCAGCCTAATGAAACATATGTACAATTTGCATCCCGATTAACAACGAGTTGGGATTATTATTTAAAATTGAGGAATGTGACAGATTTCTAAACTTTAAAACAGTTAATAGTTTCTGATAAGATTTGTCAAACGCTTGATAAAGATGTCATGTATTTTATAAATGTTAGACAAGCAGAATCGTAGGTTTCTCCCATTGAATTATCTCGGGAAATTGATTTATATTATACGTCAAAGGGAAAACCCGTGGTTGACAATTCTAGAGCGAGTAATAAAAATACTTATTATCGAAATGTTTCTAAAGTTTTTCTAACTGACGTAAAAAATTCTAAATGTATTTTGTCATGTAGTGAAAATCATCCTTTGCATAAATGTCCTGTTTATAAAAACATGTCAGTGGGTAATAGAGTTGAGCTTGTAAAATCCAAAAATCTTTGTTTTAACTGTCTTATGAATCATAAAGTGATTGATTGTAAATCTAAATTCTCTTGTATTATTTGTAAGAGAAGGCACCATGTGACTTTGCATTTCCCGCGTGAACAAAAAATAAATAAAGTTGAAAATCCAGAAATGATTTCACAGGAAATGAGTTCTAAAAACGAAGGCGGTAGTAAATCTAATTTGGATGCTTTGGCTCCAGTATTCCAGCCTTTCCAAGCTAATAACCAAAGCAATTTATTTTCAACGATATGTAATTTTTCTAACGAGTTAAAAGCTGTGTTACTTAGCACATTTGTTTGTTTAATAAAAGATGAATATGGTAATTTTCATGAAGCACGCGGTTTATTAGATGTCGGTGCAAGCAAACTCTAATTTTATGAGTAAAAGGTTAGTAGATAAACTAAATTTGAAAGGCGAAAAGACTAATATTTCTATTTCATGAATAAATAATTTGTCCCTTAATGTTAGATCTAGAGTTAACACAACTATTTCGAATAGAGATAAAGATTTTTATTTAAAATTAGATTTTTTATTCGTTCCGAAAATTACGGAATTTACGCCCTCTAAATCGCTTGAGACTTGTATTCTATCGTTAAATAACATCAAATTAGCTGATGAAAAGTTTAATGTGCCAGGCTCTATTGATTTGCTTTTGGGTGCAGAAAATTTCTATGAATTTTTAAGGCCAGGTCAAATTTACCCCCAACCATTAAATACTAGAATAGTGTTACAAAACAGTGTTTTCGGTTATATTGTTAGCGGAAGCCTTCCGGCTAAGGGTGAAAGTAATATACATTGTGGGTTGATAACAGATAATTTGTAGTTAGAAAGGGTAATTCGAGATTTTGGAGAAATAGAAAACATAGAGAAAGAGTCTGAAGTTTCTAGAAATAAGAAATCAGAAATTTGTGAAGAACATTTCCTGAAAAAATATTCCAGAACTGCAACAGGGCAATACATGGTAAAAATGCCACTTAAGGAAGACCCATCTTGTCTTGGAGAATCAAAGAAAAAGGCTATGAAAGTTTTAAATTCATTATGGAATCGCTTAGTTAGAGAACATAAATTTAATGATCTTTATAAAGTCTTTATGCAAGAATATTTAAGTATGGGTCATATGGAAGAAGTGATAGAATCTGAAGAACCAGATATCACTTATTTCATACCCCATCATTGCGTGTTCCGTGCTGAATCAAGTAGCACACCATTAAGAGTTGTCTTTAACGCTAGCTCCTTAACTTCTACCGGAAAATCTCTAAATAGTTTGCAGTATAACGGGGGAACAATCCAAGATGAGTTATTTAGTATAATGTTGCGATTTCGAAAGCACAAATTTGTTTTGTAGCGGATATTAAAAAAATGTACCGTATGATATTGATACATCCGAGTCAGAGAGATTTATTGAGAATCTTGTTTAAACCTGAGGTACATGAACCAGTTAAGGTGTATAAATTATGTACGGTGACTTATGGCACAGCGAGTGCCCCTTTTTTAGCAACAAGAACCCTTACTCAGCTAGCTAGAGATGAAGAAAAGGAATTTCCTTTAGCTGCAAATGTATTATTTCAAGACGTATATATGGATGATATTTTGACAGGTGCTGATGATCTAGACACAGCTAAAGAGATCCAACAACAACTGATATCTTTGTTAAAGAAGGGAAGCATGGATCTTCACAAATGGTCAGTAAATAATTCTTCTCTTTTGTGTAATGATGCAATATTTGAATATTCATTTTCCAATGAGACAAAAACTTTAGGAATATTGTGGAAGCCGCAACCAGATTGTTTTGGATTTAATTTAATTATAGAGCAAAGTGAAAGGTATACCAAACGCTCAGTATTATCGCAAATTGCTGGAATATTTGACCCGTTGGGTTTGATAGGTCCAATAATTACGAAGGCCAAGGTTTTCCTCCAAAAATTATGGTTGCTGAAAATAGATTGGTGTGATTATCTTCCCGTGAAAGAAAATATCGAATGTACTAATTTTCTTATTTCCTTAAAAACTGTAAATATGATCAATATCCCAAGATTTGTATTTGTAGAACAATCTAATTGTGTGGAATTGCATGGTTTTTCAGATGTTTCTGAACTTGCTTATGGTGCGGTCGTTTATGAAAAAACAATTAATTCTTATGGTGATTCTGCTATCAAACTGCTCACTAGTAAATCTAGAGTGGCTCCTCTAAAGCATATTACTATCCCTCGCCTAGAACTTTCTGCCGCACTCCTATTATCTAAGTTGATGCAAAAAGTGTTAAGTGCTCTAAAGCAAGAAGTTTCTAAAACTTGTTTTTGGACAGATAGTACTATTGTACTTGCATGGTTAAAAAAGGAGTCGAATGATCTAAAGACATTTGTCGCAAATAGAGTATCGATTATACAAGGTTTAACTTCGATTGATCAGTGGAATTATGTACCTTCCAAGCAAAATCCCGCAGATCTCATTTCTAGAGGTCTAGATCCCATCAAGATCCAGCAATTTGATTTATGGTGGTTCGGTCCATCATTCCTACAACAGCCTGAGATGGTGGAGTCTCCTGATATTATTTCTGTTGAAACCAGTGAGTTGTTTATCCGTGAATTGAAAGCACCATCAGTAACTCAAGTATGTACCTTAGTTAACACTGTTGAGCCTTTAGACATCATTAATAACAGTTCTTCATTCATAAAACTGCAAAGAGTAGTAGCATGGTGTAATATATTCATCCATAACTTTAGAAATCCCTTGTATCCCAAAGGTGGAACTTTAACCAGCAGTGAACTCTCTGAGTCCTTATTCTGTATAGTAAAAAACATCCAGAAGACTTCATTCGTGAAGGAAATGCAGTATTTGGAAAAGGGTAATGCAATCCCTAACAGTAGTAAACTGAAAAACTTGTGCCCGTTTTTAGATGATAATGGTGTAATCCGAGTTGGTGGTAGACTGAGAACAGTAACTTAACTGAGCATCAAAAATATCCAATGATTATTCCTTCAAACCATAATTTTACTTTTTATGTTATTAAATATTTTCATAATTTGTATTTCCACAGCAGGTGCTGAGACAACTCTTTCTCTCATCCGAAACAAATTTTGGATCTTATCTAGTAGAAATATAGTTCGTAAAATCCTTTTCAATTGTATGACTTGCAAAAAGGTAAATTCTAAGAATTCAGAGCAACAAATGGCTGATTTGCCAGCTTCTAGAATAACAATGGCCCGAGCATTTATGCGTACTGGATTGGACTATTGTGTTCCCTTTGGAGTGAAAAACTTCGTGGGTAGAAGTAAACAGGTAAAAAAAGTATTTACTTGTGTAATTGTTTGTTTTTCTACAAAAGCCAAGACAATATTATAAGAGTTGTCACCTTGAAAGATAAAAATGGCACATATAAAAGGCCAGTCACAAAAATTGTTGTTTTGCCATATGTGAATGATGGTTTATTAACTACTTATATTCATACATTTGTTTTATTAAACTATATATTTTCCTGTAGTGTATTACATTCTTGTGTTTATATTTGTAAATTTAGTATTTTATTTAGTGTAGTACTTTTGAGAAGAAATTGTGTGTTTCATTTAGAGATTGTGTCTGAATTATATTGCATTTATATTATTGAATGTTAGCAACATTCAAGGCTCGGCGGTGTGTTGCCGCTAGAAGCGCCGTCTATGTAAAATGTTATAAAAAAATTGTGATTGTGAGTTTGGTTCGAGATGCCGATCTGAGAAGTTGTGTAAATCTCGGTTCTCGACCATTTTATTTAGTGTTGTGAGAAATAAGTTAAAAGAGTTACAGTCCACTAGTAAGTTATTTTATTGAGATTGTGTGTTTTTTCTTTTGTAGTGATAAATATTAATTGAGTTATCGGCGTATCCAATCATATTTATATCATATATTTGGGGGTATTTTGTTATATTCTATTAACCCATTTTCGGCCAAAGGTGCGTAAACGCATCATTTCAATAAATGTATTTTTATTAACACTGTGACGTATATTTTTCACTAATTTTATTTTTCTGCTATTTTTAAGGGTTCTGGAGACATCTATGAAATATTAGTAATTCAATTGAAATAATCACTTTCTGTTGAGAAATTTTCAAAATACGCTGGTTTTATACTTGAAACGGTTATTGACAAATTCGACTTTTTGTAAATGTATAGTTATTCCACTTGAGATTAATCATATGTTTTTATAATGGAGTAAAGTTGCAAGTTCTGTAAATAAAATAAAAATAAAACAAATGCCATAAGAAAACTTTAATTTTTTTATTTAAATTTAATGGCAAATTAGTATGGGTAAATTAATAATGGTAACATCAAATTAAATAAAATATTATTTTTCATCACGAAACTTTTTTGGTGTCTTAATGAATGTAATTTAAGCAAATTGCAATGCAAATAATACCACATTTTATAAAATTTCTATGCTTGGCCTGAAATGGGTTAAATAGATTTATTTTGTATAAAATAAACTACTTACTAACGCATAAATTCGATATATCTATCTAGGAATCGAACTTACCAAAGACCTTTCAGAAAAAGGCATGGCTTGTATAGTTTCAAAACCCAGATTTCATATTAAATTGCCGGTCAACAATGTGTTAATATACGTTAGTGGAATAACTCTGCTTATTCGAAAACGAAACAAGGCCCTGCTTTTCAACAAAGTTTTAAAATAGAACATTGAGACCAGAAGCTTTGAGCAAATTTAGGCGGTCTAGTATTATTACAAACGTAACAACAAGAAAAACGGGGGGGGGGGGATATTGTACAATTATCAATGACAATTTTTGTGAAGATGAGGGTAAACATAAGTAGTTATGGATTATGATTAGGGGTGGGCGGAGCCAGTGACATTCAAATATTAATGAATTACCAGGTCTAGTGGGCATTTTCCCTCATTTGGAGAATAACATGTTGGAGTTCACGTGAGACTAACTTTGTAATCCAAAACTATCAACTTTTCAGTCGAACCATTTTTGTGATTCCCGCTATTGCGGATATTATTTTCACGTCCCCTAACAGGCGCACCACGAACCTCCAGGGGTATGTGTACACTAGAGCTAGGAGTCTTAGTGTACACCAGGTTGGGAACTGCTTATTTAGATAAAAAATATAAAATACATAATATCAGATGATTTGCTGATTTTGATAAATAAATTGACAATACATAATAGGAGGTAATAGCTGAAATTTAGACTAATGTAACATCAAACTATTTGCTCTAAATACATTTTTTCAAATTAAAAACTTCTGAGTTAAAATAATAATTTTAGGGGAAATTATTCAAGTAAAATTTTCGGAATTAAGAAAATACAAGGGTGTACTATTGGGCTGTTGGGAAAGTTTCTTCTGTTTGGGAAAACAAATTCGTACCGGAAAATTCTATCATTTAATTATTAGACGTTAGTTCTGATGTCGAGTTTTTAATAATTTACGGGCAGAATTTTCCGGTACGAATTGGTTTTCCTAAACAGAAGGAACTTTCCAAGCAAACCAGTACAAATAAGTGTGAAAGATGAGCATTTTAAAGAAAAATCTGGACAAGCATTTGAGATTTTTTTTCTATATGTTATGATGTCAATTGTTTTATACATAAATAGATGATAATGAGATTTAATTTTTGTCTTAAAAAAAAAAGAAAAAAAGAAAAGAAATGGTTGAAAGAATTATTCACTGAAATATTATTTCGGTATTAAAAAACAAACAAACAAACAAAAAAAACGCTATGTGTCTTTTTGACTTTTAATAACTGCATTCCTTCACGTTAGCAATAGTTGCGTTCATTTTAGCATGTTTAAACACGTTTCTGCATCCTAAAGTCTCTTAGTGACGTGAAGGAATGCAGTTACTTAACTCTATTTTTAATATTTTACTATGAGCGCAGCTTTGCAACACTTTTATTTTTACATATATTGCACATTTTGATGTATTTTATAATACTATATGTAAAGAGGAAAGTGTTGCACGATTGCGCTCATATGAATAATTGAGGTAAATTTAGTGGTATTTTTCATCAGAAACTACGAATAATACGGACTTTGAGCTTTTGTAAGTCATATAAATCCGAACAAAATGCAAAAACTATTGCCGAAATCGTACAGGATAAGCCTTCTAATATTAAAAAGTGATATAATTAAGTCAGTATAGCAAAATCGAATTTTAGTCTTATTCCATGGACCAAAAACCCGGCTGATGGACCCTGATACTTTTACTATGTGATATCAGTAGCTAAACGGCAAAAGATCATATGATATCGCGATGTACTCGGCAAAATACTACCAACTGACCAAGTGACCAAAAACTAATAGGCAAAATGTCAAAATCGATTCACTAGTAGTCGGAATTCGATGGTCGAGAGCAGACAAGAAGTCCTTCTTTCGACTTCGGAAACTGAGGTTGCCTGGACGAAAAGTAGTGGTGACAGGACATTCGATCGAAGATAGGCGAGGTATTATTGGCTGTTACGGCTAAGACTAAATGACAAACAAAATGTATTACACTAATTATTTTGTTGCCACATTGTACATGCACTGTAAATAATAAATAACAAATTAAATGTTGCATTGTATTTTTACTATTATTACTTTTAATTTATTAACTATGTCGATAGAAGTCCCGCCCGTCGACCCATCGGCATTTTATCTGGATCCTGTGTTGAAAAAAAGCTATCAACCACTGCATGCGGAAATCAATAAGAGAAAGAGACAATCAAGAGAATCTGTCTTTAACAGCTTCTCCTCTTCCCATCTCTTTCACTTTTTAATTATTTTTATTCCGTTTGTATCAAATATTTTCTCTACTTGGTTCTTGCATTTCTATCCGATCCTTCTTTCTTCCAGCTCACAGAGACCCATTCGTTTATTCATTACGTGACCATCAGTGGTGTAGTTGTAAAAATACCAGGTGCTATACGTTATAGGCAGAGGGTATACAACTTAGAGTAGAGCTAAGGAGGGTATACGGAGTTACTTTAAAATTTCAAAAGATATACGGTATATACCACCGTATACCTTCCACTACATCTCTGACGACTATATTTTGATAGCTATATTTGCACTTGAATAAAAACAACGATTTTTTTCGTCTGAAACGTATATTGGGTATTTTTAGTTTCAGTATGTTTTACATTCACAGTTATCTACTCTTAACAGCTTTTCCTAATTCTTGTGAAATAAAAAGATGTATTATTTATGATGACGACATAAAAATATTTAACAAAAACTTCACATCTTTAAAAAATAAATCGATGATTACCTCGAATAGGATTAAATGTCTACAGCACTTCGTATTTTTTCATTACGGCTAAACAGTTTTAAGAGGGACTTTTATTTTATTTTGCTACTTAATTTTACTTAAATGCTAACGGTTCTCTAGCTGCTCATTTACTCACTTTTGCTGTATTTGCTCAAGAATATATTCCTTGCAAGACAAATACTTTGCGGTAAATCTTGATATCAGTCGATGATGCGAAAAAGTTTAAATTACATATGTTGCCGGCAATTTAATCTCAGCGGAGCGGAAAAAGATTTGAAATCCAATTCATCTAATTCAGTTAGGTGACACAATTTATTCCTTTTTAGCAATCATAAAACATTTTTTATTAGACTAAAGATTTTCTTTAATTTGTAAATTTTTTTATTAGATTGTTAGAAAGAAAATTATTTATTTCAGAGTTAACATTAGTTTTAATCTCTAGAGAATCTAACAATTTCAAAGAAAAATTTCTTCATAGAAATTTTTCTTTTCTTAATGATATATTAAAGAAAAGTTTAAAATTAAATGATTTAGGAGTTTACTTGATTTATTTTATTGTGATTTCCATAAACTATTATACTGCATGGAATTTTGAATTGTAGTTGCCCTACAAAGTCTTATAACATCATATCAATTAACACTAGTATTTTTACAGTTGATTCAGAAATAAGTAAAGTAGATATCAGTTTACTGCAATAGAAAAAAAAAATTATTAAAAGGTCTTTCATAAATGTGATGGCAACATGAAATAAAATTTATGCAGTGTTTATGAGAGAGAGTATGTGGTAGTAGTTTTCAGCTTCACGGAGAATGGGTGGTGTTAGCTCTATAACTTTTAAAAAATTATATATCTAAGTTTTAAAATACACAGTGCAAAATTTTATGAAAATAACATTTTCCTTCCACGTTTGTACATGAAACTTAAATAACGTATCTCTACATTGACCCATTGACCACGACTGTACAAGCCTTTTTGATCGATTGCGATTTTACACCACTTCTCCACCCACTTTATTCGATTGATCTGGCCCCATCAGGCTTCCATATTTTCCCTGAATCCATATAGTCACTTCGATGACCTTAGTTCACCTCGAATAATGAAGTCATTATGAAGTTTGTTAGGTGGTGTGAGGATCAGGATAATCATTCTATCAGATAACTGCAGAAAAATGGCAGCACCAAATCCACAAGTAACTGCATTGATAAATGCGGGAATATGTTGCGAAATTCTAATGTACTAATCCAGCCGTAATGTCTCTTCCTGGTGAAATTTGAAACTTTTCATATTTTCGTCGTTAGAGTACTGACTCGCTTGAAACTTTATAAGCTAGTAGACGAACAAAAATGCAATTTTCAAGACTATTTATCGTACTATTAACAACTTAAAAAAAAGCAATTAAAAATACAAATTAGTTAATAATAAGTATAAAATATTGAAAAAAGTTTAAAAATTCCTTCAAGAACCTAAGAATTTCAGTTTGGAAAAATACAACCTTATCAATGAATTTTTGGCTGTGGGGAAATTGGCTTTATTCATTACCGTAGAATTTTCCCCGGCAACCCTGACCGAATGTCATAGTCGTCTGTTGTGTGGGAGCAGTGGTTTGGATTCATAGCGCCTTATTTGGCGACTTTATACACTTTTGGCGTGAAATTAACAATTAAAAATCTAACAATAAAAATTTTAAAGTATAAAAAAATACATAAAATATGATTTTAACAGAGAAATTTTATCGGTTCTCTAACTTTTATGTATAGGGCTACAAAATGCAACAGGTCCAGATGCTAGGCACGAGATGCACCGAAAGTGGTTCCTTTGTTAGTAAAAGTAAAGATAGTTTAACCCCTTGGGGACGAGCGACACGTATACGTGGCGCATAAGATGCTCAGAATCCTCGATTTTTCCCACCAGTTATTTTTTATTGTAAGATGTGTCTAATTAAATCTTAGCATTTCTGCGATTCAACTAGGCGAAAATTTCTGTTTTGAAAAACCGGTGGTAAAAGAATAAAAATTCTGTAAAAGACGCTCGTCGCGAAGAGGTTAAAGAGTATACTATAAGTCCTTCAAATTTCACAATCTCGCAAAAACTAAACAAACTGTCGTATCGGGGTGAGGTTTGCGACATAAGTCTTCTCAAAGATACAGATTTTCTTAGACAAAAAAAATAAATAAATAAAATACAGTAAAATACGTCTAGGGCAGAATCGATCAGGGCCAAGAAAGTTTTCCGTTGGTAGACAGTAGTCCGCCTTAGGCAAATACTATATTGAAAATCAATCTGAGGTACTTCAAAATCATTCCTTGTTAGACAGATTCTCTGTCTGTCTTACTGTCTGTCTTATACAGAATTCTGTCTTACACAGAATTTCTGTCTTACACAGAATTCGCCATATACAGAGTTTATTATAGTTAAAAAAAACCATAAGTACCTGCCGTATAGGAGTGCGGTTTGCATTATATGTCTTGTCAAAGACAGGGAGTTTTCGTTGCAGAAAAAAAAATAGTTTAAAGAGTCCTATAAGCCCGTTCACATTTCAAAAACTCGCAAAAACTTAACAAACCCTAGGAGTGCTGTTTACCCCATAAAACTTGTCAAATAATCAGAATTTTTCCGAAAAAATAATTAAAAAATAATTAAAATAATTAAAAAATAATTTTTTGCCACAAACAATCAGACATTTTCACGTCTTATTGAGTAAACTTGTGGTTCAGATTTTACAATTTGTTAAGTTTTTGAAATGCGAATGGACTTGTAAGACAGCCTGTATTTTTCACCTGCTTTAAAAATAAACAAACTTATGTTTAATTAACCCTTAACTGCTGTTATCGGTCTCACAGACCACTGCATTTTCCACTTTTCAGAGTTTAACTCTTAACTTTCAGTTAACTACAGATACTAGTGAAAATTTGCTTCGTTTAGGTCCCTAATACTATCGCTATAAACTTCTGAAGGGGTGAATTTTGATTAGAAACAGCCTGTACATAAAGTTTAGTACAGACACAGTATCTAATGCTAATCGAGAATTTTATTCCTCTTTCGATCTACCGGTCTCACAGACCGATTCACAGTAGTTATGCAACAATTTTTGTCACAGTAGTTAAGGGTTAAGCTTCAGTTTTAGAAGCACTGTAATGTAAAAATTCATTTTAATGTAATTTAAAAGATCCTATTAACTTATATATATTTTTTAAAATTTTAGTATTTAAAATTAAATATTTATGAGAGAAGTAGTATTAAGTATTAAATTTAAATTAATTTTTATTGAATACCTTACAAAGAAATAACAAATTTACAAATTAATATAATACACAAATAAAATGAAAAAGGAAATATACATATAAGGTTAGGGTGAGCCAGGGAGAAAAGTTACTGACAGTAAAATTGGTTAATATATAGAGATTTTGTAATTATTATTTTTGTTCTTTTATTGCTTTAGTGCAATTTATCACTTCCACACTACATCTTTTGCTCTTGTACTAATCTGCAAAGCTATATTCATTTCTATGAGACCCCAATGCTTATGTTTCATTAGTGTTTAATATTCTATTACAGCAACATAATATGAAGACCAACGGTTTGTTTTACTTAGTGTTCTAACCTTAAATCAATATTAGAACTCCACAGCTGTTTGTTTTTTTTACTTTGTTTCTTTCAGAGTATCTTCCCTTTCAAGACAAATACGTTGCTGTGAGATCTTGAAGCTATCCCAGCTAATTAATATAGGCTCTTGCCTAAGATCTTTTCCCACGGTACAGAAAATACCATCTAGGCAGTTAGGAAGATCTAATGCACTCATCGATCTTTTTCTAGTGACAGTTTAATACTGCTAGTTTGAAAGACTTTGTGGCGACCTGTTATGACTTAAATGGATGGCACAGCGCCCCCCCCCCCCCTTCAGTTCTCATGATTGCAATTTTCGGTTCCCAGGGGCAGTCAAGGATGATGAAATCGCCGCGAGCCAATGAGTCCTAAGCCGGGTCTGATAGGACAAAATGTTACGGAGGTCACCTCCCATGCCCCCCCCCCGGAACTTCGGAGAGAAATTGAGAATGGAGGGTTCATTCTGGTTTGAGAATCCGAAGAGAGAGAAGCTTTCTCTCTGCTTCTTACGAATGACGATGCTGGTTTTGGAGAGTGCTAAGAAAGGGAGTCTCATTTTCCCTGCTTCTAGGTGTTTAGGAGCAGACGTAGACTAAGTGCTGCGAGGTGACAGGATTCCTCCAACGCCACTTGATTTAAAGGTGTATAGACTATAATGAACATTATTCCGTCGACAGTTATACTCTAACAAAGACTTAAACCCACGACACTAAGGGTACTTAACTGCTTGTACTTAGCGATAATCTGTATATATTCAAATTAATAAATTCAACTGTTTTTATAGTTAAACTGTGCCCCGTGTTTATACGCTACCGCAATACACAGATCCCGCTCGAAACACTGGGGTTATGACATTTTATTAGTGTTTAATATTCTATTACAGCAACATAATATGAAGAACAACGGTTTATTTTACTTAGTGCTCTAACCTAAAATCAATATTAGAACTCTCCAGCAGTTCATTTATTTTCTTTTACTTTGTTTCTTTCAGAGTGTCTTCCCTTTCAAGACAAATACGTTGCGGTAAATCTTGATATCTGATGCTAATACGGAAAGGATCAAACTACATGTGTAGTCTGCGACTTAATCTCACCGGAACTGCAAAAAGATTTGAAATCCGATTTAGTTGATTCAGTTAGGTGATACAGCTTCTTCCAATCATTCTAAAGTGATATTTTTATCAGTCTACTTTAAAGAGATATTTCTGTCTCTTTTTTGGTATGAGATTGATTTTAATCATTCGTGTTATTGATATTTTTCTAGGAAATTTGTTTTATTAATGCATCGTTTAAGAGCAGTTTTAAATTAAAGTTTTTATAAGAATCTGTATTGCAGCATCTTCTTTTGTTTACAAAAGTGCACTTTATTATTTCGAGAATATATACTTTGTCTTTGATCTTTTACTACTTAAAAAAGTGTTAGCAAATTGATAATCCCAACGTCTGAGTCTCCCCTTTTTAACTCTTTCGGATGAATACACATTTTATGAATTCAGTTTGTCTGTCTGTCTGTCCGTGGTCTATCTTACGTAAATATTCTCGGATTTCATGAAATCGATATATGTTATTGAGGCTTACTATGGCATGTTCGATATTGAAAATTGTGTAGCATGTACAGTCCGTTTACAGGAACACTCAAAAGATTACACTCTATGGAAGAAAATAATTTGCGGTGTATTTTAATGGTGTTACACTAATTCAAACATATTGAAATTGATATATATATATATCTAAGATGCACTACTAGATACTTACTATAGAATGTGGTGTACATTGCATTTATTGTTCATTTACAGGGACACTCAAAAGAATTCTGTTACATTAAGATCTATTTCGAAAAATTGTTTGCGGTGTATTTTAATGACATTACACTATTTCACACATATCGAAATTGATATATATATATCACTGAGGTGAAGCGCAAAATTCTTACTATAGAATACAGTGTGATAGCATTCATAGTTCATTTACAGGGACATACAAAAGTATTCGTTTACAGTAATGTCTATGCATTTTCAGTTATGATACGCGTTTTTAAATTTGACAAACAAGTTTTCATATTACTTGGTGTGTATAAATTCTATATATAATATTCACAGGGCCTCTAACACAAAACACCTCTAGCACATTTCCTTTTTCTGATGGAAATTGCTGAAAGGAAATTTTCAACTCTGCTATGCGTTTCCTAACTACATTTTAGCATGCTGTGTAGTATATATACAAATCTATAGATAATATACAGGGCTTCACAAAAGAATTCAGATATTTTTCGTACTATTGATGTTAACTGCTGAAATTAGGTTTTTAAACTTGTTATGCGTTACAAAGTGTTTACTTAGACATTGCGCTGGTCCACAGAACAGGTGGGTTACTACACAGGAGATTTAATACCAGAAGTCTCACAACACTTCCAGGTACAAAAAAGGTACCATTACTTATTTTTAACCAACCTCAGACCATTTCAACAACACTTATATACAATATATAAACGTGACTCATCACTTTGTATTTGTGAATAACAATCCACATCTTTACACTACATTCTGAATTGTACACTAACTTCACATTACCACATTAAAAAAAAAAATAACAATATGAATTAAGTGATAGGCTAATCTACCGGCTTGACTGGCAGGCTCTTTTGAATAAAATAATAGATTGTATGAAATTTATAGAAAACAATGAATTCCTTTTCTCAAATCCTCCGACTTTTTAGCATCCGGACAGCACTCCTCTTCTCACTCACTCAAATAGGATCTCTTTAACTGTTTCAATTTGTATTGTTTTATCAGAGCTGGTAATTTCCTGCTTTTTCCCATTGTAAATTTCGTATATATTTATCAGTCCATATTATTAGTTTGTTTTATTTTCATTAATATCTGTAAAGTAATAATTGTCAACTTGTTTAGTATTACTATACCACTATACTTCTTCATAAATATTGTGCATTCTTTCCCATTCAGCTTTTACCTTTAACAAATTTGTTAAGTTAAACTAATGTGCACCCTTAATACAGTTAATTAAGTATGGCTACACTTGGTTCGACACGTTTAGTTAAATAATTGTGCAATTTAAACATTGTAAAAACTGTCAAACCTTCAACACATTGTATGTATGCTAAAGTAAACAATGGGTTTGTGTCTTTGCTTCGGGATTGAACTTATACTCTAAAGCGAAAGCTGGGTTCCCGGGGCGGTTATCCCATGTTTACTTAGACATCATTTTTCAGAGTATTAAACAGTGAAGTTTTATTATTATTTTCTGAATGTATTGTAAAGTGTTTCAAAATCTATGCTTCACGCATGATTTTTCGTTCATGTAAAGTATTTAACATTTTATTACACAACTACAGAAGACGACATTTTACTTTATTTTCTTTTTATAAGAAATACACTGCGGTAAATCTTGATATGTGATATTAATACGGAATACACCAGACTACGTGCTAAGTGTAAACTTAATCTCACCAGAACTGCATAAAGGCTTGAAATACAGTTAGATGATCCAGCTTCTTCAAGTTGTTCTGAAACTTTTTTTTTTTACCAGTCATACAAAAATTGTTTATTGTAGTGTGCATTATCAATTCTTTAAGTTTGTGCAATCTTTTTTGAATCACCCTGCTTTTAATATTATATAAAATATATAATATTAATGAAAAATATTATTACAATTACGTTTATAAAATAGAAAGATGTGATGGTTGCATCCAATAGAATTAAGCTTGTACTTATATTAGTACTTAGCAATTTTATTACGTACTACTGCATAGCCAAAAGAAACTATTTTCCTTTCCATAATTCGCTTACTTTACTAAGTACTACAACTCCCTAGTTTCTCATTTATGCGTTTTTACTTTATTTGTTCGAAACTATCTCCCTTCCAAGACAAATACGCGTCGGTAAATCTCAATGCCTGGTGGTCATACAGAACAGATCAAACTACATGTGTAACCTTTAACTTAATCTCACCAGAACGGCAAAAGATTTGAAATCCGATCCAGCTGATTTAGTTAGGCGACGCTTGTTAGTTGCAAAGCGTTTTTCGAAGTTCTAATCTTTTTTTTTTTTTTTTTTTTTTTTTTCTAACCAGTCGATAGCTAAAAGAAAGTTTTCTTTTCCCTTCCAGCATTGGATAGATTTTATTGGTGCAATGATTTAATAGTTACAAATTAAATTTTCTTGGAGTTTGCTTTTCGTAACATACTATTAGATAAGTATTTTCATTTGTTTTAACGAAGGGGGAAAAACTGCATTTATGTCAATATATTTTATATAGAGTGGCTTTAAAAGGGTTTATTAACTAATTATTATGCATAGGTCATTTACAATAAAATATATATATATATATGAAATTTTCCTTTTTGTCTTATTAAGTAACTAACTGACCCCCACCCGGCGTTGCCTGGGCCTGTGATAATAATTTTTTTTTAAATAAAGTTTTTATTATTTTATATCTTTAACCTGATTTTGTATGAAATTATATTTTAGGATGAAAAATTCGCGAAAAAATATTGATATTTAGTGATAAAATCATTCATTTTCTAGGTTTTTTTTTTTTTTTTTTTTTTTTTTTACATAGGGTCGTTTTATAGTTTTAAAATAAAAAGTTCTTTTTGTCCGAACTCTTTAAAATCTTTATTGGTGATAAATAAAACGGTTTTACAGCACGTGTAAAAATTTCGTGAAAAAATATTGTTATCCAGTTGTAAAAGAAATTTTTTCTTCTTTTTTTTTGTTTGTTTGTTTTCGCGTCGGCTCCTTTAACATAGCAATAAAAAAAATAGTTCTCATCTTCCGAACTCTCTGACATTTCAATCGGTTATAAATATAACAATCTCCAAGCTCTCTTTAAAATTTTGCTTAAAAATATGCATACTTAGTAGTGAAAACATGAGTTTTTTTTTTTAAGAAAAAAAAAAAGCTTTAGCTTTCAAGCTTAGAGCAAAAATATATTTCCATCAGTTTTCAATCAACGCTTTTCAATACCCCTAGGCTAAACAGGCTAATCAATCAGGTTTACTGTTTCTGAGGGGGAGAAGCCTTTAAAAAAACGTTGACACATGCGTAAAGAGACGATATTCGTGTGGAAATTTGACAGAATGCGCTTTTCGTTTTAAATATATAGATGTAACACTCTAGGAGAATTTGCACTTAAAACCGAATGCATCACTTTTAATAAATTAAAAAAATTTTATGTTAATACGTAATTGATATATTTTATATAAAAATGATTTTTTGTGTTCCTAGTGGGCAATCTAAAAAATATATTTCAATATAAAAGTAGTTATTAAAAAATGCTCTCAGCCATATTTTGTACAGCGGGAAGTATGTTCTGTAACTGGGGAACCCAGGTTGGATCTTCTAATTAAAAAAAAATTACAGAAAAATACTTAAAATAATTAAAAAAATATATTTTGTAGGCTGAATTACATTTTTTATTTCCATATCATTAATTTAATATAATTTGTACTATATTTATTTTTGCCCGAAAACGATCTTTTTGTTGTTTATTACTTACCCATCATACGTATTATAGGGTAAATCTTGTAATTGTTTTGAAAATCGAAATTTTTTTTTCCAAAAAACATATTTTTAGAAAAAAATTTTTTTCCATCCGTCTGTCTGTCTGTGTGTGTGTCTGTGTGTATATCTGTAAACGCTCTATCTCCCGAACAAATTGAGATAGAAACTTGAAATTTTGTATGTACTTAGTATCTAATAATGGGAAGAAGCTTATTGAATTTCAGTAACCTCGTTTATCCGGAACTATATTTTTCGGACTCTCGAAATATTCGTTCTGATAAAAGGTATATAAAAATTTTCGAAATTGTTTGTTTTAAGGAGTGAATATAAAAGACAATAAAAAGACATAATTTTTGCACAAAGAATGAAATCAATCGGATAATGAGTTGCCGAGATATTTGTAATTCTATTTTCCACACTCTTCGATTTTTCATGACCCTGAATTTCATTCAAATTTCAATTCAAAGATATATTTTAATTGGAAATGAGACGCTTAATCCGACGCAGTAAACCGTTAGTTAATAGGATTATCAATTTTTGAGTTATTGAGCATTTAAAGTTTATGACGTCATCAAGCCACGATTTTATTCGAAATGCAATGCATTTTATCAATAGTTTACACACGTTTTATTTTCATATTTTATATTATTCATATCCATGATGGGTAAGTATTACGGTGGCCCCCAACGACTAGTTTTCCTCTTTTGCTCTTCTTGGGCCTACCATTTTTTCCCCAGCGTAATTGTTTTTATGAACTTCGGCTACGGTCATAAATCTAACAAGGAGAGGTTCCGAGGTCGGTGTCACAGAATGTGGTGAACCTTTGTGTATCGATAGAGTATAGTTAGTATATAAATATACGAAAGCCATAAAGCGCCATACCAAGGGTTGTCTTGAGAAAGAAAAGGTATCAAAGTTTACGTCACAGTTGGATTCGAAATTTGAAGTGTTTGGATTCAAATTCCCATCTAGACTCATTTTCGCAGTGACTTTTTTATCAATTACCCTTGAACTACAATTGACAAAATGTTCATAATCATTGAAATCATTGAAAAACTATGAAATTCTGCATGTTTAAATATTTAGTGGAAAGTGAAAAAGAAAAAATAGACAATTTATATTTTTATAGACCAGACATTTTTGCTGTTATTGTGAATTATTTACAGATATTTAAATGAATAATCTATTATTTTTCACAATGGCATAAATAAATTAAAATATGCGATATAAATCTATAATATATTATTTTAATTTTGTTTCATTATCGAAACATTTAAAAAATGTCATGATTTATTAAAAATATCTTTCTATACTTTTAATATGATTTTTTATAATATCGGATTCATTATTTTGTAATTAGAAAAAAATAGGCAATTGGTATTCCTACAGATCACAAACTTTTACTTGTTTTACAATTTATTTACTGTTATTTGCATAAATAAACTACTATTTTTCACAGTGAAATAAATGAAAATACGTTACATAAAATTATAACACGCTGCTTTAATTTTTTGCCATGTTTAACTTTTTCTGTCAGTATTAATAGTATTTCAATCATAATAGTACTTCAAAATATACCGTATTTTAGACAACTAAATTTTTTTATTTGCAATTTTTTTAATCTTGGATTTTTGCATTTATAATTAGAAAAATTGTCCATGTACTTAAAAATAAGTTCTAGAAAGATATTGAATTACTAAAAATAGTTATTACTTAAGAAATTAAGAATTCGAGATTTTAAAAAATTGTATTAAAAGTTTAAAGGAATATTTTAAAGAAAATCACGAAATATTTAAAATATTTGTATAATAAATTAAAATAAAAATAATATATTATAGATTTATATCACGTACTTTAATTTCTCTGTAAAAAATAGTAGATTATTTAAATAACTGAAAATAATTTTAAATAACAGCAAACATTTCTGGCCTATAGAAATATAAATTACCTTTTATTTCTTTTCCTTTTACTTTTCATTATATACTTAAACATGCAGAATTTCATTGCTAAAACCTCACTTATATGATACAAAACATATATTTAATTTATATTTTTCGTAAATTTCAATGATTATACATATTTTTTCTATTGTAGTTCAAAAGTAAATGAGCGGCCACGTTACGAAGCCGCTTGTTAGAGGGAGAAAATTATCTTATTATAAACTGTGACGTAAACTTTGAGACATTTTTCCTCAAGACCCTTGGGGATTGCGCTTTAAGGCTTTCATATATTTATATTCTAACTATACTCTCCTATCGATGCACAAACGTTCACCGCATTCTGTGACACCGACCTCGGAACCTCTTCTTGTAAAATCCATATTGCTCTTACTAGAGATACGGGAAACATGGCTCCAAGGATTCTGATTCATGAACTCGTTCTAAGTTCCAAATCCACCAATAACAAATAATTTAACACAAATTCAAAGAAAGCTTTATTTAAATATTGGCTTTATGATACAATTGGGAAAAAAAAAAGATCTCTGGTACACTGTTCATATGATAAACATTTCTGTTGGGACTATGATTAAATTCTTGGGGAAATATGATTAATATTTCCACAAATATATCACTTTCGTAGAACAGTAGGATATAAAATTCTACTTCTAATAGCTTGGATCTAATAATTTCTCCAGAAATGAATTTAAAACAATATGCTTTTGGTAATTGTAACGTTGTAGTTTGTCTTTTTATATATTTTTTATATAATTTATTCAAGCATCGTCATTAATGTATACAATGTTGAAATCAGTTTCAGTAATATTCTGAACAATTCTACATACTACAACGAGTTCCTTTTTTTATTCCAAGAAGCTGGAGAAAAATGTTATAAAATAGAAGATTTATATAAAATTATTCTTGTCACGTGACTGCAAGTTTGTCCCCTTTTTTCCATTGCCGTGTCAGAAATTCATTTCAAAACGCTCACTTTGACAGTATTTTCTGAAAGCTCTGCTTGTCGAGGTGGCGACTTTAGAGTGGACTGTAAATTATTCAACTACTATCGATAAAATTTCAACTTAGTTTTTATCAACGAACCATTTTATTTATTTACTTCGGAGCTCCCCATGGAGACATCCGAACGAAGCAAGAACAAAACAACAACTGGTTACATTTATCGCCAAGCGATATTAGAAGCCAAGAGTGGCGCCAACATACCGGCCACCACTGAAATATTTATTTCAGCAACATACCTTAAATGTCCTTCGTTGTGAACAATTATTTTTTTCTTTTTAACAATAAATCTTCAATTATAATACAAGTTTCAATTCAATCAATAATACAATGTTACTGCAAAAAAATTTTCAAATATAAATACACAGAAATACAAGAAAAATAAATATTTACATTATAATAAAGGATCATTTATGGGCAAAATACTAACATTAGAAATTGCACGTTTGAATATACCATTAGGGGTTTTTACAAGCACAACCCTAATTTTACCATCGCTCCCATAAACAACGTCTTGAATGCGACCGACTGACCAAGTACACATGGACAAATTACTATCCTTTAATAAGACCATAGTTCCAATTTTAATATTTTCTTTTTCAAATAACCATTTTCTTCGCTGTTGAAGATTATTTAAATAATCTCTACTCCATTTTTTCCAAATTAATTGATTAATTTTTGTAATTTGCTGCCAATGACTAAGTTTATTATTGGCAAGGTCAGTCAAGTTTGGTTCACAGATGCTATTTATAGGGCGGCCGATTAAAAAATGTCCTGGGGTTAACGTTTCATAGTCATTTGGATCCGAAGATAAAGGTATTAGAGGCCTACTGTTTAAAATACCTTCGATTTGATTAACGACAGTTAAAAATTCCTCAAAAGTTAGTTTTAAATCTCCAATAGTTCTTTTTAAATGGTGCTTAAAGGATTTTACTCCTGCCTCCCACAAGCCACCAAAATTAGGGGATCTAGGGGGAAGGAATTTCCAAGAAATTGAATTAGCCAATAAGTAAGCAGCCAATTCCTCGGATCGATTTTTTACAATTTTATGCAATTTTTTCAATTCTGAATTCGCACCAACAAAATTAGAGGCATTATCGGAAAAGATGGTGGCACAAATTCCGCGCCTAGCTACAAATCTTTTTAAGGTAGCTATTAAGGCTTCAGAAGTTAAATCTGTTATTATTTCTAAGTGAATTGCACGAGTAGTAAAACAGACGAAAATTGCGACATAAATTTTACTAAAAACTCCTTTACGTTGGTTTTTGTATTTTATAAAAAATGGGCCACATAAATCAATCCCTGAATTTGTAAAAGGGGGGTTGATATTTACCCTTTCTTTAGGTAACGAGGCCATGATTTGTTCTGCAATTTTAGGTTTGTTTTTAAAACAAACAATGCAATTATGCACGATTTTTCGAGCTATGTTTCTGCCATTTAAAGGCCAGAATTCTTGTCTCACAAAATGAAGCAAGGTTTGAGCACCAACATGCAAATTTTTTAAGTGAAAATACTGGAAAATTATAAGGGTAAGCCTATGATCTTTCGGTAAAAGAATCGGTTTTTTATCATAAGATAAATTTGATTTATCTAAACGACCACCAACCCTAATAAATTCATTCCTATCAAGAAAAGGATTTAAATTACTTACTCGACTATCCTTTAGTTTCTCACCCTTCTTGAGTGCCTTCATTTCTCTGTCGAAATACATTACCTGAACCAATCTGATCAAATTAATCTTTGCTTGGTAAAATTCCTGCTTTTTAATAGGCCCTACAATCCTTTCTTTGTGCTTGCAATTATAAATAAATCTATAAATATAAACTAAAATACAAATTAATTTAAAATAACTGTTACTTAAGGCACAAAAATTGTTCAGAAAGTCATTAGTGTCCTGATTAATTAAATGCAAATTAATATGACAGTTTTTAAGTTCGTTTAAATAAGCATCATCATTTGGAAAGTCAGTTTTTTCCTTTTCTGTCAAGTCCAAGATATTATTAGTCAATAATGGACCTTTCCACCACAGTTCCATATCTGAGAGTTCCTGAGGAAATGTTCCACGAGATATTATATCAGCTGGATTATCACTAGAAGGAATGTGTTTCCATAAAAATTGTTCAGTGAGAGACTGAATCTTTGAGACTCTATTCGCTACGAAAGTTTTTAATAGATGAGCAGAGGCTTTTATCCATGCCAATGCTATAGTTGAGTCTGAGAATAAAATTACTCCTTGAATATCTAGTTGTAAGGAAGGGAGAATTTTGGCGACAAGTTGAGAAAGAAGCAAACAGGAACATAGTTCCAACCTTGGCACAGAAATGGTCTTTAGAGGTGACACTCTTGATTTGCTTGCAATGAGGTTTGATGTGGTCGATTTGGATGGATTTATACAATATATATAAACTGCAGCACCATAAGCTGTTATGGAAGCGTCAGCGAAACCAAGAACAAATATTGCTTCTGTGGAAGGAGTTAAAATGTATCGATTAATTGTTATATTTTCTATAGTTTTTAGTTGACTTACGAAGTTACACCAATCACTAGCAAGAGGTTCCGGAATGTTCTCGTCCCAGCCGAGTTTACACAACCACAATTTTTGAAGATAACACTTAGCCTTTGAAATAATTGGGCCAATGAGCCCAAGCGGATCATACAATTTTGCTATGACAGAAAGAACCTGTCTTTTGGTGTATGATTCTTGCTCTTTCACCGAAACTCTAAACACAAACTGGTCTTTGTTGGATTGCCAAACCATACCTAGAGTTTTAGCTGAAGTGTCAGACTTAGTACAAAAGGAGACATCTTCGATTTCGTCATGATTTAAAAGCTCATTCAAATTTGAATTCCATTTGTGCAAAGCCATTCCACAAGAACGAAATATGTCAATTAATTGATTTTTCAGGGCTATTGCCGAGTCTGAATCTGGGGATCCAGTCACAATATCGTCCATATAGCTATCAGAAAGAATAGCTTTTGCCGCAAGAGGAAATTTATCCTTCTCATCTAAAGCCAATTGTTTGATGCACCTTATGGCCAAAAAAGGGGCGCATTTAGTTCCATAAGTGACCGTGTTCAATTTAAAGGCAATTGTGGAATTATTTTCGTAATCCTTCCAAAGAATGCGTGTAGAAGGTCCCTTTGCGAAGGATCTATCAAAATCTGCCGAAACATTTTTTTAATGTCCGCAGTTAAAGCAATCTTATATTTTCGAAATCTTAACAAAATATCAAAAAGATCTTCCTTAACTTCACCGGAAAGCAAAATATCATTCAAGCTTTTTCCGGTTGTGGTAGGCGTAGAGGCATTAAAGACAACCCTTAATTTTGTAGAGGATTTATCCGGTTTAAAAATGCCATGATGAGGCATGTAATAAACTACTGAGCGAGAGTCTTCGACTGAAATTCGCTCCATATGCTCCAATGCTTCATATTCATTTAAAAATTCGCAATAAAGTTTTTTCATAGCACTATTATTTTCCAATCTCTTTACTGTTTGATGTAAACGCCTTTCTGCTAATTTTCTCGAATTTCCCAATGAATTTAATTGATCAGTTTGAATCGGTATTTCAACAATAAGCCTTCCGGTATCATCTCTTTTGTGCGTTTTTTGAAAATGAAATTCACAGAATTCTTCTTCTTTACTTAGAAAACGGTCAGATGAAATATTTTCTATTTCCCAAAATTTTTTAAGATTAGATTCAATGTTCTCAATTTCATAATTAAATGTCAATCCACAATATGAATTAGAACTCTTGATTTTAACAGTTCCAGTAGCAATAAGGCCAAACACCGAATTTTGAAACATTAAATTTGGTGAAATGCGATTTTTTCCTTCTTTTATTATCTCATAAAAGAGTTCTGCGCCAATTATTAAATGAATTTTACCCGGTATGTCGAAAGTAGGATCAGCTAACAATACCCTATTTGGTAACAATGCTTTATCAATTTTAATATTTGAAGAAGGTACACAATCAGTAATTTTCGAAACAACAAAAAATTCGCTAGGTGAAGAGAATGAAGCATTTTTATTACGAATTATCGTATTAACCTTCCCTTTCACATTAAAGGCATTTCCACCTAATCCACTAACGGAAACATTTATTTTTTCTTTTTTCAAGCCCAAATAAGAGGCCATCTCTTGCGTAATATAGTTTGCTTGGCTCCCGCAGTCCAGAATTCCCCTGGCCTGCACGAAACATTTATGCAACGGACTATAAATATAAATATATGCCGTAGACAAAAGAACTGCTTTTTTACTTTCATTATTATGCGATGAAAAACTCTGAGATATTTCCGATACATTTTGTTTATTTGTTTCATCATTTTCTGTACCAGAACGACGGTCTGGCGCCAAAGACATTTCAATTTCAGAATCGGGGCTTTTTAATGACGTTTTATTTTGAAATGATTTATTTTTATCACGATGAAGTAACACGTTATGTTTGAGAAAACATCGTTGACAGCTATATTTTGAACCGCACTTCGAAAGCATATGCGAATCATTTAAACAATTTATACAAAGTTTATTCCTTTTTACTTCATCAAATCTTTGAATTGGAGTCATTTTTAGAAAAACAGGGCACTGGTGAATTGCATGTAATTTTTTACAAACAGGGCATGAATTAGAATTCAGAATAAAAGTTTTTTGTTTGTTCTGGGTTTTAAATTTTTGCGAATTTATTTGTGTTCCTTGAAGGTTTTCCAATATTTGAACACGATTTTGCAAGAATTCGATAAAGTTATCCCAACTGGGTAGATCTGTCGTTGTTAATGTCATTTCGAATTCCTTACATGTTGTTCTATCCAATTTTGTCAAAATAATATTAATCAATAAATTTTCACTAAAATTGTTCATTTCGACATTTAAAACCTTTAAAGCTCTTACATGCTTTAAAATACAATCAAGCAGCATTCTTAATTTTTCAGCTGAATCAGTACAAATATTATCTAACATTAATAAAGATTTAATATGACTGTTAACTATTAATCTTTTATTGTCAAATCTTTTTTTAAGTGCTTCAAATAATGACTCATATGTGTCATCCGTGCTTTGGATTTGTTTTGCTGTCCCCACAAGAGAGGATTGCAAATAAAAAAGTTTCTGATCACTAGTTAACAATTCGTTCGAATCAATTATACTATTAAATTGAGTCTTAAAGTTATTCCAATTTTCATACGAACCATCGAATTTCGGCAATGGAATTTCAGGTAATTTGACATTTAAATTTTTTGTTTTGTTAACACCATTATTTTCAATATTATTATCAACATTTTTACTTTTAGAATTATCAATAAGCCTGTTAAATCTTACCTTGAGATTTTGGAGATCTTGTTCGATTTCTTCAAATTCAGAATCACATTTATCCATTTCTTCATCTTTCAAAATTTTATAGAACTCATTTTTCAAGTCGTCTAATTTATCTTCTAACTTGTTCAAATTCTCAATTTTGTTTAATATATCCACTGAGTCTATTTCTTGTGCCCCATCGGCTATAAAGTTTGCTAATTTTGTCAATTGGGCCTTTATATTGCCCCTCCTTCGATTCAACACCTTTATATCCATTGTTATTGTTCCGATTTCTTTTTTTTTTTTTTTTTTTTTTTTTTTTTTAAACAAAAACGAAATATAATCCTATGATGGCTGATTATTCTCCGCGAGCGGAACCATGTCGACGCTTACGACTTTAGACTGGACTGTAAATTATTCAACTACTATCGATAAAATTTCAACTTAGTTTTTATCAACGAACCATTTTATTTATTTACTTCGGAGCTCCCCATGGAGACATCCGAACGAAGCAAGAACAAAACAACAACTGGTTACATTTATCGCGAAGCGATATTAGAAGCCAAGAGTGGCGCCAACACTGCTTTTAACACAAAAAACAAAAAAAAAAAAAAAGAAAAAAAAAGAAAAAAGAAAAAAAGAAAAGAAAAGAAAAGAAAAACGTCATTCAATTACATAGTTCCTGATTAAGAACACTTGTCAATTTTATGCAGTTCCGAACAAAACGGAAATCAGAAATGTGCCAGTAAGTAGCTCATTTGGATTTGAGAACCATAAAGTATAGGGCGAATTTTGTTTGTCTCGGTGTGTTCTTCCCTCTTACCTATTTGTACTTCTAATTTTGAGACATCCTTCATTCTCCCTCACCTCCCTCCCCCAAGAAAAGAAGATAAAATATTAAAAATAAATGATTTTTAAATAAAGATTAAGGAAGTGTTAAAAAACATTACAATTTTTTTTAAAGCATTTTAGCTGTTATTCAATTGCAATGCATTTTACTACTATGCATTTTGACGAAATGCATATTGCGGCAGATTTTCAAAACATCTGTCGAGAAAGCTTCAAACTTATTATGATTTACATTAAAGGGACAAGATGCTGCTATTTTCCAAATATTTCACCTAAAGCTTAAGATTACCTGCGAGACCAATTATGCATTATTTGATAAGTTGCGCTACTGCGTCCTGTAATTAATTTCTACATAAAGTATGACAGCGAACATTGCAGGTAGTAGGAAATTATGGATAAGATAGCTACTTTAATTGTATTGCTTAATGTTAGAGGAATAAAATCCATTAATGGGTTTTCAAGCGAATATTAGCTCGTTAAAAGATAATTTTGCGAAATAGAAAATTGGATTTCTATATTTCTAAATTTTGGCAAGAAGACAAAAATGTGATTTACATTTTATTTGTAGAGAAGGATTAGTCAATTGGTATTAATTCGCGTTAGTTCCATCTCACTTTTAACATTCTTATCTAAAATTTATTCCTAGAAGATTTCTGTTTGTATAATTGCGTGTTCATTTTTTTAACAACTTAACTGCTCAAAAAAATAAACAAATCTTCTTAAAACTAAATTTCGTTAAGAGAATCCCATAAAGAATATACAGTGTGGTCATACAGTCTTTCCCTGACTACAAAGTTTTTAATACAAGTGATTACGTCAGTAAATTTCGATATGAGAACCCTTGGTAGCTGGAAGAATGTCAAGGCCCCATTGTAGTTTTCAGGCTCACTCTCGCTAACTTGTCACCGATAGAATTTTTTTTCAATACACATGTTTACCATAGAAACACATAAAAAATAATAAACACAATCATAATATTCACTTATTTATATAAAAATTAATGCACATATAATATAAATGATGTTGATATTGTCAACACTGCTGGCAATACTGTCAGCGGCAGTCTTGCAAACACGAAGACATTCGAAGTTATATGTCATCGCACTAATAAATTTGTCACTTTCATGTGATAATATCACAGCTCTGATTTTTCCCATTGTTAAATTCTGTTTTTCTGAAATATAAAATTTAATTTTAAATGTTATGTACGATTTTTGATATTATATATTTAAATATGGCAGGCAGATCTAAAAAACATGAACAACCGACACTTCGAATGTTGCAACTTTTAGAGACGACATAACAAACTAGAACAGGTAAGTTCTACAGATAAACACATACAATTATCAGGGCTCTCAAATTATCAGTTTTCTGAACACCAGTAAATCCCAGTACAGGTTTTCACAACATTTGCGATAGAAATAACATTCGAGGTAGGTTTATACAAAATTTGAAAGTAAAATCCAAGAAAAAGATTTTTGTATGAAATGGATGGAATGGAAAAAAATTGAACCATTTGGAAGCCCTGAAATAATCGGAAGAAACTCTTTTCCGGAATCGGCGATGTTTAATTATTATCAACTAGCCGCCACTGGCGACCAGTTTGGTCGCCCTTAAATGTATATTAAGCATTGGAACAAATTATTTTTATTCATAATTTATTTTTTTTTCCTTAATCCTTCGCCAAACCGGAAAAATCTAATAGACAAATCAAGAACTTTTGCGATAGTGGTAGCATTTCGCATATTTTTTGTTGTTATGTATTTCATCTTTCTTGACAAGAACCGCTTAATCCACTTTATAATAAATTAATCATTGTGTGTGTGTTTATAATAAGATTTTGTGTTTTTTAATATAAAATAAACTATTTCATAATAAAATAAAAGTACATGCTGTTTTAGTAATCTCTAATAGGTACCTGAAAATGGGATTTTCTCGCCAAAATGGCACAAAACAAAAATCGCGCCAACCCCGGTGCGTCCGTGACAGCTGTTCTAATTTAAAATACATGACGTTCACATTTTTCTTTAAAATAGAAAATAGACAAATAAGAAAAAATATCATAAATCAAAACATTTGATTTCAAAATTAAAGTATCGTTTCTAATTTGCACGCGCGAAAAATAAAAGCTGATAATTCGTTTCGAAATTTGATCCATTAAATATTATTACATGAGTTCAACTTACGTCAAGAAAACATCCGGAAGGAAGTTGAGTTGTACAGAACAGAATTATGGAAACATTGACTGTCTCACTGGTGCGGATTATTTTTTTTACACCAGGCAGCGGTCCAAAAATTCATGGTTTAATATTTTAAACGTTCACAACGAATGAATCTTTTTTTTTTTCTTTTTTTTTTTTACTTTCATGGATAGAGAATTTGAACTGCGAACCTAATTTAAACTACAGTTATTGCAGAATGTATACATAATTGAACGTAAATCATCTCTCAAATATTAATTTTTTTTTAACGATCTTTCTAAAAATGTAACTTTTATGCAGTTTTATTTCAAAAAATATTTTGAATAAAAATGGCCGCCTGGCATATGAAAAAGTGAAGCGGACATCCCGGAACTGTTGATGACAGTCACATGACTTACGGTTTTATTATAGAGATATATTACAGAGATTAACAACAATGCTCGTTTATTTGGGAAAAATAAAATTTATTTAATAAAATATTTCTACTTTCTTTGTGGTATTTATTTGATTTTATTTATTCAGCGACATTTCGGTTCAAATTATATTTATTTGACTTGGAAAAAAAAGCCCGGAAGTTTGGAAACTATGCAACCATGCCCATAAATAACTTTAAGCTCAAAACGAATAGATGTCGCAATCTACGCTATCGTTTTCATACAATGTATCTTCTAAATATTCCATAAATTCAATTTTTGCTCCATCGAATAGAACTAAATATTATGTTAGTAATATTATATAATGACGAATACATACAAAAGTACTTTTTGTACTTTTAAATGCTTGAAAATTGCAACTTAATTTAACAATATTTGAGGATTTTTAAAGCTATTTTGAAGATTGTAATAACGTTTTCAATCTATCAACGCGTGGAATAAGAATAAAAATTTTCTTGATACAATAATGTAAAGCAACGTAAATGTAAGACTTAAATAACATATTCAAAACTAAGGAAAATATTATCACAACTCGCCATATTCAATCTTGGCGAGGACACATTTCCGGGTAATTCTTTATTCTGATTTTATACATACAAAAATCTGAACTATAAAATAAGGTATCAAAGTAAACGTTTTCTGCAAAAGTTTATACATATGAGAATTTAGATTCTAATCAAATTTATTTCAAGAGCTTTCAATAGTTAATCAACACGCAAATTGTTTGGGCTAATCTGATACATGCTTAACATGACTATTCGCTTGCAGAAGGAAACAGCAAGTTATCACGTTCAATATATTGCTAAGTGTAATAACAAGTTAGATGAAGCAACTGTCAAACATTGTCGTTACAAATAGCTATTAATAACGCAATTTAATGCGGAGATACATTATTGCTGTTGAAAAGTTATAGTTCTTTACTAGTTATATCTATCAAATATCAAATTATTAAAATAAGAGTAATTTTGTTATTAATAAACCTTTTAAATAAATATAATTTTCTATAGCAAACATCATAATTGAAACTTATTCAAGTTTTATTTATAGGTACTACTAATATATTGCTCAAAATATTGCTAAGTGTTAGAACAAGTTAGATGAAACAACTGTCAAACATTTCGATACAGCTATGAATAACGCAATTTAATGTGGGGGATATATTAATACTGTTGCCTCGTTATAGTTCTTTATTACTTATACCTATCAAATACAACATTATTAAAATGAAAGTAATTTTGTTAATAATAAATCTTTTAAACAAATTTAATTTTTTATTAGAAAATGTTATAATTGATATTTAATCACGATTTTTTATTAGTACTATTAATTTCTTTAAAAGTTAGACTTCAAAATTTCTCTAGATTTAAAAGTAATTTTGACTGTGTATATTCAAACGGAGTTTACTTAATTATTCTTTTTTTTAGGCATAGTTTGAGCTAGTCGAACTAAAAATATTCAAGAATCAAAATTAATTTTAGAAAAATACAACATTGAGAACAAGTAAATGATTTTTTTAATCAATTTTATTCCAATATGTAAATAATTTCGTCATTGAAATATTTTATAAAATGCCAATAACCTTCGTATTTAATATTTGATATTCACAGTTTGAAAGTATGCATATTACATAACAAAAAAATCTGCTTAATTGACTCATTTTTTAAAACAATTGACAAAATAAATAATTTCAATTTGTTTAAAAAATAAATTAAATTTTGCTATAAATTAACTAGGGATAATTAATTATCTTTTGAAAAGTGAAAATATGTCTATCTCGACGAAAAATAAATTAGTGCATTTATAGGACATTATAAAGATACCAAAAAATTAGGTAAATTACGAGTGTCTACAAAGAATTAGAACGGTATCATTGTTTACTGTAGAAATCTAATTTCACATACATTAACAAAACTTCAGAATCAAGCAAAATATTTCACAAAATTTATTGCACAGAAAACCTAATCTGCTTGATATGTGTTCCTTGATCGTTCTACAATCATCAATTCCATATTACAAAGTAATAAAGTAAATTAGACTAATTCATCAGCTCGTACTTGAAATTTAAATGTCCACAGGCACCTCTAAGTACAGTGAACTCCCGTGCGGGTTTAACTATCTTTTTAGCAGATTGATTTAGCTGTATTTTATGCTCCTACCTAAAACTGCAGCTGAGATATGGCGATATGGCTTAAAACTTTCGACCCCTATTTAATTGCCCTTGGTGGTTGAATTTCTGAAATCGCTAAAGTACGTGTTTAACTATTTTTTTAGTAGATTTGTTATACTGAATTTTACGCTTCTATCTAAAACTGCTACTGAAATATGACAAAATGACTTTCGACACCACATTTAACCACCTTAGTGGTGAATTTCTAAAATCGATGAAATACGTGTTTAACTATTTTTTTAGTGGATTTGTTATTCAGACTTTCATGCTCCCACCTAGAACTGCTTCTGAGATATGGCGAAAGGACCTAAAACTTTCGAACTCCCCACTCCATTTAACCCACTTAGGAGGTGGATTTTCAAAAATCCTCTCTTATTGTTTGCCAGGTCCTAACAGTAATCTACTCTACAAATTTCGTGATCCTGACTTTAATCATTACAGCACTACTTAGATGAGTCAGTCATTCAGGCGTTTTATCTTTATTTAATAGTATAAATATAGATTAGAGTCCTACACGGTCGTGTCATACCCGAACCGAACCCAAAAATTCTGCTTAAAGTCAAACCGAACCTGACAAAAATAATTACTTTATGGTTTAATATTTGTTAATATTTACAAAAATATTTTCTGCGAGGCACACGCCTAGTTATACTTGTGAAATTTTGTTTCGGTTCAGTAAAAATAAAATCTTTCGTTTCAGTCCCGGTGTTCATTCCACTAAAAATAAGAATTTTTTCCGCTTTTAGACTCAGTTCTGGTTGGAAGTTGCACTTTTATGACTCAGTTGTAGTTAGAAATTCCGCTTTTATGACTCAGTTGTGATTGGAAGTTCCGCTTTTATGACTCAGTTGAGGTTTGAAATTCTGCTTTTATGACTCAATTCTGGTTGGAAGTTCCGCTTTTATGACTCAGTTGAGGTTTGAAATTCTGCTTTTATGACTCAGTTCTGGTTGGAAGTTCCGCTTTTATGACTCAGTTCTGGTTTAAATATAGAAATTTAAACATCCTATTGAAATATTTTTTTATAAATATTTGGGAATTTCACCTTATAAGTAAACTAGGGGATCCAGCTCGGACTTCCCAATTTGCCGAATATAGGTGAAAACCATTTT
Source organism: Maratus michaelseni (assembly GCA_963931845.1). Classification (NCBI taxonomy): domain Eukaryota; kingdom Metazoa; phylum Arthropoda; class Arachnida; order Araneae; family Salticidae; genus Maratus; species Maratus michaelseni. The sequence goes on from OZ007589.1 coordinate 301,835,394, forward strand.
TTTTTAAATTGAAAATTCTAATAGACTTTTTGCATTCAATATATTTTTTTAGATTGTCCACTAACAACACCAAATTCATTTTTATATAAAATATATCAATATGTATTCAAAAATAAAGTTTATTAAAAGCAGTATTTTCGAATTTTCCTTGTACGAGTAGTTAATAGCCGAAAAAATCACCAGATATTTCATTATTCACTACAGAAGCCTTTATGATTCTGATAATTTCAGAAATTTAAGCATGTAGTTCGATTACATATCTCTGAAATTTGTGGTTTAATTATATTATTTTATTTACTAATTGATGAAGTTTTAATTTTGTTATGGAATATTATCTGGAAACAGTCACTGAACTATTTATATTGTTTTAAGTTCCTAACGGATTAATCTTTTGTAATCGTCTGCACGTGATATAGATTTTTTTTTTTTAAATCATGCTTGAAAATTATTTTAAAAACAATAATAAATGAGTAAATTGCGATATGGTGTTCAAACAAATTGCATTTAAAAGTAATTTTTTTCCCTATACGAAGGTGTAAAATTAAAAATGTGCGATGTTTTGAAATTAAAAAAAAATTGCATTAAATGAGAAATTTAACTGTCAGATGTTGCCAGCGTCAAACTGACGTCATCGTTAAGCACAAACACACTTGTCTTTGTAATACAGATGCAATTTTTTTAAAGTAAAAATTTTTACGGTTCGGTAACGGATAAGGAAACAATTCAAATTCAATTCTTGATTTCGTTCTATCAGAAATAATAATTTTTCTAGTTTGAAACACCGACTACTAATATATAACATATTGCTAACAGAAAACTGAGAAAATTTTGAGCATTGATTGTCTTCTTATATCAGATTCGACCACTTTATATCGAATATTATAACCAATGAAAAAAAAAGTCTAAAAACTGATACGTATTGCATATTTAACATTTTTTTAAAGAAAATTGCTTTCTTATACCCGCAATCATTTGTCGCATTACATGAGCACTTATCAACATGATGTATTTATCTAATACATCTCTTAAGTAGTATCACTCGAGTTTTTATTAAAAAAAATCAAATTGGTGAATATTTTTTTTTATTTTTAGTCATAAAAAAGCGGTATGGTATGGTAAGCAATATTACCTTCTTTATCTGCAACAGATTACACACAGTAATAGATTGCACACTAGTGAAATTTACTAGGAATAGTTTATAATGAAGACTATACGCAGATTTCTGTTTCCAGTTGCTTAACGAGATATTTGCCTGCCGAATGATAAGGCAAGTTATCATCACATTCGATCACGAACTACTATGTACAGCTTATTTACGAGTTAGATAAAATTATTGTTAAACATTTCCAATGCATTTGTGAATGCAGAAAATTACAACAGAAGTTCAATCATTTATAAAACCTAAAATAAAATTATTTGCTATTCAAGATATTTTTATTATTATTATTCTCTAATATTTTGTAGAATATATATTGTCTAATATTTCATAACAATTTTAATCATTGCATACTTCTTTGTAACTGCTAATATGAAAATACAGAAAAGTTTAGACTGTTCTTGTTTTTATTCAAATTTTTATTTTATAAGTAGCTGCATAGAAGTTGACTTTTGTTGAAGTGACATTCAAGTAATTCTTTAATTATATTTTTATGTGCATTCGTAATTATATAAATACTTAGCACCTATAGTCGTCGTCTGGTCCGTCCGTCTGTCCGTCTGTCCGTATATAACAGCGCAAAAACTATCCAACTGAATGGTTTGAAATTTAATATATATAATCGTTGTGGAATTTTTTCACGTCATTTAAAATTTTATGTAAATCTAATCGATTACGTCATATCTAAGATGGAGACGTATTATTTCCGTATTACAGAATTTAAAACCGAATTTGTATAGTACAATTGTTTAATTATAACAATCATATAATCTACTGACAGTTTTTTGGATAGATCTTTCAGAAGAAATGGATATTAAATGGAAAAAAAGTCTAAATATGGATTTCAAGTTCTAGAAATTTTCATTAAATGTCAACAAAAGATAAAATGTTGCCAACTTAAAATGTACTTATTTTATTAGGGAAATTAATCATATCATAATAACAGACGATATAATTAATTTCACTTAAATAATAACGGTGATTTTTTTTATATTGTCTTATATTGGATATTTGCGCATAGTATAATTTTAATGTAACAGTGTATTGAAACTTAATTTCATAAAATATAAATAATATCTATATGAAAACCTACACATAAAACAAATTTTGTATTCATGCATTTTTGAATAAGAGTGCAACAGCTACAGAGTGCACCAATATCTGAATATTTATAAAACTTGTTATAGTATGAACGCACCACATTTGTCACGTTTGACGTACAATTTCCAACTTGTTTCATTTACTTTATATTCATGTATCAATTTTTGATGAAATATTTTTTGCTTTATTTCAAAATATACATAAATGAAAGTGGTTTTTATAAATGTTTTAGCAAAGTTTTGATTAATTGTGTGCTGTTTGAAATTATTACTAAATTAACTTAATTCATATTCAGAATTTTTATTTCAAAAATATTACTTTGACCAAAAATAATAGTATTTATTTACCAGTTTTGTTTTGACGATATTATCCTTAATTCATGGCTTACGAGGTTTTAATATAAATTTACAAAATAAACGCTATTATATATTTGTGATAACGTGCTGTTTTACTAGCCAGGAAGTACTATTTTAATTAACATCTATTGAATTGGAATGGGAAAATCTACATTTTGTATATAGAGTGATGCACTATTAAAATTTTTTTAAATAAATTTTAAAACAATGTAATTTTATAAAGTTTTTAGTATTTCATATGATTTTGTAAGACAACAAATAGATTTTGAATAACGTTATCATTTTATTCCCAAAATAAAAAAAAATTGTTGCATTATGAATTAGTATTACATTCAAAATTTGAAGCACATTAATTCAATGAATGTATGAAAAGTTTATTGCTGGGTTAGTATATACCCAGTTCGTATATAGTAAATAGCAAATACCCATAAGTATGCAACATTAACATTGCGCCTGCATTATAACTTACTCGTTCCTTAACTTTTTACCAAAGAAAAATATGTATCTTGCTATAATCTGAAACCATTTTGTCATGAATATTAATACTTTATTTTATCATTACTATATTCGACAGACGTAAATAGTACATACCCATAAGTATGCAACATTATCATTGTTCCTCCATTATAGCTTATCTCATTCATATCTGCTTGTATAAAGTATATTTGAGAGTAAAATCCTCCAACTTGTAAATACGCTTTGTTTAGTAAATATATCGAATGTGATAATTTGCTATTTCACTAACAGGAAAGTATCTCGAAAGGCATGTATTGGATTAGAATAGAAATATAGTATATATAGCATATATATATCATATCACTATTTAAATGTCTTGAAATAAATCTGACAGTAATCTAAATGTTTATGTATCTAATCATTTGAAGATAGTTGTTCTTTTTTCCTTAATTTACAATTTTAAGTCACAGTTTTCTTTTCAAATGATTATGATATTCTATTCAATTTTCCTTCCAGAGACAATACTTGGAAACCAGTTTAATTAGAGTTCCCACAAAAACACATCTATTGAATTTTGTATACGGCTATTTTCCAATAATAATATTCACCTCATTTAATTACAGAAATTCTGTTATTAAACAAGGCACATTTTACCATACGAACATAGTGGCATTCAAAATTCAATTGTGGCTGCGGTTAATGAATAATGATAAAATACTTCCGAAAAAAGAAGTAAAAAATTTATTTGTTTCATATTCAGTATATGTATTCGTTTATTAGAAATACGTGATTGATAAGTATTTTATGACCCGAAAATATAATCATCATAGCAGATTTAAATATAAAAAAAATTTGCAAAGGTATATTCAATTTTCACACCCAAATGAAAATAAATATATTTTGGCCAAAAAATGTTAATATTAGAGTTTCTGCTGGACGTTGAAGAACGTAACTCTACTGAACTATATAAAATATTCTGCTCAAAATAATAAAATACCATTCTACAAAACGATATTAGGAGCCGTAGAAAAAACGGCTAATTCCTAATACAAAAAGAAATTATCAGGACATTCATTCAAAACATTTGTCAGAAGATAAATCAAATCCTTCACACTTCAGTTTTAAGAAGTATTCAGCCTATTGACTATATATATATATATATATATTTATATATATTAATCAGAGAATAAGGGCGTAAAGAGTTTAGACTAATGGCACAATTTGACTCTATGGGCGTACCTATAGTTTGAATGACAACTTCATTAAGTCCATCATCTTCTTCATTAACTACAGTGAGAACATTCTAAGATTATGAAAGTCGCGCTTAACGGTTGGAGCGCACAGATTAACATTTGCTTTGGCTATTCATCGCCCTGCCAATGGGCGTAACTTTTACATACGTTACAGTATTTAAATATATATATACACAATATTCATGTTTATACAACAAGTACTCAATGAATGTAACATCAAATATACCAACAACTATAAAGGTAATAGAGAAAGTATTGAACCTAAATCCGGTTGCAATTCGGACCAAACATACAACTGTGTGACCCGTCCTCTTTGGGTCGGATGAGGACATTTAAATTTGAGCGATAGTCGGTTTTATATTGCAATCCCTTTTGAGGATATATGCCATCCATCACTCTTCCCATTATACCTCTATGAGTAACAATCGATCATTTAACCAGTATCCAATGAAAATATTTCGATTCGAACCAAAAATTTCTTAATAAAATAAATAAAATATAAATCACACAGAAATATAAGATCTGATACGCAAATACTCATATACAGGGAGTAGAGTTCCTTGCAACTGGGAACCCCTGGTGCAGTTTTCATACTTTTTTGTTGGGAAGATCTCGGTCTGCAGATTGTCTCGTTTTAATATCGTTGGAGCTAAAAATTATATGCTAGTATGTCTGTCTGCTGTCATGTCTTTTGTTGAAGTTATTCGCATTAACTTTCGTAAAAAGAGACCAATCGTTGCAAAATGTTAAAATACACAGCTCTGCATTATCCGTATTAAAAATTATGTCGTATGAAGTATAGTTTTTTTTATACGAACACCTCAAAAATTTTTCATCGAATGCTGTGCGAAAAATCAGCGATTATTTTCACAACAACGAGATTTTAAATAATGTGTTCTGCATCAGGTTGTGAATCCCGATTTTACCCGTACCCAACCCGACCATCGGTTTGGATCGGATTGAGTTGGCAATAATATTTTTCGTTGTTAGTCGGAGTGATTCTAACTGTTTTGCTTCGGGTGGATTTTTTACTCTTGCGGATCGGATTTGGTAATCTCTCCAACCTCCCCCCCTCCCCACTATTTGATTTCCAAAAGAATCTCTACAATATTGCTTAAGATGTAAAAATTATATATTTGAATATAAATAATGAGCATATATATGTTTATTTTTCAACATAAAGATAAAACTATTGACACTAGAAAAATTAAGAAAAGAATGATATTTTATAGTTGCATCAAAATATGGATTAATGCATTAAAATACGGGGGTGAAATTCATCAGGTTCGGGTTGTGTTTGGGTTGATTTCAAATGCAATCCTCTGTTTCGGTATGGTAAAACACGGCCAATAAAGGACTCTAATGTGGATCACAATACAGGATTACCTCAAAAATACGAAGGTAAAAAACAGTCTCTTAAATACTTTTTAATTTTTTTTTTTTTTTTAATAGAAATTACTTGTTTATCGACAAAGTTTGTCTTGCGGAAGAACATATATGTAGAAATGAGTAAAAAATTTTAAAATGCATAATTAAACAAGTTGGAAATTGTACGTCAAACGTGACAAATGAGGTGCGTTCGTACTATAGCTAGTTATATAAATATTCAGATCTTGATGATTGTTAATTCTGTGAAATGAATTATATCGTCTGCAGATGAATTTCTGTAATAAAATAAGTATCTCGGTCGCTTGACGATGAAACTTCGGAAGCTCCTATAACAAGAAAGCACCGATTTAAAAAAAAAATCTAATTTCTGAATAAATGTTTTTATTAATATTTTCTAAAGTTTTGATTCGATTTTTATAAAATTTGAAATGTCTCGACAAAATTCTGCAAAGATAATATATCTTAAATTTCAAACCATTCGGTAGGGTAGTTTTTGCGTTGTTATATGCGGACAGACAGACAGACGGACGGACCAAGCGACAACAATAGGTGCTACGTATTTATATAATTACGAACGCACCTAAAAATAAACGAGCATTTTGCGGTACAAGGCGCGTTTTTTCGCAATAAATTACGTTAGTTAAGAAAAAAATAATTGCATTAATTCCCGACAAAAACTGACATTATTGAAGTTATACTAAAATAGAAATTCAGCGCAATATTGTTGTTGTCGATCATACTCACAACACTATAAGACCGTGTTTGTCTCAAATTATAAATTAATGAAAATATTACCTTCCTAATCAATTTTCCTGAATTCTTGAAAATACGCTTGACGTTTTATCCAATTAATTAAAAAAAAATTTAAACAAAGTTTTAAAACAAAATTTTTCAAAACAACTTTTTAAAAAAAACAAAGTTTCTTTTGCTGCCACTGATTTTCGGAGGCGTTTCTGAGTATTTTTATAATGTATTAATCAGTTTAACTCTTAATATAGGTTTTTCGAATGCCATGAATTCTCAAGTAAACAATTTTATGTTCCACAAACATGTTTTACAGACAAACATGATACATTAGCTGCTTTAACATTAATATCAAAATAAGTATTATTTTGTTACCCTTGCATGTATAAATTCAGATTCAAATGTTTAATTGAAAATTGGTATCATCCTAAAAACCGATATTCCGGTTTGAGAAAACTGATTAATACGCTATAAAAACTACATGGAAACGTTTCCGAAAATAAGTGGCATCAAAAGAAACTTTGTTTTTATAAATTCTTCTTTAAATTATGAAAATATATGGATTTCTTGAGCTTTCAAATGATAAAAATCGCTTTTCGGAATCGTGGGTAATTCGGAAGAGGTTATTTACGTACGTGGTTATTGTATATTTTTGTAGATTAAGAACGTAAATCGAGCTGTACGCAACATAATTCTTAAAAAACTACTAAAAAACTGCTTTATACTAAATTAAGTTCAGCTTGAAAATGCATAACCGAATTAAAAACCAATTTTAAGCAATTCACGTTCATACTCCATAATGCTTACGAACTCTATTGTGTAGCCCTGTATATGATCTATAGCATTTATACACACACGTAGTATGCAAAAATTTATTTAAACTTAAAACGCAACTATCGCTAATAGACAGTACTTCGATACAGTACTGTACCCGAAATATTTTGTGTATCCCTGTAAGTTACTAATAAATGCTATGCACATCATATTCTGCAGCAAGTGTCTTGTAATAAACTTCAGTAATGTATATCAGTTTCGTTATATTCGAAATTGTGTTACATAATACTCTGCAAACTGTTTTTCGCCGTATACGATTATGTAACGGAATTCTTTTGTGTGACCCTGTAAATGAATAACAAATTATTTGCACCCCATATTCTATAGAATACATGTTTTTGTGCACTTCATAAATTCATATCAATTTCATTGTGTTTGAAATGACGTTACATCATTAACCCTTTCGGGACCGGCGGCTTTTACACAAATTTTATTCGGTTGGCACCACTTTTTTTAAAAAAAAGCTACCTTTACTTGAACTATCACAAAAGTGCGCTAATTAGAGAAAGCAAATATTACTTTTATTTTTTACTGGTGCCTAAGACAAATTCTGTATGCTCTTTTTGAGGGCGCATATATGTACCCATGGTCCCGAATGGGTTAAAATGCACTTGAAGCGATTTTTTCCCATTAACCATACACTGTTAAAAATTTGTAGCAAACTGTCCAGTCATTTGACCGTTTTTGTAGAAAACGGTTAAATAACCGTAATTTAACTATATTCTGATCGTATTATTGCTCAATTTATAGTCAGAATATAGGTTAATTACGGTTATGTAACCACTTTCTACAAAACGGTCAAATAACTGGACAATTTGCTGCAAATTTTTAACAGTAATGTAACGGCATACTTTTGACTGTCCCTGTAAAAGAACTATAAATGCTACACACTTCATTTTCAATAGCAATCGTGCTATACTAAACGTTAGTAACATACAAAATTTACAGGGTTATCTGAGTACATTTACGGGAGTTAGCATACAGGGGACAACTAGAAGTCATAAACACTTTACAACTATGTTGGAAAGTGTTGAAAATTTACAAGTACTGTTATTTTCAGTTTGATTCTTTACCCTTCAAGGAATAAACATAAAATGACACACATCATCGACCTTTCACTTCATTCGAAAATATTGTGTTGATACGCGATGTTCGGAAAATATAAAAACAACAAATGTCATTTACATTGTGACGGTGCCAAATTTTCGAGCTGACACTCTTGTTGGCTATCGAGAAGTGGTTGATAAAAACTTTCTTGACGTTAAACAAACGTAGAACTTTGTTTACTTGTGGGAAATCTTAATCTGAGAAAGCAGAATTAAGAAAACACATACTTGTGAATGCCGGTGCCATTTGCTTGGATGGTGAATATGATTTATTTTAGATTATTGCCACACTTCTAAAAAAAAAAAAAAATGTGGATTGTACAGTATAATGCGTGGTAGTATATTACGGCTTATTTTACTGTTTATTTCTGTTAATTTTACGGTATAAGACTGGCAGCTGGGGATGCCAATACTATACTGTAAAATCAACATTTTTTTTTTTTTGCAGTGCAAGTTGGAGAAGTATTTTCAAAACCATTTTCTCCTCTCCCCTTTAGTTTAGTTTGATTTCGGGAAAAAATGATTTTAAGATTTTTTCTCTGAAATTCGAACCATATTATTATGACATTTTACTGTATAGTATAATATGTATATTCTTCATCTTTCAACAAAAAAGATAAAATCTATATGACAGATATAATTGTAGATACTAATTGTACTATTTTTCTATAATTGTATTCAAATATGGATTGGTTTTCTTCAATTTCGTGTTCTGGTTTAAGTATTTCGGCTTCCTATCAAAGTCTGTTGGGTTTGTGCATGTGCACGTTTTTGGGTTGACGAACTTTTTTTTGCCGGGTTTCGGGTTGATTTAAAATAGTATTTTTGGTTCGGAACCCGCTCAAGACGAATTGGAATTAAAAATTTCTCTCATAAGATTATCATATTTGGTTTCATTAAAAATGTTCAAATGGGATACAAATTGGGACTGTGTTGTTCTGGTACGACACAGTCTTTGAAGACCATCATCTTATTTTACACAATATGTTTTTACAAGAAAACATTGAAAATCCATATATATCACCACCTATGGTTATATTATCTAAATATTAAACGTAACATTTAAGTTGCAGCTCTAGTCTAGGCATAATATTGCACTTATGTATTAGTTTATCTTTAATTTTTTGTTAACATTTAAAATGAATTAACCCATTTTCGGCCAAGCATAGAAATTTTATAAAATGTGGTATTATTTGCATAGAAATTTGCTTAAATTACATTCATTAAGACATCAAAAAAGTTTCGTACATGAAAAATAATATTTTATTTGACGTTACCATTATTAATTTATTAGTATTAATTTATTATTAAATTTAAATAAAAAATTTTAAGTTTTCTTAAGGCATTTGTTTTATTTTTATTTTATTTACAGAACTTGCAACTTTACTCCATTATAAAAACATAAGATTAATCTCAAGTGGAATAATTATACATTTTCAAAAAGGCGAATTTGTCAATAACTGTTTAAAGTATAAAACCAGTGTATTTTGAAAATTTCTCAACAGAAAGTGATTACTTCAATTCAATTACTAATATTTTATAGATGTCTCCAGAATCCTTAAAAATAGCAGAAAAATAAAATTAGCGAAAACTATACGTCACAGTGTTAATAAAAAAATATTTATTGAAATGGTACGTTTACGCACCTTTGGCCGAAAATGGGTTAATTTGAAAACCTCCTGACTCGGATAATACACCATAATGAAAAAATATATGTACATTTCATTAATACTAAAAAAGTCGTCAGAATGAACATTTTCTTTTTAGCTTCATTAATAATTATCTATTGATCTGACACACATCTGTTACACGAGCTACCACAGTATTCAAAATTTCTGTTTTGCGCTATTAATTAGAATTAGATAATTAAGTACATCTGCCGTACAAAATTACAGTTTTATTTAAAAATATATAAATAATATAATAAGGTACCTATTACCAAATAGTGCCACATTAAGGATTCAGATCTCAATAAAGTGTGTTATATCAGCATTAACATTTTAAATGTTATTTGATGTAATAGTTACACATATTTTTACAATATTAAATCATGCCATATTCTTAACGCAGTTGAATTTTAGCCAGAAGAGTTCTAAAACAAAAGACATTTCAAATTGGCCTTATTAAAAGTATTTGTTTTAAATAGGATCATAATTTGCTAAGTACATAGTTTAACTTTAATTAAGGGATATTTTACAGGCATTACAACAAAAGAGAACAAAATAAATAAAGTGTTTTTAAATTGCGCATTTTAACTGTTGAAAAAGAAATATGTCGGTATTAAAAAGAAAAAATAAAGTCATTATTATTTTATAAAGACATTCCAAATGAAGTTATTCACAATGGGGGCAGAAAAAGGTACCTGTGTCATTTCGCGTCAGTCGTACACATTCTTCATACATATACTTCTTACACTTTGAACAAAGAACATATCTAAGACACCATCCTTTTCGTAAATGAAGCAATACCTTATTAGGGATCTGTTTTTCACATGTTTCATTTTCAAACACAAGCAGTATTAAAAATACAGAATATTTCAATATACATTCTAAAAAATTGTTAAATCATCCCGTACATTATGCGAAGATTGTAAAATTCAATCAATAATTTACGCTGACTTCATAGGAAAGTTAACTTACTGTTTTTAACAACGACATGTCGGAAGATTCCGTGCCGAAAATGACGACAATGTCGGTATCGGTTGTAGTTGAAACTATCTATACGTATCAAAGACACATAAACTGTCAGGTATGTACTACTATGTATCAGCACGAGACCGTTCTATACAACACATAAGCTGATGTTCTTATTAAGAACATGACCTTATTTGGTACAAGTACCATATTATATAAGACAGTAAATGGTTAAATTTTAATAATATGAGTAATTTTCCTATTAGCTAAATGTATAAAAAATATACTAAACTTACATTAATGAAAATATTTTTAAAAATTACTTTTGTTTTGTAAGAAACGTAAAATGTGGGCTTGAAACAAGAGAAATTTTCAGTTTCTTTTATCAATTTATTTCACATGAAACTTGAAAATTTTCTTCCTGTAGTATTAATAAGAAGAATATTATACATTTTACCCATAACTTATTCTTTTTTTAAACTTTAAAATATTAATATTTTATTCCACTCTTCTCAGAGTCAACACATAGCATCCAGACATTCAACCCAATAGAAATATAATGTGTTGACACGTGGTATTTGAAAATTGTGAAAGCGAGAAATATGGCGTTTACTTTGCAATGTTGCCAAGCTTCCGGGCTGAAAATGTACTTTCTAAAAAACGTGATGTGAAATGATATATTTATTACGAAGAGGTCTTAAACTCTTAAATTATGATGAAGCTCTGCACCGGGGATTATTTAGGGCCGTTATTGTGATGAAGGACTCTATTTACCCGGAGATTATCACATTAGGGAAGAAATATGAACAAAATCAGAGTTTTCAGATATTACGAGGCACTAAGTGAAAATCCGACAAGTAAGATGTGTGAAAAATATTTAAATACAAGTTAAATAAGATTTTCTTTCACATATTTACTGAAAGAACACTCAGAAAGAATGATACAATGTATCCTAAAATGAACTGAATGTTTTTAAAGGTATAACAAACAAACGGAGAAAACTATTGCAGTTATTCTTGCAGGAAAATTAATGCTTAAAGACGGGGTTTTCTATAGTACGGTCTAAGGTACATCTGTAACAGAGTGGCGATATACAGGCAATAAAATTTAATTGGTAGAAAATATTCTGGAAAAAACAAATCGTAAACGTCTTGACGAACCTGCCATTATTGCCAAGCTAATGTTTGTTGATTTGTCTCATTCATCTAATCGAACTCGTACAGGCGAGTGTTACCAAGTTCTGAAATGCAAGTTGCCATAGATTGTACAAAACTTCAATCTAAACATGTGGCCTGTGGGTGTGTCGTCACTCAGTTATAGAGACACTCTAGTACACTTCCTTGTTTTAATACTAGATGCTGCTGCGCTGAAATATATTATGCTATATGCGCGAGTATACTGTAAGAAAGCTCAAACTATCGTGTAAGAGGGGTCAAAGTTCACACTATTTAACCCTTTATTTTCTATTCAGTTGTTGAAATTTAAAAAAACCACAGTGTTGTATTTTTCAACTGCAGGATTCGTTTGGGCATTCTTATAAATTCAGTAGGTGATATGTGGGTGATATTAAGTGCGAAAACAAGGAAACATACTAAAGAAATTTCTGATTTCACACATAATTGTCATGTAAGCAGATTAATTTTAATACCTGTCACCGTTTGTTTTCTATTGCACCGTGAAAACAAGAACCAGATTATTTAAGGACTCTCTGTATATAGAAAATGACCCAAAACTAACAAAAAAAGTATAAATTCAACAGTTCGAAAAAAAATAGGCGAAAGTTCAAATAAATGGGGAGCATGGAATTTATTACAACGAAAATTTACATTCCGAGTTTGTTACATTTGCCATGAACTTCAGTGACTCCTGCGCCGATCGGGTTGTACCCGACTCGAACACGAAAATTCCATTTGAAGCCAACCCGAATCCAGAACCGAACCCGACAAAAAATTTCTCGTTAACTTAAAGCCCGAAGTGAACTCGACACACTTCAACTCGAACCCGAAATAGAACTAATCGATATTTTAATACATGTATGGATAATATAGTCTACAATCATACCTCTACCATCAATGGTATTTTTCAATTCGAAAAATGAACGTATACAATATGCCCACGAAAGTCCCTTGCCACCCTTTTAACTTCGGAACGGCTGCTGCTATATTCATAAAAGTGGTGTCTAGGTATAGTAAAGTAGCCATGCGCTACTGAATGAAACCACCTATGGCGCCACCTGGTGGAGAACTGTGGACTTAGCATTCCTATCTCGAAAACGGAAAGAGATAGAGAAAAAAGTGATTTACAAAGTTGTAGAGCATCATCGATTTAGTACAAAAAAAAAACACCTTGTGGACATTAATGCGAAGAATAGAATGGTTAAAACGCGCATTTGTTTTTTCGTGATTTCCTACACTGTGACGTGACAAAACGATTTTAGAAAGAAAGAAACAACCAGTTATGAAACAGCAGGTGTATGCGACCTCTCCAAAAACATTGCAGGACCTTAAACAACGCATTACGGACGCTTGTGCCACGTGTCACAATCTATGCTCCAACGTGTGCAACGTGAAAATCAAACAAGGATCCAAATATGCATTGCAGCTGATGGTGAGAAGTTTGAACATCTAAAAAAAAGTATATAATTATAACTAGTTGTTTTTTTCTTTTTAAGATCGTTTTGTCACGTCACAGTGTAGGAAATTGCAAAAAAACAAATGCGCGTTTTAACCCTTCTATTCTTCGCATTAATGTCCACTAGGTGTCTTTTCGTACTAAATCGATGATGCTCTACAACTTTGTAAATCACTTTTTTTCTCTATCTCTTTCCGTTTTCGAGATAGGAATGTAACTCCGCAGCACTCCACCAGGTGGCGCCGTAGACGGTTTCATTGAGTAGCGCATGGCTTACTATACCTAGACACTGCTTTTATGAATATAGCAGCAGCCGTTCCGAAGTTAAGAGGGTGGCAAGGGACTTTAGTGGGCATACTGTATATACTCATTAATGTTAAAATCTATAACTATTTTAACTAAAAAATATTTTAGATATTTTTGGAAAGTCGGGTTATTCCTAACACGACCTTCGTGAGTCAAATCATAACGCGAGAAAATTAAAGTGAACCCGACCCGCAACGAACTTTAGCGTCAATTCAACACCGCAGGTCGGGTTTCGGGACAATCGGGTTACCGACCTGATGCACAATTCTACTTCATATGTATCGATAATTTCTACAGAGGCGCAGCACACTAGGATTACAAATGGTTAGCGTGACAGTCGTCAATCTTTAGAGAGCCTGTGGTACGCCATTCTGCTCAACATCTAAGAGGTTTTCTGCTGTAATTCTTGTCACATGATGGCTTGTATAGAGATTTGCGTTGAATGTGATGTTTATAATGTAGATTAAAAATTTATGATACAGTAATAAAAAAAATAGTTTAAAGTTTTATCAATATATGGTGTTGCGCTCTATCAAACGTAAGAACCCTCGATCTCGCATGTTAAACTGCATCAAAGGTCTTTGGGTTTTAACGTTTTATCCAGTTTTGATATTGGGGTATAAAAAAAGTTTTGAATATTGGAATTTAGAAGTTAAATAAAGCATTTAGCTAATTTAAGCATACAGTATTTTTCGTCAATAGATGACAATGCGCTGTGTGTACAAACGAAAAATACGCTATGAAAAATGTATACCTAATAAATACGTCAATTATTTTATTTTTATATTTGTTCAGTTTAAAAATTATTGAATTTTTAAGTTACAGAGTCCTCTATGATACACCAGCATTAATTAATTTATAAATAGATCCAGAACATACTTTATTTTTAAGAGCCCAAATCTTTATGAATTTTTAAGTTCTGAATAATAATAACTTCTGCACACTTATGGTCAAACTAGTAACGAGTAATGCCCAGATGAATAAAATAAAATATTATTTTACGTTCTTAGTATACAGCCTGATACACAATAAAGACATATATGATACATAAGATATTATACAGTTTGACAATAAATTACATATCTAATTATGTTAATATACAAATGTGTTGAAATAATAGACCCAAAATTATGAAAAAAAATATAAGGATTTTATGCTTAGGTAATATGTTATACATTTACTTACCTATACAGAAAAAAAATATGAATTGAGTAAATAGACGAGAATAATTGTTGTTTAAGCACTTTTTAACAAATCCACTCAAGTTAAAGCCTCAGGTAATTTCTTTAATTAAAAAGCCGTATTACTTTAGTTTCCTTCTTCCCGTAAGCTTATTTTGAAGAAAAAAAAATTCATTTACACATTCTTCGTTTAACTAAAACGAAATTCGGTGATGCACACACACATAAAAAAAGCAGTTTCCTTTTCGATTCCAGATATAAAGTACTTATGTCAATATTGAACTACTTAAGTTTTAAACTTAATTTCCGTATTAAGTTTCCCTCATAGTTGAAAGTTACAGTTTAAATAAAAGAATGATTTTTTTTTTTTTAATTTATATCTCAAGTTTAGAAACTACAATTACGCAGTTATATAAAATAAAACATTTTTAGACATTTTTTAAGAATTTTTTAAGTTTTGTTTAATCAATTTGCAATCTAAAAATATACGATTTTACCTGTCCGTAGTACCTGTATATATAAAATATATTATTCAATAAGGAAAAATTAGTAAATTGGTGATTTAAAGTTTTACAGATATTTCTTGTAAAAAAGACATAATAAAATGTTTTGGGAGTAAATATTTAAAAGCTAAATAATAGTACCAACAAAACATATTACGTTAGAAAAATTTCATTTCTTAAAAATCATGTCATACAGTTCTGTCACTCTAGGAGCAGAGAATAACTGGTTGAAGAAGGATGTATTTAAGCAATCGGGAAATTTCAATTAATGAGGTAACTGGCCTTAATTCTGTATGACGACATAAAAATAAATGTTTTACATTACTTGCTTGATTCGCCGCTGTTAATAATTATTTTTAGCAATGTTTTTTAAAGCAATAATTAAAATTACAATCTCTACTGAATATATTTTAAAAATGAATTTATGGTAAATCTGGAAAAAAAGATAAATTTGAAAAAAAAAAAAAAGAAATATCTAATTTCTTACAATTGATTTATTTTAAAGATATAGTATGTCTAATAGTAAGTTTAGATTTATTTAAATGAAAAATATTATATTAGCTGTAATTTAAGTTGCCAGTAAAGAGGAGAAATTTGAATTTCATACGTGATACCTTCTAATTGCATTTAAAATTTTCGACACTTTTGTCAGAATATCATAGTTTGCTTTGCTAAATTATCCGTCGCTATTGCCAAAATCCATACAATTAAAATAAATTACAAAATTCGAAAATCACAGAGAAAAGTTGTATGTTTTGTGGTATTTCTGTCTTTTTACATATTTTTTCTTTAACCATCGAATTAATGTAAAAATGGATACGTTTATATCTACTAAAACTGATACGTTTATATTAAGTGAAATGTTTCGTTGGACAATCTTACATTATGGAAAATCATGAAAAGTATTTGATTTGATTTGACTACCTACGAGGGACTAACCAAGTCTGTAGAGCATAGTATCCCTCCCAGTCCCTTTATTAACGTTTTAAAAAAGGTTACAGTGTTCCGACGAAATCGCCTGAAAACGCGACAACGGGCGACAAAACATAAACGTAAGAATGAAAGAAATTTGGCCTACGGCTGACCCTGCCAGGAATGATCCATTCGCGAGCAAGTGACAGAGACTGATTAAGGACTTTACAGGAGTGGTACATCACTGCCGGAAAACAGATTTTCCCACGCGACACTGGGCAGCAATAGTGTATATCATTAATTTCTTTTTTAAAAAATTGCAGTATTTTTTTTTAATTTAGTACAAATTTTACCTAAAACAATTGTGTGTGAAATTCGCAACATTTGAAACGAAATTCGATAGAGATTGTTTGGGTGTTTATTGGGCTCCGGGGAATCAAAATTTTATTTATTTTCTTTATTAATAGGAATTTTTTAATGATTTTTTCCCCTGAAAAGTGTTTTTCTATAAATATTACTTTTAAGATAAAAGTTTTTAAAAGCTTAATTTTAAACCTATTTAATTTTTGATATAACTCATAAACCACTTTTCCCGATTTCATTACTTTTTTTACTATTGTGAGCAAAAAATGTTTCTTGTTAATTTGTCTTCAGGATTTATACAAATATTACTTACAAAATTTATAATAAATTTAAAATTTAAAAAAAGAGGATTTTTGGGAATGATATTTATTTCGAGGAAGGCATTTTGAAAATTTTTCCCCTGAAATTAAAAGATCTGAAGATAATATATTAAAAACATAACATAAAAATTCTGTACAGAATTTCATATACATATCTTGCAAGAATGTTCAGATATATCCTTTCAAATATGGAAATTATGAAAAAATCCATTCTGGAATAAATGGACTTAAAGTTTTAGTTATGGGCATTGCACAACTGATAGTACAGCACAAAATTTTTTGTAACTGCTGATGTAATCATCGTAGAAATATGCAGTTTTCTTCATTTAACTTTGTAGTATTTTATTAGCAAGAAAAATAAAAATGCATTTTGTTTTTAGGAAATTAAAATGCAAGCAAAAAGTTTTTATGAAACCTAAACGGACTGATGGTGTACACGTTAGTGATTTAGGTAACGCATTTTTTCCTGTAAAATCACCTGATTTTTTTCCCCAAAAGTAAGTCTTGATTTATTTCACAGTGAATTCAGTTACAGGTGATTTTTTAATTTAAGGGTAATTATGGATATCGTAAAGCATAAATATTTTTTATGCTATAGAAATTTGAATTTTATATCAATATATTGGGTTGCCGGAAAGTTCGTGCCGGTTGGGAAAACCAACTCGTAACGGAAAATTCTGCCCGTTTCGACATTAGATATCCGAGTCAATGTCTTGTAATTAAATGATAGAATTTTGGCACGAACTCTCCGGACAATCTAATACATATATCCTGTACAGTTTTGATGTAAAACAAATTTTACTGCAAAAGCAGTTTAACGTTGAATAACGCTTAAAATATCAAATCCGTTACTGGAAAATTTTTATTTTATAAATATTTACATTTCAACATATTTTAGACCAAAATGGGGTAACTATAAAATATTAAAAGTGATTTAAATATAGTCAAAAATATTTTATTTTTGAAATTTTGTCATATCTGTTATCCATAAAAGAATTCATTACCATATACTACCTTCATTTACTTAAAATTTCGTCTAATGGTTTTATAGCATAGAGATTTTTATATATGTTTTTTACTGTTTTTACTTCTTTTGGAAGATCATGATCTTAATATATATATATTTTTTCAAATAATTTATAAACCCATGGTTATATACAATGTTCATAACAACATGGTTCATAACAACTTCTAACGGATATGCCATAATCTAACGCTTTTAAATACATCAATTTAGACACTTGAATTTTTAAATTAAAATAACCACAAATTCTTTTTAAAAACACTGAATGCTTGACTTATGATTGTCTTAGTTTACAAATTACAAATCAAATAACCACAAATTAAAATCTTAAAAGGTGTCATCTTTCGCCGGTAGAAATAGTGCTAAAATTTAGATGTGCTATTTTATCCTTCATTATTTTTTATTTAATTTTTTATAAAATGTTTTTTAAAAGTCGATAAAAATCATCTTTTCTTTGCGTACCAAATAGCCCAACTTTTACAAAAATCGTCCATGCATATTTGTTAATATCCTACAAACATATTAAAGTAAACTCCAAATGTAACTTCTAAGTATCTGAAAAATACTTGAAAAAAGGGCATAGCAACAATTTTATACTTTTATTCAGCTAGCAAAAAAATGCATTCTATCACTTACAACGGTGAAAACCGTTGTTAAACTATGAAATTACTTTAAAATAATAAAAAAAAGTACAAGAAAAACACTTTCATTTCTAGAGATTCATCTTTTATCATCCTGTTAAAGCATATTCAAGCACTACAATAGCAGAAGCAGGACTTAATCTTTCTGTTATCGTTATCTGATTAGCTATTTTTATTCTTAAAAATATCAATGGATCGAATTTTAAAACAATTTATTACAATTACTTTTAATTCATTAAAAACAATAAGAAAGATATTTATCTCAAAGAAAAAAAACTAATAAAATGCTCAAATATTTTTTAAACAATGCCAAATTATACCTGTCTATTCCCTTGATGGCAGATTACTTTAAATCTAAACTGAACTTAATATAACTAACCTCGCTCATTTTTATAAAAGCACAAAGAAAATTATTCAAGTCTTTTTTTCTTTTTTTTTTCTTTTTTTTTTTAAGATGAACGATATCAGGTTAGTTATGAAAGAAGGTGAATAAAGCTTCGACAGGTGTTGCTGTCAGACTTCAAGTGCACGCTCCTGACGTCACTGAGGTTTCTTTTAACTGAAGGCACGGTGAAAGTTAAATGAGAAGATATTGAATTTTCCGGCTATATTGGTGGGATTTTAAATCCGGAAGTTTGTTAATACCATTTTTTTTTAAGCTCCAAAATTTTATTTTTTGGTTTATTAAAAATCTATTTTGATATTCTACTTCATGTCTTTAAATTTCAAATTTCTTTTTCAGATCATCATATAGAGGAAATAACGTTTACTAAAATAATTCTTATATGTCTCTAAATTTCTAATTTATATATATATATATATATATATATATATATATATCCCATTATTAATTTTATGTAGCATTTTCCTTTTTGATGCATTGAAGCTACTTCTTCATAGAAATCCTCAATTTCTTCATCAGTATAGCTAATTGTTGGTGCATAAACTTGGGTAATTTGCAGTTTGTATCTTTTTGACACTTGTATAACTAACCTTGCAACTCTATCTGATGCACTATCATATTCTACGATGTGATTCTTCCACCTTTTATGAATCAGAAATCCTACACCACTTGTTTTTCCATCTTCTGTACCTCTGTAGTACAATACATGTCCACTAGCAAGATCAATCTTCTCTTCACCTTTTCTTCTTATTTCGCATAATCCTAGGATGTCCCAGTTGATTCTTTCTAATTCTTCTTCAAGTTCCTGTAAACGACTTTCAGAAGATAAGGATCGTCCATTATACGTAGCCAAGGTCATCAACTTATGGCAGCCAAACCGAGCCCGGTGATTCTTAGCACCCTCTGTCTTCATGTCTTTCTGATCGCTGCCGTAATCAGGAACATGCAGACTGCCGGGAATTGAGGGCCGTGATTTGTTTTGTGAATTCATGGTAAAATAAGGGGGGAGGTGGCCAAATTCCTCCACGCTGGCCAAGCGGGTTGGAGGAAGCCCATCCGCGTTCGTTCCCCATGCACTAGGCAAGGGTACTAACAGGCTGCACCGATGGAAGGTGCGGATTGGACATCAAGTCCCTGCTCCCAGTCGATTCCTTTAAGTCCTCCTCTGAGGCATTTAAAGGGTCTTCTCCTAGTTAACAAGCAGAGGCTATACCTTCAGACAACAGTATCATGAATGAAATCAATAGAAGAATAAGAAATGGATGGAGTGCTTTTGGGAAGAACAATATTATTCTGAAAAGTAACATGCCTCTTTGTTTGAAAAGAAAGGTGTTTAACCAATGTGTTTTGCCTGCACTAACTTATGGAGCAGAAACTTGGACACTAACAAAACGGATGGTACAAAGATTACAAACAACACAGCGAAGTATGGAAAGATGTATGCTAGGCATAACCAGAAGAGACCGAAAGAGAATAACGTGGATAAGAAGTCAGACGAAAGTTTTTGACATTATCGAGAGAATTAAATGGCTAAAATGGAAATGGGCTGGGCACATTGCAAGAAGACAAGACAATAGATGGAGCACAAACACCCTACAGTGGTATCCCAGAGATGTAAAACGACCAAGAAGACGACCTCAAGTAAGATGGAGTGACGAAATCAGAAAAGTGGCCGGTGTTAATTGGATGACTAAAGCACTAGACAGGCAACAATGGAAAAATCTGGGGGAGACCTACATCCAGCAGTGGATTGAAAACGGTTGATGATGATGATGATGATGATGATATATATATATATATATATATATATATATATATATATATATAGAGAGAGAGAGAGAGAGAGAGAGAGAGAGAAGAAATAATGCTTACTGAGAAAGAATATGTTGTAGAGATAAATTAAAAAGATGAGAGATTTTTGAAATAGTAAATCAAAGATGATTTAATTTTTGACTGTATTGTAAATATAAAAAAAAAAGTTAGAATACATCAATATAGTTTTTCTGCATGTTCTGTGAAGATTATTTTTACTGACATGAATGTGTTTTGACTTTTTGTAACTATATAACTTATATTTCCATTCATTTAAACACAATATTTCTGACAAACTATGGAAATAAAGGCCATTGTTTCAATTTTGTTACTAATGTGTAACGATGTCATTTTATCCTCCTTTTCTCTACCCTATTAAAAAATTACACTTGAATTTTGGTCCCTTAATGCAATTTCGCAGTCAGCATCTCACAGAAAAAAAATATTTTAATTTTAATCAAATTTGGCGAGTCGTCTGTTTGCTGTTTACTGCGCATCAAGCAAATGATTTTTTTAAAATAAAAATAATACTTTTAGATACTTTATTGCCTAGATATACAGAGTGTTTCAGAAAATGCAACCGCATGTAATTGGCATGTTCTTCTTTTCCTTTCAGGTTTAACTAACTTGAAATAATGTCTAAAACCAGACTACGCTCTGAGCAAGGGAAATTTGTTCTAAAGTGTTACTGGAAGTTCGTAAACGTAGCTGATTGTTTAGAAGAGAATTGCAAGAGATCTCTCTAAGGTGGCTTACAATCGAAGAATTAGAGATAAGTTTGAGGCAGATGGAGCTGTAATAATACTTCCAAAGTATTCACAAGCAACGCTCGGGCAGAGGTGGACCACGGTCATTAACCAATACCTAAAGAAATCTTCATGTTTTCGATTCAGTAGCTTCACGTTAACAGCAATCCCTGAATCAGAACGGCCATCAGTTTGTAGACAGGCGTTTAATTTTATAAAACTTTTGTTATTGTAGTTCAATTTCACAATTCGAAATGAAGTGTTTGTTATCAAAATTTTCATTTAAAATTGTACATAATTTTTTTTTTTAAACTTCGTATTGACGTTTGGATATTTTTACAAATTCGTATCTTTAGAAAAAATATTGATAATAAAATATTCAGAAGCAACGTTCGTTCAAAATGTTCACAAACAACGTTCGGTTAGAGCTAGAAACGCTCATCAGCCAATACCTATAAAGAAATGATTCTCCATGTTTTTTGATTCCAATGCTTCATGTTATCAGCAGTACTTCGACCAGAATGGCCATCAGTTTGAATACAGGCGTTAATTTTATAAAACTTTCATTAATTCACATTTTTAATTTCACAATTCAAAATAAAGTGCTTGTTAACAAAAAAAAAATTATAATAATTTAAATTGTATATACATTTTTTTTTATTCCTTGTATTTAGGTATTCTTACAAAGTTTGTATCTTTTAAAAAAATATTTATAATAAAATGTTCATACGCAACGTTCGTTCAAAATGTTCACAAGCAACGTTCGAGTAGAGTTAGAAACGCTCATCAACCAATGCCTAAAGAAATAATTCTCCATGTTTGTGATTCCAATGCTTCACGTTATCAGCAGTACCTCTACAAAAATGGCTATCCGTTTGATATCCATTAATTTTATAAAAAGTTCATTAATGTAGCTTCATAATTCAAAATGAAGCGTTTGTTAAAAAAAAAAATATTATAATCTAAATTGTGTATGCATTTTTTTAAACACTTTGTACTATTGACGTTTAGATATTTTTAAAAAGTTCGTATCTTTAGAGAAAAAAAAAACTTGATAATAAAATGGTGAGGGTTATATTAGTTGGTCATTGAATATAATTTCAACGAAAGCATCCCATGATGAATTTGGATTTAAATTTCTGACAAATTTATAGAGCTTATTTATTTTGCTTGCAGTTGGAAGTGCATGAATCAGGGGATTGTTTTAAACCTTTCTTATAGACATGTTACAATCATATTTTTAGGTCTATAAGCAAAAGAAAAATTAATAATTTAATTAATAATTTAATTAATAAAAAACTTAAATAAATTAAGTTAAATAAATTTACAAATGCAGATCAATAAGAAACTATTCTTAATATTTCAAATTAAATTCTATATTATTTTTCTTCCTATTCTAACAAAATATTTCATTAAATTACAAGTTAAATAGTATGTTCCATGTAAGCAAATAAGTGAGTAGAATGCTAAAATTCATCTTAAAAATTCTAAAATTAAAATTACACATTATGTGTTTTATTACTTAAAAAATGATAAAATCGCAAAAAATCAAAGTATCGTAATCAAAGTATCGTAAAAGAGCCACTTCCGAGAATAGATAATTAATCTACTATCTAAAACTATGTAAAATTCTTTACAAAAGTACTAATTTCTGTCTGCCATTAACTTATGTTATAAAGTCTAAGTCAAAAATATTGCCTCCCATTCAGTAATGATATTTAAAAATATGCCCCTAAAAAAGGATATGTAAGAAAGTTAAAACGAAATATTTACAAAGCTTATAAAACTATTTCTTATTATATTCAATGTAATTTTCTAAAGAAAAGGAAGCAGGTCTTGCAGTTAAATAAATATAGCGTCCTGTGTAAACGAAACATCTCTACATTTTCAAAAGGAAATTACTTTTTTCCCAATAATATGCACTGTGTGTTAATATCCTGTGTCCGCAGTGCTCTGATCAATGCTTGCTCTTTCCTGTTGGTTCCACAAAGAATATTCTGAGTAATTTTGAAACTCGCTAAGGCTTTCCAAGATTTTATCCTTTGTATATAAAGTATTATACAAGGTGCTGATAAAAAACTTCGTTAATACATGAGCCGATAGCGACCGCATCGTATCTGTTAAGGAAACAGGATGACATTTCGATGTGTGTATTTAAAGTCATGGACTTCGAGAATGAAGAATAGAAATCCGGCTCTCACAGATACGGTTACAGTGACAAAATGTCATATATTTCAAACAGGCAACACTTACAGTTTTTAATAGCAGAATAACCTTTACACTGAAAAACCATATATTTCGTTGAAAGAGTACCTGTAGCGCTACAAACTGGTGCATTAAAACAAACACAAGAAGACCATTTAGTGCTCCACGTGTGCTGAAAGGACAGTTTGGTAACATTTCATCTACCATCATTTCCTATGTTTGTAATCACTAATGCTCACAAGAATCTTCAATGAGTTTCTGTCTGTCGCTATATTTAAAAATCAAGGTAAATATGTCAAATTCGCAAAGTGCCTATGACTTGGAAAAGACCACTAAAAGTGAAATTTTGCATTATCCTAATTTATTTTTGTCCACTATCTCTCACTTGTGATTGTGTCGTCGTTGAAGGCAAATAGTTGAAATTTTTGTAATCTGAATAAAATGATTTTTTTCTGGTTATCTGTATGAGCTCATTTTTTGTGCTCACTGCTTTTCCTTGCGTTTGTATTAAGTCAAAGGATCAACATAGTACTACAGATACCGTTTCAACTCCATTTTGGAGATTTCACTGTAAATATAATTTGGAAATTAAAAACGTCATTTGAAATTTTCGACAATGTGTAGCTGAAAACGTTATAAGAGCTTAATTGCTGTTCTCATCGGAGCCCATGCCTCAACCCCTTCACCGGTGATCAGAATCCTTGATTATTCATACCAGTAATTTTTGGTTGTAAATTTAGCTTAGTAGAAAAAAAAAGAAAAAAAAAGCATTTCTGCGATTGAATTAG
Organism: Maratus michaelseni; assembly: GCA_963931845.1. Taxonomy (NCBI): domain Eukaryota; kingdom Metazoa; phylum Arthropoda; class Arachnida; order Araneae; family Salticidae; genus Maratus; species Maratus michaelseni. Next base: position 301,860,257 of record OZ007589.1, read on the forward strand.
GAAAAGATTTCTAATTTGAAAAACCTGTGAGGAAATATTAAAAGCTGTTTAAAAGACGCTCGTCGCGAAACGTTTAAAGCCACATTCTAAATTGCATATCATTTCCTTCAACGCCAAGGTTTCACCAGGAGCTATAAACTGTCAGACAAATTTATTGCTACTTTTACTAAATTTTATTTTAGGAAAATAACTGTAAATATTGAAAGAAAAATATATGAGGAATATCTTGAATAATATTCTCAACTACAAAGCTCAACTACAATATTATAAATAATATCATGTCGAGGTAATCACAATGTACTGATAATGTCACTGACAAGCAACAATGCTTTCGTCACTTTTCATTGCTGTTTTACTTATACGGTATCCATATCTATAATCTAATTTTAAAAAAAATATCTTTTTTTTTTTTTTTTTTTTTTTTTTTTTTTATTTAAACGAAAGAGCCTTTTCCAAAATAAATAAATAATGCTACCAACTTTTAAAAAAAAGTTTCTTATAGAGAGGCTTCTGAATTATCTTTAATGTTTAGTAATGTTTTAAGACAATAAATATTGTATCGCAATCAAAAATCATATTTAGGAATATGTTCAAAATATCAAGAAAAATCAAAGAAAATATTTCTAGATATTACTAAATTCTTTTCTAATGTGATCCTTACCTTAATACTTAATACCTTTTCTGGAGAAAAATGAATCCTATTTTTTTACAGGTAAATAAATACAGCAATCTTTGTAAATGATACCTCCTTATATTTCCCCAAGGAAATTACTTCTTTCCCAAATTACGGTGGACTGTGAGTTGTATTCCGTGTCAACCGTTTATAGTTCAAAGTACGATGTCATTTGTAGGAAGATGTCGCCGAAATAAAACTTACATAGATGAAGAAAACTGCATCTTGCTTGCTGACAAATTTCGGCTACCCAAGGGATGACCTGAGTAATTTTCAAGATAATAAATTGTTAGAGGATTTATTCGCTTTGGATAAAAGATTTAAAAAAAATTATTATGTCATTGTAGAGTAACAATCTATGACCATAATAAATAGAAGAAGCATAATAAGAGTGAAAATTATTTAGTAAATACTGTGAATAATGTTGCATCAAACCAACCATAATCTGCTGCGAATATCACAGAGAAGTACCCAAAATCTTACTGGTTTTATTAGTATTTCATTTCCCTTTAAAAGTCCTTAATATTAACATATGATGCATCAATCTTGATTTAGGGAAATGTAAAAATATTTCTTGAGATTAATGAATGAATCTATTATCTAAAATAAGATAAAATTTCTATAGATATACTAAATTATCTCTGCTAATGAGCTTATTATAAAGTCTTAACCAAAACTATTTCAACTCATTCAAAAAACGTATGCATAAGGCATATTTAAACATGTGTCTCAAAATTTAATGCAAGAAAATAAAAGTAAAAATTGAGCTCGTGAACCTATTTTCTAATATGTTGAATGCCTAGCAAATGTTAATTTTATTTTTCTTCAAATCTACTAAAATAAATAAATAAAATTATACCTAAAATAAGATACAAGCTTCTTCCAAAAGTGCTAAATTCGCTCAAGTCTTATAGCTTACATTTAAAAGTGTAAGGTAATAAACATTGCGTCTCGTTTAAAAAATCATTTTTAAAAACTTTCCCCTGAAAACAGCCTTCAAGTAAATTTAAGAAAATACTTATTCTGATTACTTAGTACTTATTGACAAGATTACGAAACTATTTTCTTGTATATTCAGTATCCTTTTCTTGATAAATTGAATCCCATATTCTTGCAGGTAAATAAATACAGCATATTGTATACACGATACATCTTATTATTTCTCCAAGGAAATCATTTTTCTCACGAATCACTGTGGGCAGTGATTTGTATCCCGTGTCCGCAGCTCCTAGTTCAACATACGGCGTGTTTTACCGAACCATGTCGCTGAAATGAAACTTACATGCGAAAGAAACTGCTTCTTGCTCGTTCACCTATTTCGGTTCCTCAAGGAATTATTTGAGTAATTTTCAAGATGGTAAACTTCTTCAGAGGATTTATTCACTTTGTATAAAAGCAAAACCTCCTTATAGGGTTACAATAGTAAGAAAAGGTATAATAAAAATGAAAATTATTTTGAAATATTGTGAAAAATGATACTATGAAACAACCATAACCTGTTCGAATGACATATAGCAAAGAAGCCAAATTCTTCTTCGTTTAATTATTATTAACTTTAAAAAAAATCATTAATATTAATATATGAAGCATCGATCTTGTTTTATACTACTGAAAGATTATTTCTTTAGATTGAATGAATGTATTATTTAAAATAAAATAAAGTTTCTTATACAGGTAATAAATTAAATTATGGGGGCTTATTAGCCTTTCTTTTTTTTTTTTTTTTTTCTTTTAATAAAGCCTTAGCCAAAAGTAATAAATCTCATTCAAAAATAATATTTAAAAATGTGTCCCTAAAGAGGGACATGAAAGAGTTTTTTCATCATATAGGATTATTATTTCTGTTGTCAACATTCCTTTTTCTAAGAATTTAGGAAGCACGCGTCACACCGAATGTGGTATCATTCGAAACGTTTTTGAAGCCGCTTCTGACATAGTACACTCACATTCGTTAAAACATGCTTTTCGATTAAAAATTGATGTTAATTAAAATTTAAATCGGCATTGTTCTCATAAATAAATCGAAAAGTTTTCATCAAATTAGTGCTTTACAAAAATAAAGTACTGCTTTATATGATGCTCAACAATGATTATAAAAAAATAAATAGTACAAAAAAGATAAAGTGTGATTCCTCCTCACGGGTTTATTTTATATTTATGATTAAAAAGAAAAATTGAAATTGAAATGTTTAGACGAAAAATACATCATCGATCGATCGTAGCAGTGGTATTTCACGTGTAAACTAAAAGGTATGCTTTGTTATATTATATTAAATGCACTCAATTTATTTTTCTTTCGTTCCTGTTTTTCAAAAAGCTCATGACGTCATATTCTAATGCAATTAAAATAGGATTGTTATTTTTTTTTCTCGCTCGTGACTTTTGCTACCTTCAATCAGTTTTTACTTTTTACTTTTATGGAATAAGTGAGACAATATTCTTTCTTGACTAATGTTGTTTGCAGATATTTTTATCCTGAATTTTCCTTTAGAAGTTTAAGCTTGCATGTAAAAAATATTAGACATTGTTAAAAAAATATTTTTAGACTGCAGTGCAAAATTCTCGCACGAGTTCACTGGTTGCATTATAATTCAAATC